>JAWQUT010000259.1:1098855-1114943 GCA_033807755.1 Ellobium chinense
CTACAACAACAACAACAACAACAACAACAACAACAACAACAACAACAACAACAACAACAACAACAACAACAAAACCTGACGTTTAAAAATTTGCCATCAATGTCTAAAACTACACGCACTTGACAACGGTGCCAGCATTAGCGACATCTACAATACGTTTCTACGTCGGATATCACAGAAGCAGCGGTATCAACAATTTCAGTTTCGAAACGTTTTGAAATTGCAGGGCTTCTTGCTACCTAGGAAAATGACAGGGTCAAGAAAGCCAGAAAGCGGAAATGTGGCGAACTAAAGTCAGAGCGAAATTTTGCACTTTCTTGTGAACATGAGTGAAAGTTCGGGAGTTGTGAAAAAAGAGCGCAGAGTGCTTAAGGAACGATGTGGGAGCAAATTTTGTGGTGCACGAAATTTGTTTATCTCTGAAATCCATGACGACACCAGAGCCAACATTCCCATTATTTTCTGGGATCTATGAGACCGTAGAAGATTGCTCGCCACTTTCAAAGTGTTTCAGTTGAAGATAATGTAAGTAAAACACGGGTTCTCAATTTCATGCTACCAACCACTGAAGGACAGAAACCAGTGCTCCAGACTATGTTTCTCAACACCATACATATCACTCATCGCTTCGTAAAGACAGTGCTATACAAAGAGCTAGAAGCAGAGATACAGAAGAGAAGGCGAAGTGGAAGAAGTAAAAACCAGAGAGATGATGATGCTCAAAAGAGAATCATATCGACCGATCCCCAAGGATGGAGTCGCGTTATTGTCGGAAGCAACAACAATACATGAATATCTATCGCCAGTACTGACAGACTTTACAGAAACTGCACGAACTTGACCATCCGCAGCACAGAGAGATCATAAATTCTGTGAGTTATGAACTCTACCATAAAGTATTAACTGAAAAAAAAAAATTGCGATTTCATCTTCCAAGGACGTGAGGAATTTTTGAGACGAACGAATACGATCCTTAGCTGCGTGCACTTTACAACAAGCACATCACTGAAAAAGATGAGATGTGAAAGATCCTAAACGCAACTACATAGAAGGTAAAGACAGATCCCAGCCGTATACAACTGTAATTGCAGTATCTGAACTGGAAAACCATGCAACCATGCACCTGTCTAAGTCGGAGAGGAGTGAAATCTTCTATATCCTAAGGCTATCCTGTTACAGTTTTCTGGCACCAAGGGAAAGCTGCAGGGATGAGATTGCATCTTGTGTTGAGATGTTTCTGGGATCTATGGATGTGAGTGGAATTAAGTGAATGCACTTCTTTTAAGATGCGTGTGCTGGACAGCATACAGTTTCTCAAACAATGTTTCGAACGTGCTGAAAACTTCTTTATTTTGGAAACCAACCACAGACTGAACACATTCATGGTGTCGTGAAAAGAACACTGAAACCGATTCCAACTGTGAGACTGCCAGCCGAACATGTCACCATCATGAACACTGTTGCCAAATCAAAACCGTATCTCTTAAGGAATTCAGCCATCCAACAGTCAAGGCTGGAAGTTGCTAGCAGCTGCTTCTGGTGTTTATTTTACAGAGTAAAATCTCTAAGACTGATGATGCAATAAAATGGACTAAATTCATGCAAGTCATTGAACGTTTGCAGGAGTGATACATCATACGTTCAAATGTCCGACGAAAAAATTTCACTTTTTCAAGAGAAATATCAGGAATGGTCTGGAACTTTCACGTCCTTACTGAGCACCGCCCAGACTCTTAACTGCAAAGTATGCAGTGTGCACGGGAATTACAACGGTAATTTCACACATGGACCCTGGGGCGTAGCGAGAATGATTTTTCCCGTAATCTGGCTTTTTTTTTTACAATTTTGGTGGGGATCGGTTGCATCAGATATTTCTTTCCTCTGCTAGAACATAAACATCGATTGCTGACTGAAACTATCAATGCTTATGAATATTTTTAAAAAAAAAATTCATGTCTTTGTCAAGATCGGCATTTTCACGTCACCCATGATACTGTACATTACCAATATTAAACAATAAAGTTATCAATAAGCGCCCTTAACAAAAATATTAAGCAACGATGACACCAGTCAGCCACTTAGGTGGGGCACTTTTAATCTTTCTCTGTATATTAATTTTTAGAAAGTTTAAGTATTTAAGACCTCCTTCCTCTTGCTCCACTTAAAAGAAGCAGTGAGTAGATCAGCGCTCTTAGAAATGATTCCAATCAAACAAAACAAATTAAAGCTGTTTTCATCAGGTGCTCTGCAATGTTCGAATGTACCGTCCAGGGTTGCAATTTTTTTTGTGTTCGTATACAAAAAAAACCAGTCTAATAAATTTATCTGGAGAGAACCGATTTGACATACAACTCGTGAAAGAGATTAAAAGGAGAACGTTTATCATGTTAGTGTTTTGCCTGTTTGCCATTTACCTATTCTAATGAGTAAATCAATGAATGGATCTGCATCCACACAGTGTGAGCAGAAGGTATTAAGGGAGGTGATTTATGAGCCTGAAAACATCCATTTCACAAACCTGCATCCTTATTTCTAGTCACTGCTTATATCAATCCATCCAGTATGTGCCGTCTCTAAGTAGTTTTGTGTAATGGATGAAAGTGCTGCGGTACAGTCCGTCTCTTGCAAGATCTGCCATCGTGTCCGTCGGTGCGTAGGCATTTGTTTTTCTGCTATATAAATGTATTTCCCTGTCTACAACAATCAAAGGTTGTATGTTGCCAGTTTTTTCATTTGAGATCTTGATATTGATTTCCTGGCTCCTGTCACCGTGCACAGTGTTTGGTTTCTGTACTTTATCTCGTGCCTGGAAGTCGGTTTGGGATGCCAAGGACTATGTTGTGGAAACATAATGAAGGAGGTGATCGGAATCCTTGTATTTGATACTTTTCATGGCTTTTTCTCTTGCCCACCAGGCTATGCCTGCTAGCTTCTTTCTTATATCTTTCCTTCTTTCTAGTTTCTCTTCTCTAATGCATCAAGATTATTTGCTGCGTAAGCTTCTTTCATTCTAAGATGAAGGAGTTGCGTGTTTATGTAGCTATGACTTGATCTAAACATGGCTGATGTTTTCTCTGATGCCGCTATTTTCAGATGTACTAAACTTTGTCTATCCATGCAGTCACTATTGTATTTTAGAAGGCATTCCCAGGTACGTAGGACAAATCAATGGCTAGATCCTCTTTGTTGTAGCTCTGCATGAAGTCTGCCTTCTGTGGAAGTGTGGTTTCCTCTGTTTCCAGGTACCACTTGGGTGGATCTGTAACTACCGAACTTTGTTTTATCCTTTCTTGTTTCAGTATTTGGGACTACGGTGGAGGAAGGAATAGAGCTGGAGGAAGATGGGGTGGACGTAAGAAGATAGTAAGTGGATGAAGTAGAGCATGATGAGAGGCGAACGGCTGGAAGATGTGGTGATGGAAAGATGGAAGGGTGCTGCAGTTAAGACTGGTTGAAGGTGAAGAGAAGAGGCAGGACAGGAGAAAAATGACGATGTAAAGAAGAGGAAAAAAGAGAAAAAGGATGGAAAGCACCAGCAGCCAAGGCGGGCATAGGAGGATCTGGATGTAAAAATTGTTTAACGGTAAAGTAAATGCCATTTTTTTGTTGTTAGAAAGGCAATGTGAAACCATTTAGGAAAGAAAAGCTATCATGGAGGAGATGGATGAGAGGGTTGGGATGGCTTGAAATATTGACTGACAGATAGAAGGGCTGGAATGGGCTGCATGGAAGGGTGGGTGGGATGGATGGAAGGGGTGAGATGGAGTGGATGAAAAGGATATGTTAAGATGAAATGGTGAAAGGGTGAGATGGGGTGAATGAAAAAGGTCGCATGGAATGGATAGAAGGGGTGACATGGGATAGTGGAAAGAGTGGATGGGATGTACGAAAGATAGGATGGATGGAGGGTCGTTTCGGGTGGATGGGAAAGTGGTATGGAATGGATGGGAGGGGTGAGATGAGAAGAGATGGATGGAAGGTTGGAATGGAATGAATAGAGTGGTGATATAGGATGGGATGGAATGGGATGGGGTGGGACGGACATAGGGGTGGGACGGACATAAGGGTGGGATGGGACGGACATAAGGGTGAGATGGGATGGATGGAAAGGGTGGGATGGGATGGTTGATAGGGCGGGATGGGATGGACGGAGAGGGTGAAATGGGTGTATGGAAAAGTGGGATGGTATGAATCGGAAGGGTGGATGGGATGGATGATAGGGCGGGATGGGATGGATGGAAGGGCGAGATGGGATGGATGGAAGGGCGGGATTGGATGAGTGGAAAGGTTGGGATGGGATGGATGGAAAGGGTGGGATAAAATAGGGTGCGATTGAGGTTGAAGAGAATGAAGCGAGATTATATGGGATGGGGTGCGTAGGACAGGAAACATCTGAGGAGATGGAGGGAGTGGAATGGAATGAAGAATGGAATGGGTAGGGAAGGAATGGCGGGTAAGGGACGGGGGGATGGCGGGGGAAGGAGACGAGATAGAGAATGGGTCATTCACACAGACTGAAAGACAGTGAGTCTGACAGACAGGCCGGTAGGTAGATAAGTGATACCAACGAACGCTCAGCCCAAAGACCGGATATGCAGCTCATCTACCCCGTCACAAACGCCCGACCTCCAGAAAGAGCGAGTAGACACCCAGCCCATCAAGCCCATACTACCCTTATAGGTGATATCTTGTCAGACCGTCCACACTCCGCCGTGTGAGGGCCTTGGACACAACAGGCTGGACCAGGCCAGGAACACCCTCCAGGTGGTCCCTGTGTTTGCACACTGTACAATGCTGATGGCAAACTTCAAGTGAATGTCATTAGACTGGTGGCTGTGATACTGTTCCCGACCAAACGGCATTATCTCTAACTATAAACATATGGTTCCATGGAAAGCTGCATATTAGATATATGCATGAAATTGAAAATGATCGGATTAACAGGCTTATCTGAGAGACAAATGGCGTACAACCTTTCCAGGAGGAGCGCGGTGGAGATTCGATCTGATTTTTTTTTAAGAGTCCAGAAAAAAAACGCGATCCAAAATATTTGTTAAACTTCACCATAAACTGATTTACTTTTTGGGCAAGTCCCAAGACTTCTCAAAGGGATATCCCTAGGTCACAGCAAATCTTGTATTGTATCATATCAACGTGTAATATTGCACGGCATCTAGTCAGGCACCTTGGAATATTGCCACTCTCAAGATTCCTTGGTGTGCCACTTGCAGTAGAATTTCAAATGCGGTTCAATGGACAACTTTCTTAGATTTTTTGGAGCTTTCCAGTGGTCGGCGACTAATACTGTCTTTGTTCTGAGATCATTACAGTGCACAGCTTTTCTCATATTCCAGGAGCAGGAACATTGTCCAACAGCACAGAATATGGATGCTTGGTTATATTGTGCACAGTCTCTGACTTATTTTAAATGATGCTCAGGAAATAGAATAACGCACTGAGATCATCACATTGCACAACTTTTTTTCGTTCGCTAGCTCTCGAAATGTCATCCAACAGCACATAGCACGGATGGTTGGTTATATGGTGCACTGCCATCAGAGATGATAAATTTGCTGATATACAAGTACTTATTTATGGCGCTGTGTGTGGCCTACAGTGTTAAGATCTACAAAAGGCCTCTGTTCAAACTAAGTCATATTTGCAGTGCCTACCAAACAGGAAACAATGTACTTATATCGTTCGAGTACGCAACTTTTCCTCATACCCCAGCTGCCGGAACATTGTCCAACAGCACAGAATATGGATAGTTGATTATATTGTGCAATGTTTTGTCGTCCATGGGTTACAATAATCAAGGCTGACTGACAGTACATCCGACATCATCCATGAGCACCAGAGAGTAAGGATGACTGCATCCACTGTAAACCTCCATCAGAGAACATGCTGATTTCTAATCTGCCCACCTATATTAGGCAGTTCGCCGACCATTTGAGCGTCCAGTTTTTAATAAGGTTGTAAAATATTGTACGGTACAATACCCGATATCCTAAGCCATTACATGAGGTCGACTACAAACAGAATGCATGTTACAAAATCGGCAAAGTCAGGTTGTATCATATTATAATTTAACCACGTGCAGATTTAACAGGGAAGTTTCAGATCATATGGATATAGTCAGAATGCGCTTTTGATAAGGAACACTTCCACAGCAACCAAATCTTAACAACGTTCATCCGAAGTGTGCCACCAGCATTGTATGGAGAACAGACACAAAGAAGCACTTGGAGACTGCTCCAGGTATGACCCAGTTACCTGCTGCATCCTGGGACCCCCTCACGTCGAAGTGAGGAAGACCTGGCATGACACCACCCTTATGGGTAGCCATGGGTTGATGACCGGTGTGTCCCTCCTCGTTTCTGAAGTGTCGCGTTTGCCTCGGATAGATCTGGCCACTGTTCCTGGTCCCAAAGCCCCAAGCGAGTCAGTTCACATCTCTGCCCAGCAAATCGTCCGTCTCCTCAGGGTAATGATCACTTCAGTCAGGTCCCAATTTAACAAAAACTTTAAGTGAAGGTTAGATTAACTTGAACAGTGTTTTCTCCAACCCGCCAGTTCGCACGATTCGCCCCTACAAATTAAATGCCCCCCCCCCTTCCCCACCCAAAAAAAACCCCCAAAACTTTGAATACGCGCTGATATCCCATTTTTCCCTGCACTCCGAAGTTACATTACATGAGATACGCTCGTATGCCTAGAATTCATCTAAAACATTACAATCCCCCATTACATTTATAACAAAAGAGAAATATCTCCCCCACATCATACGACCTGGAGAAAACACAGCTTCAGGAATGTAGTTAGACTAGATTTACTGGCGGAAAAGTCCCTTATGTATTACACAGCTTACCAGCTTCCCTTCCACTGCATGTTCGAAAAACAAAATATCCATGAAAACCCCGAACAATTCATCCACTGAAGCCCTAAATAACTTACCCATTTAAGCTCCAAACCAACATTTCCATAAATATCCACCGACGCCCCTATTACAGCCTATCCAATAAAGCCCTAAAATAAACTATCCGCCAACGCCCCAGATTCTACCTATCGAATAAAGCCGTATAATATCAATTTAAGCCACCAAAACAATACACCCCATCATCCCACAGTTTGTCCATTAAATCCCCCAAACAATCTATCCATTGTGGTTCACCCATACTTCCTTCTCCACGCCGGAAAACAAATCTAATGAAGCCCCTAAGCCAGTAAAGCTCAAAAACTATGATTCCACTAAAGACCAGAAACCCCCAGACAACTTATCTTTTAACACCCAAAATAACCTCTACAGTCTCCCACTGACCTAAAATGACAGAAAATTTACAGAAAATTGCCAGGGTGAAAAACATTTTACTTCGTTTCTATTAAATACATAAGGAACTTATCCCGGCCGTGAGGTTAGTAGTGTTAGGGAAATGTTAGTCTGTGAACTAAAAACGTGAATAAGGAGCCCAACGTCAGAGAATCATTCCCTTGTTCGCTTGTCTGCATGGCCGACCACTTGTCCCTCTCGTTCCCACTTTCTTCAGTGGAAACTAACATAATTGTATTAATTAAGGAATAAAATGGAGTTTTTGCTATGGTGGGATAGGTGGCATAGGGGATAAGATGGGGGAGTGGAAGAAGGGAGATGGAGAGAGAGGAGAGATAAAAGTTGGAGAGAGAAGTGATAGAAATTAGAATAATGTTCGTCACAATAGTGTAGCCTGCTCTTGTGCGGTAAAAGGGGCTAGGGGAGGGTAAAGTTACACTGATCAAGATTCCCATAACATTTGTAATTTCTGCAATTTAAAAAAAACAAAACATCAATTTAGCAATCATTAACATACAAATTAAATTTTTTTTAAAAAAGTTACTGATACGGGGTAATTTGTTGTTAAAAGCAGGTTACGCACTTGCAACATCAGACATAAGACATAAAATGACGAAACAGGATGACTGCGAAAAATGCTTAACCTAATGTTATTGATATGATGTGAAACAAAGGAAGAAGAGAGGACACAAGAACGAGAGGGGGTAAAAAGGGAAAGCAAGATGGAAGGTACAAAAGGAGCAAGAGAAGTAGAGATACGGCGCACGAATGAGTAGCATTCCTCCTCCACCTTTTATCTACAGTTCTTGAGGATAGGTGACACACTATCTTTGTCAAATCCAGAGGACTATGAAATGATGCTGTTTAGACTGCAGAGTCCAATCCTAGATGACAGTCATCACAGCGTCCATTCAGCAGATCCGGAGGACAATGAAATTGTGCTGCTGTTACAGTAGAGTTCAGTCCCAGACCGACAGCTCTTGCCACTTGCCACCCTGTCCGCTAAAGGTGATGATATATCGTTCAAGGACTGGGTCTTCCTCTCATCTCTCATCAGCCTCCTTGTTAGATCCGTTCGGAACCAGGATAGGCTCCTTCACATGTTCAGCCTCCAGACGGGTCTTCTCCTGCAACTGTAGTGTGGGCTCCTTTTTGTCATCTATTGTCCTGAGATTGGCATCACTGCACAGCAGCAACTTCGGAACAGGGAAACTTGTGTCTCCCATCAATTCCTGCTACTTTGACTGGGCGAGCGGCTCTTCTCATCTGACTACCTTTGCCTGGCCACTTTCTCTTGTCCTTTATTTCAGTCTTCATTGCACAGGAGAAACATCCATGTCTGCTTCACCTTCCTCGCAGAAGCAACCTCGAGACAGGAAGAATAATGGCTCTCATTAATTCCTACCAATTTCACTGGACAAGCGGTTCCTCTCGTTTGACCCTCTCTATACTTGGCCATATTCTCTTTTCCTTTCCTTCAGTCTCTCACACTGTTGTTCTTTCTTGGCTGTTCCGTGCTGCCGTCAGGTTTGCAGCACATCTTTTCTTCTATAGTTAAAATAGTGTTCTGGGTGGTGAGGCGTGGTCTGGCAGTTCATTTACTGGGTCTCTGGCTCCGGCAGCAGATCCAACTCAGCTTCTTTGGATAACTACTTCGTAACAGGGAATCAGTTCTGGTCACATCATCCCTCCTTCACATAGCATCGACCGAGAGTCAGTGCTGACAAAGACTCCTATAACCAGTACATGATTTTGTTTGCCCAGCCGATGCTTTTTCCTAACCTCCACTTCTACTGAAATGAGTACCTCGGTGTGAACTTCTATTTCCAATTTTAGAGCTTGACAAAATGAGTTTGTTTTTTTTTAAAGTATGTTCCAATTTTTATTCCCCTTCCCCGTCCCTTCCACCTTCCCCTTGCTGAAAACAAAGAGGAAATATCACAGCTTGGTAGCGCAGCTTGTTATTCGTCCTTATAATCCTACAAAAAATGTGAAATCTGAGGTTTGTTGGTTCAGCTCCTGAATAGGACGATTTGAAAGCTCTTTTGAAAAGAAGTTCATCTTTTTTATTTCGGGTATAAATAAAGCCTAGCTGAGAACAAGGAGTGGAACAGGGCGCAGCAAAGCGGCAGTCTGCAATGACTTTATTACGTACGCCAATTTGTTATATTGTATATTTGTGATAAACAAATCACTTAGACCAGGGGCACAATTAGCACTCCCGCATCCCTCACCATGCAGGGGATAGGGAAAGAGACCAGGTTCAAATGATCACTGAAAAAGGACAAGAAAAAATGGAGTGAAGGGAAAAAAAAGAGAAAAAGTAGAGAGAGGGGAGGAGAAGGGGAAGAGAGAGAGGGAGATACAGTCGACAGAGATAGGAGGAGAGAACGAGTGACTACTCTTCAGGAAACATGAATGACCAATATCATCATCTTTTCCATTCGATGAAGGAGTAGGAGCTAATTTTAAAAGGGACCAAAAACATGTAATTTGTACTCCTTTTGCAAACGAACAAATTTATTACACAACCAAACAAGTAATCTAAATGAAGGCGATGATATACTTTATGTTGCTTTTGAATGACATTATGACTGCCTTTGATTACTTTGAAATTTAAAGGAAAATTGGAAATATAAGCCATATCGTATATCAAATTGTGTGGCCAGATTTCCCGAGCGCGTAATTGAGAAGATATTTATGCTACCTCTTACTCTAAGTGAGATATTTGATAACGAAAGTTCGAGTCGGCATATCACGATACACGAACGTCGTTAACTGGGAAGTGACGTAGTAGCGGGAGAACAGTGCGCCTGCGCTGACACCTGTGACCTTGTTCCACACTCTTTTCTTGGAATTAAAATTAAAAAAAAACAACACTACAATAACTCGTCATAATCTAGACCAAGAAATCACGGCAATAAACACTATTGCCGGGTGGTAATGGTTACACCTAAACTAGGCCCGTCTCGTCAGTATTGCGAAACTGACAACACTTTTTATACTTAAAAGACACACATTTGTGATATAAACTTGGATTTTGCATTAGAACCGCAAATCCATTGTTCAACAACCAATCACAAAGGTCTCTGAGTGGATGGAGAACAACGAAAGAAATCTGCCATACCGGGTAATACGATTTGACCGCGATGGCTACTGTAGACTGCAGTATTAGCAGCAGCAGCAGCTCAAATGGATTAACATCAGACAACGAAAGCGGCAGTCTAGGGAGTCTTCTTCTTGATATTTCATCCAGTTCACTGGAACTGAGTGAGGGGGCTCAAGCTACCACAGTAGAGACCTATAGGTTTCAGCCTGTTGCATCTGCATCGGCCGATATTGCGTAGATTGGGGCGGCTGCAGGCCCTGGGGCTGGTAACCAAGATGAAAGAGAGAGTGGCGTTTGAACTCACTCGAATGGTAAGTTTGAATTATTATTCAGCAGAACACTGATCAAAAGAACAGACTGTTACGTTTAGGTCTAGATTTAGACATGGAAGACACGGGGCAACGCCATCTTGAATCCCGTATTCTTTACTGGACCTGTCCAAGGACATCAACTCTTGAAAACAAAGTATCAAAGTATAAAGTTAGTTATGTCCCTAAGACCATTACATACCCCCTTTACTTGAATTAAACCTCAAACTGATAAACTGAAAATCATGAAGGTTTCAAAATGCCTTAATTATTACAAAGCAATATGTGACTGGAAAATAAGCATAGCCTGAATCAGTTAATCTGTTGCATGCCTGACAGATCAAGTTCAGTGAACAATAAGATTATGAAAGATACATTAAAATTAACTTCAAGTGTGAATGCAGCTTAAACTTTCCACAAGAACAGTAACTATGAGCCTTCTTGGCTGAGAGAAGAACTAACTAAAATGCTACTTTAAGCAATTTAATGATATAACACACATTAATGTCTTTAGTCCAGTTTCACTGTGTTTAAGATATAACAAAGTCTTTGTACTTGTCCGGACAGAATAAAGAATAAGGGATTCAAAATGACGTTGCCCCGTGTCTTCCATGTCTAAATCTAGACCTAAACGTAACATTGGTGACGAGGACACAAGGATTTTGGGTGATCAAACGACTCAACTATGGCTGTTCAACTCACGGCCATACCACACTATCCGCAATTCGATTGTAAATCTGACGGTGTCAGTGTGAGGTGGAACAAATGGATCAACAGACTCGAGAACAACGTATTTGTGTGTCACAACATTACAGATGAAATGAAGAAGGCACTCATGCTTGCTTTAGCAGGAGACGACCTCAATGATATTGTTGACACATTTCCTAGTGAGCTTATCACACCAACAGGCACAGAGAGTCCATTTATTAAGGTGAAGGAAGCCATCACTAAACAGTTTAACCCGCAAGCAAATGTGGAAATACAAAGGTACTCCTTCAGGCACACATATCAAAAAAACTGATTGCATTGATGAATTTCATTCAGAACTTAGGCAGCTTGCCTCCACATGCCAGTTCACAGACATGGACTCTGAAATCGTCTCAAATAATTGCAGGCTGTAAGTCCTCTCAACTGCGAGAAAAAGGATTGACCAGTCCGACTTTAACCCTTTCAGCCCTTCTTCAATATGCACAAACACTTGAGCTCACTGTTACCCACACTAAGAAGGTTGAACAAAATGTCGCAGTGCACGCCTTGACAACAAAGCCTGGCCCTAACAGCAATCGCCATTTTCACAAAAATCCTTCTCAACTATCCAGTCGTCAACCGTCATTCACAATGAAGAACTTGAAACAAACTTGCAGAAACTGTGGACTCAACTGGCCACATGAGGGAGGACAGAAGAAGTGTCCTGCTTTCAACAAAATCTGCAAGAGATGTGGAAAACTCAATCACTTTGCTGCTGTGTGTAAGAGCAGTGCAGGCATCCCTGTGACTGGCTCCCAGCAAACTGGGAACCCTAACAACAGATACAGGCGCCACAAGGTGTACAACGTCAGTGAGACAGTTGGAATTCAGACTATTCCGAGAAGGATGAAAGAGAATATGTTTTCATGACTAGCAAGTCCCACAAACTGCTTCACTTTACCACAGAGATAAATGGCACGTCACTTTCAGCTCTTGCTGACTCGGGAGCTTCAATCAACATATTATCAGACAAATACTTTCAACAACTGAAACCCCGTCCTGAACTTCAGGAATGCAATACAAAAATCTTTTCATATGGATCCAAGGCGCCGATGAATGTTAAAGGAACATTTCGTGCCTCGGTGAAATCTGCAAAATCATCATGCAACACAGATATCTGTGTTGTTCCTTGTTGATGAAACTCCAATCCTCAGTTGGCAAACGTCTCGACAGCTTCAGCTGATTGGCCTATAAATAGCCAGACCTACATAAAACTACATGCACTCACAATAATTTTCCTCAAAAAATAGGGGTGATGTCACACATTTCAAATTCGCTGATAATTTCCTCTATGACTAAGAGCTGAGAACCTTCCACGGGCAAAATTAACTGTAAAGTCTTTTTTTTTTTCAGTTCTCCAGAAAATAAACCATATGTTACTTTCCTTTTATACAGGAATGCCACTTATTTTAAGTACATTCTCTGAACCTTTGAGGTTTGGGAGAATTTGCACAGACTTTCTGTCTTAGTATAAAACCTCTATTTTTAAAGAGGCAATTCATATTAGATCTCATAAAACTACCTCTTAAACAATGAAGTTACTGAATGATTTTGTACACACAGGAAGAGTTGGCAGACTTGCTGACCCCTAAATTTCAAGGGCTAGGCAGCAAATGAGGCTGCATAAATAAAAGTTCATTCACAAATTCATGCACAGTCTCCTGCATTTTTCTCAGAAACTGGTATACTAGTAATTTTGTGCATGCAGTCTTAGATGTTCCATAACCTTTAGATTTTCTCATCGGAAGTCCATAAATGGATTTCACAAAATCGCAAATTCAAAGGCGTATGTTTACGTTTTCAAAATTGCATGTTTAATGACGTCTTTGTCAAAATACATTTTTTTTCTTCCTGGTAAGGCCCATAGAGCCATTGCTTTAAAGTCCTGTTTTATCCACTGATAAAATGATTGTCTATCTGTACCTAGTGCACGCTGTGTTCTTTTCTCCAGGTATCAGAGGTCATGGTATAAGTTATAGTATAACCGTATGCTTTTAGCCTCTTATTTACTCTTAACTGTAGCCTCTGCAGAAGTAATGCAGAGAGATGCATAGAGGATCAGAGCTTTGTTTTTTTCTTTAATTTGGCCCATGACGCAACAGCCAGTGTGCAGTGTGGTGCACAGACCAAAATATCTTTATTTTTAATTTGCAGGGCAGTGAAAGTGTAATCTCCAGCTGTTACATTCATATGCACCGTTGGAAGTCCCCAACTGTTGTTTAGACTTTCATACTGTAAATTATTTTAAACAGAGGCTAAGGAAGCTTCGTTATATTTAATAAACAGCAAAGAGACAAAATTGAAAACTATCTGACTTGAGGTCATCAATATTCACAGACCTTGATCCAGTGAATCTGCTACATGCACTACTGAGGTGTAGCGTTTCAAAGCTGTGCACGAATTTGTGAATGAACCAATAATTCTTCTCATTAGTTGTTCAAATCTGTCTCCCTCATTATCAGATACTGACTGATTATTAATTAACACAAAGGTTATAAATGAAAACTCGTTTCAACATCTTATATTCCTCCCATGATATGCTTGGGTTAGGATTAGGGAAAACAAAGTACAAAGCTTACTCTTGGAAGTCCTTAGATACTACTTAGGTGTCTCTAAGGAATCTTGTAGATCAGATCTGGATGTCCTGATTTCAATCATGATTCGGACTGTCTCAGTCTCAGTACATTTATGTAAATCTTTTTCATCTGCTAGTCTAGTTGCCTAGCCTAACCAGTGGAAAACAAACAACACTGACTCCAAATCCGTCTTTTAAACCAAAATAATAATCCTTGTGATAGGATGGGACTTGCAAAAGTCACATTGTCAAGATCGACAACTTATCAATTTTATCTCATAACCACAATAATGTGAGACATATAATAATATAATATATGAAATGTTACCATATTTTAGAGGGGCTAGTATCAGCACACTTTTGGCCCAACTTCCTGAATGTAATCTACAAAGACATTCATTATAGATACTAACACAGGGTTAGAAGTGGCTTAATGCTTGATGATTGTCTGTACAATTTGAAGATGTACTTGAGGGAGATAAGATAGCATATGGGATGCCTTTTTTTAGTGCAGCTAGGCTACAAGCAAGACTTTTCTTTCTATCACTTGATGTTTGAGATTTCAGGTCATGTCTTTTTTATTTCTTTAAGATTTTAAGAACAAGGTAAAAATTCCGTTGCTAAATAAATTCTGTTACAATAATGATTGACAATAAATATATAACAAACGAATGTACTTGTTGGCATTTTCTCTTTACGCTGACTGTAGCAGAGTATAATACCATCTTTGTTCAAAAGCCGTGGAACGTAATTTGTACTTGCATTTCCTAAAACCCACCTTAAGAATTGAACACATCATGCTAATTTTATCAGATTTCTGTTAGAAATGGCCCCAATTCGGTCCTTTCTCTTCCCTTTGTTAAAAAAATAAATTCTGACATCCCGTCGAAATTTATGAAATAAAAAAAATCATTACCCAAGACATTCTTGTATCACAACAGCTCTAGCTACGGTCCAACAATTGGCGGAGAAATTCTGAATAAGGCTCACAGATGATGCTACAGTTTCGGCAATCATAAGGGTTAGGGACTCATCTTCCTGTCTCGATGGGCATTATGGTTAGGGGTAGGGTTTGGGTTCTGGATAGGATTCGGGTAGCGTATGGGATTTATAAGTAAGTATGAGTTCCGGTTATGGGTGTGAGTCTTTGGGGATTCCTTCCCGAATCAGAATTAGGTTAACTATGCAGCACCGCTGTGTTCAGGTCACATGACAAATGATTTGGCGTCATAATGACGGCAACACTAAGGCTGCATTGGGAGATTCAATTCACGTTATTAAAATAGTGAACCCGCAGCTATTGGTTCTAGATCTACATGATGCTGCATTTATGTGTGCTCATGTCTGCTGGCGATGGATACCATTCTCACAATGACACTAACCTACTAGACTATATAAACTCACCAAAATGATCGAGCCTAGAAGTTTGTGACACCTGTTAGAGGGGCAGATCACTCACTGTGTACATCCCAACTAAATCGCTAATATATAACCCCCCACCCATTTTGAGGGCCCTGCCAGCCAGTGTAGAAATGTGTAAAATGACCTGTGATCTAAATAAAGCATCCAATTTTAAAGTTTCGGTTACAATTTGAGCCTTCTAAAAAAAAAAACAAAGTGTGAGGGCCTATGTATTCGCAGGCGGTCAAAACCAACCAAATGAAAAATTGGGGACCAAATCAAAATTCTAGGAGATCTTTTTCGAAAGACATTTTGTAAAAAAAAATTGGGCGTTGACCCCCCTTTTCCTCCCCGTTGAAAAACCGGGCAAAAAAAAATACTTTAATCTCCGTGAAAGAAATTTCCCGAAATCACGGTGGTAACGTAGAATAACCCAAAATGTTAATAGGGCCAAAACGAGAAAAAAACAACAGTGTCAAAGACCTTAACCAGCAGTTAGTACCTGGCATGTTTCCACTTAGAAACACAATGTTTACATCATGGTGGTCGAGGTAGGTCATCTAGGCTATCTGGACAGTCTTTTAAACTTCCTCTACCCCTGGGGCCCTCCCCAGCCCCCCC
>JAWQUT010000259.1:1117990-1130490 GCA_033807755.1 Ellobium chinense
ACTTGTGTGTGTGTGTGTGTGTGTGTGTGTGTGTGTGTGTGTGTGTGTGGTAATAGATGAATCTTTCAGAACTTCGGCTGGGGGTGGTCTATCAAACAAAACAACCGACTAGGATTCCCCATCTCATACTCTCTCTCCCTCTTGTGCATCAACACACCCTTTCTCCCTCCTCCCCCCACCCATACACACATATTCAACAGGACATTGACACACGCGCGCGCACACACACACACACACACACACTTATCCACCCACCCATCCACCCACCAACATACACACAGACACACACACACACACACACACACACACACACACACACACACACTCTCTCTCTCTCTCTCTCTCTCTCTCTCTCTCTCTCTCTCTCTCTCTCTCTCACTGACACCCACCCACCCACTTACACTTACACAACCAGCGCCTAAATCACTGGTTGTTGTTTTTTTTTTATTTTCAGAAGAACACAGAACACTTTCTGCACAAAGTTCTGGCATACGTGTTCACGTATTATTCAGAGCAAAAGACCAAAGAATGCTAATTCTAAATGTGACAGAAGGACAAAGCGATGCGTTTTGGATAACTGAGAGCTTGCATTTTAGCGACGGGATATCTTACCATTGGAAGAACTATACATGTATTATTATTAGTGCATCGGTGCTCAGCGCATCCTTAGTAGAGTTCAACATGAGGAGGTACTATAATTCTTACGATGGTAAGAGATCCCATCGTGAATGCGCAAGTTCTCAAAAGCCATTTGGCTCTGGCATTTGTTTGTCTGATTGTTTGTTTGTTTGTTTGATTGTTTGTTTGTTTGTTGTTTCTGTGATTCCTGTGTGTTCTCGTAGAGAACAAGCGATAAATCGTTCATGTCCTGGGGATAAAACTAAAAGAGAAAGAAAAAATGTAAACTATTTCTCTGGAAGAGAATGAACTTAAAAACAGGTGGGCTTATCAAAGTCTAAATATCGATTCCTCGACTTTTTTATTTGAGTGATGTGGGAAGGTGGTTTTGGTGGGGAAGGGAGCGGAGTCGAAAATAATAAAGTTAGGCTTTTATCCTTCGTTATTTCCGGCTTTTGTCTTCTGTTTTCCTTCATGCTGCTTTGAACAGTTGTCCGATTGTCCTTACTACGCTTTTAACATATGTGTAGATTTGAATCATTTTAAATGAATGTTCTTCTTCTTCCCTTATGGTTAAAATCCAAGATATTTACATGTTTATGGGCTGTCCAGTTTTAAGACCAGATAAGCTTGAATGAAAGGCGATACGAACGTCACCGACCTTTTTCACCAGCTGTATGCATAATAATGTTATAGTCATATCCAAATAACCATACTGTATTACGTTCGATTTTAACAGATGCAAGAAGAGTCCCGCTGCACTCATAAGAAGGAAGCATTAGAGATTTTCTATCGATCTTTGCGTGCGAGATCTTTGATAAAGCATTGGCAGCGAGGGAAAAAATGGACCACTTTGTCATCGAGAATGTTATAATTTTTGCAGGAGCTGACAACACCGGCGGTGGTATTGATGGTGGTGATGGTGGTGGTGGTGGTGGCAGTGATAACAATGGAGTTGCAGCTGCCAGTACTGTGGTCAGTGTATATACTCTGTTGTTCGCCCACTTACCATAGTTGTGGTCTGGGTAACATATAAATAAACTTATTAAATTTGTTAAACCTGTTGTCATGACAGGTTTATAGTAGTGGTGGTTGTGGTGATGGTAAGTGGTGCTTTTAGAAATGGTGGTATCTGTACCAGTGGTGAACTGGTGCTCGCGCTTTTAAAACCAAACTATAATGTCCCTTTTTCCAAAACAATACACAAACATAGTGGTAGTGGTTTACACTGGCTCTATTTCAAGCAATAAATACAGACTTCTGTTTAAAAAAAAAGTCCCTGAGGATTTCTCTGAGTGACTGACTAAAACAAGCCGCTACTGCTACACCCGTTGGGTACTTTCACTGCTGGCAGGGGCATGCATTATTTGTGGTCGGCATACTGTTTGTCGCTTCTAAATGGACGGTGCCTGGAACGACAAGAATAATGATAAATAAATAATAACAATAATAACACATACAACAATATAGAACTCGCACATTAACGATGGGATCTCTTACCTTCGTAAGAATTACATTAACTCTGTATGTTGAACCCACTAAGGGTGCATTCAGCACAGTATATTCATGTAATTCTAACGATGCTAGGAGAACCCAATTCTTCCACATTAACGAATTCTAGCTCCAGAAATTATAACCTTTCTTGTGTTGAGAAGTTGCAATTCAGAGGAGAGATTGTATTTCATATAATGGGAAGCCATAACATTTTTAAGTATGAGAAACTAATCACAGAGAACATGAACTTCATTTTGTGTGTGGAAAAGAACAAGGACAAAGGAAGGGAGCTACACTGGGAGTATGATTTGGACTGTTGAAGTAATCGAAAGTAAATAAACAAAGTAAATAAGATTCTACTATAAGCCCGTGCATGAATCTGATAGCCCATGCGGGAACAAAAAAAAAANGAAAAAAAAAAAAAAAAAAAGTCCATAGTTACTCGTCCAGTGTCCCGGTCGTAGAGGGAGAGGGGCTCTTTGAAGTTTAGAATACACACGATTAACCTTGAAAGTGCTAGGCGCCACTTTTTTGAGAGAGATGGGTTCTACGGCCAGTGATGGCATTTCGTTCACAACATTCAGGAAATAGCTGTTAGTGTCTCTGTAGATTTTTTTTCCTTAATTCTCAGGTGTCTCCCAACTAGTAACAAGACAACCTACCCGCCAAAGCTCCTTGAAATCCTGAATTGTAGTCCGTAGCAACCTCGTTAGAGATGTAGTCAGATCTAACATCCTGGTAATTGCCATATACGTCAATGGGTCCACCCACGAGGGCACCGTTGAGGATCTGAGGGTTAGGGGCTGCACTGTTGTATTCGTCCCAGTCGCAAGAAGCCGGCCTGTCTGGGCACGACCTGTTGACGAGAAGGGCCAGCACACATGAAGTCAGTAGAAAAAAGAAATTGTCTTGCGATCAGTCAAAATGTGGCTGAAGCCGCTGTATTTGGCATACGTGGAACTATCTGTACCACATGAAATATGTGTTCTTTCGTTAGATGCAAACGTTTTTGACCTAACACTATTCTGACCTAAGGTTACTGTTGTCTGAAGTAGCAAGGTGTCTCCCCATGCAGTGAAAAAGAAAAAAAAAAGGCGAATGAAGAATATGATTTTATAGCATATACTTCATATAATATATATCACACGAATTCAAATTTATCCCCATATTCTGGTCACTTGTCCATAAAACCAATGCATCAGTAGATATATATTTTCTAATTATGCTGCAAACTTCATATATCGAGATGCTATGGCTAGGTCTTAGTTGAAAACTAAGAAAAAAAGAAAAAAAAATCAACACATCTAACAGTTTCTTTAAAAAAATGTTATCTCAATCTCTTTTGAACTCTTAAATACTCGTGAACTGAGTAAATTACATTTTGGCTCACGAAGTACAAATATAGCAACCTGTTATGTTATTCCAGTCGAGCATATTTTCCCTTACTTACGGCAATATCAAAATATGTTTCTGGATACTTTTACTGGTACGGGTAATATCTTTAAAATCATAATTTTATTTCAGTACTGTGAAAACATCATTCAACAAAGTCATAACTTGTAAAAACTGAAAGCTCGTGGAAGAAATATGACTTACGCGCCACGATGGTGTGGTTGTTGTGGGTAGCTGGATCCATAGCCGACCTGGAAACTGAAGCAACCCCCATTGACGTTGTTATCACCAAGCATGTAGTTGATCTGCTCTACAGCCCACTGCCGGTACGAGTTAGCATTGATGCCAGCTTCAGCAGCTAGCAGAGCCCCAAAAGCCGCATTTCCTGTGGAAAGAAGGACATTTTGCAACGAAGAGCCACTGATCAAATGCTTATGAGTTCGATTCACAATCTTAGTCATGTTGAAAGTCCCTTGGAAAAATAGTTCATTCACGTTATCCTCGGACAGATCTCAGTAAACTGACTATTCCAGTCGATGAAATGGGTACCTGGCTATAGGCAGTGGAGAACATTGCCAGAATGCCAGTGATGAGCGCATGTAAAGGGCAGCAGCACTGTAAACGCGGTAGGGAATAAAGATAACCCTAGAGTGGTCACCCCTAACAGTTATTATAAGATAATGTGGAACGCGTGAGCGGGCAGCAATTTAGCCCGGATATGCGACTTATAAACTGCATTTTTATTTTGATTAATATCATAACATTAATGTAGTGCTAGACAATAAGGCTGCTAAATCACGACTCGCAAAACTACCATAAACTATGGAATTCTATAGTATTAAGTGTTATAAATACTCGAACATGTTTAACACGAAATTCACGGGCCCATTGAATCATTCATGTTAAGTATTTAGGATTATCCACGATTAAACAAAAAACTGTTGCCTTCCGTTGTCCATTTCCTAGCGGAGTAATTCAAGATCAAGGGTGGCAAACATTCACTTTGTGATTCGTCGATATTGAATAAACAAGCCTCTTTTTGGCCTTGCGTTGATGAAGTCAGAAGAGACAGAGCACTTGCACGGTCACCGGTTTATTGCAAATGAGAGACATGATGCGTTAACGCGAGAAATGTGGGCTGGTAGGAGATTTAGAAACACTTCATATTAAGCGGACAATGATCATTAGTCCTATTTTGTAGTAAACATAATAATGTACGTATACATAGAACATGTCATGACTTATTAAATGACAATATCGCTACTTTCAAACGTTTTTATAGTGAGGGTGTATTTAATGTATTGAGAAGAAACAAGCCATTTTTTGGCTTGGCCTCCATTAGATAACTAAAAAAACAAAACTACACATCACTCTCCTTTTCTAAGATGGTTGTAATCCCTATTATATTGCAAACATACGCCGAAGGGGATGAACAGTCCTCCCCCCCTCCCCACCACCATCACCGTTGTAAATAACACTATTTGGCGCTTTGGAGCAAGAAAGGAGAGATAGAGGAAATCAGATAGACGAATGATAAGTCAACAAAAAATTGGTAAAGCGATGCACCGCGAGGGAAAATATCGAATATTGGAGCCAGGAAAGTGTAGCCGTATTTGTTTTACAATACACCGAATTGCAACAACAACAACAACAACAACAACAACAACAACAGCAGCAACATCAACAACAACAGAAATAACGACAACAACAATAATATCTTGCTATTGCACTGACCAGCATATCTATTAGCACCCCACTGATCCCTCCAGGCCAGATCACAAGGCGTGTACGGGAAGGAAGATTTGGACATCCAGGTGTTGAAGAAATTCTCTACGGAGCTTTTGTACGAACTTCCGCCTGTCTCTTCATACAGGAGGATCTGATGGAATCAAGAAGATAATACAGTGTCTTGTGCAGGGATCATCTAACCGCAGGTACGCAAGTGAACCTGTTGTATACAACTAGTAATGCGGAACAGCTGGAAGGATAATTCGAATTATGCACGTTTGATATAAGCAATAAGAGAGAAAAAAAATCCACAGAGATATTCTGAATGCATCTGGATATTGGAGCACCTCAGATTTTATCTCTGACGGTTATAACTATCATTTTCAGAAACTGGCCATATTTTATTGAAATCCATGGCTGTACAGTAGATCTGACGCCACGAGAAAAAGATGTCGTGTCATTTGCCTACGCACGTGGTGACATCAAAAGTGAAGAACTTTTATACTGTTTGCAATTTAATTCAGTCGACTGTGTAGCAATAAATATGGTACTTTGCAGGATGCCTGTGCTTGGTAGGACTGCACAGCTACTTATATTTGCATTTTTGATATAAGGACAAAATCTGGCTAACTAGTGAAATATTAGAGATTAATTAGATGTAAATAGTCGAATACTGCAGCTATCGCCCCTACCGACGACGGCTTCCATTATGACAAATAATTTTTTTTTTTCATTTATATTTCCTCATTTACATTACTGTATCCCTTTTGACTGGTCTACCAGAAGTCATATTTATTTAAATAAAATCACAGGCTCAAAACTGGGCGAAGCCGCAGAATGCAATCAAAACTTCATATTATACACACGCACAAAAATCTTGTTATTTGTAGTGATAAGTTCTGAATGTTTGAGGAGTGCCTGGATCACAGTTTAGATATAAGAACAATTTGAAATGATTATGTCCTATAAAGTGGTTCATGAATACCATTTTGTGCGCAGCAACGGTACTAATGAAAAAAAACGCAAAAAGGCAAAATCTTCATTTTTGCCTGTATGCATTTAAACCACTGGAACGGGAAAGTCGCATTCCTCTTTCATTCATACAAACTTTACTATACTTTATAAAGTACACGAATGTGTGACCTGGCAGGTACGGTGCCGGTCTAGGACGTGGACACATGACTGTACTATTATTTTCTTCTTCTAAGTACAGCGTATCAAATCAGTGCTATACTGTTAAAGAAGAGTGAAAGTTTGAACACCATACATCTTTATGAAAAAAAGTATGCTGTTTAGTGGAAGCGGATGTTGAGTACAGAAGTCAGTGATCAAATCTGGATATTCCCATATTCAGGTTTGTTTCGAACAAGCGTCATCTACTTCTTCCTTTTTGAAGGATAGGGCTAAGCCATCATTATTATCATCATCGTCGTCTACGTCAACATCAGTAACATCATCATCAGCAGCAGCACCACCATCATTACACAGTCTGAATTCTCAAATTTTACGGGCTTTGCGTAATGCAGAATCAGCAGTAGCAACAACAACAGCAAAAACAAAACAATAACAACGGCAACACCAATAGCAGCAACATCAAAAAGAGAGTAACGACAACAGCAACAGTAGCAGCCATAGATACAGAAGCAGCAATGATATTCATACACTCTACCATACCTGACAGGCCAGATGTTTGTTGTCCCAGCTCAGCGCCCAGGCAGTACTGGAGTCAACATACTGTTGAGCATCATTCAGGTACTGGTTCGTGCCAGTGGCTCTGTATAACCACATGGCTGCTACACACAGCTCATCATTATCTCCGCTGGATCTACGGTTGTTGTGATGGAGGAGTGAGTAGTGGTGACGATTATGATATTGTAATTGAAGAACATTGTTTTCAAAACTAAGTAAGTGATCTCGGGGTAATTTCCACATAAAGGAATATAATGTAAAGGCAGATATTCTTCTCATTTTAAAATTTCATTATGTGGTATTGTAATTGGAGACCCTTTTTTTTAAAACTAATTAAATAGTCTCGGAGTAATTTCCAAATAAGTGTATATAGCCTAATTTAAGGGCAAATACTCTCCCCGCTTTAAAATGTCAGTGAATAAACCACTACCTCAATTTTCAGCGAAAGTTCACTTCTACATTTTGGAATAATTATCTCCAGTTTTTCGCCGTCAATTCTAAAGATGAATTCCTGCCACAGCCCCAAGACTCTTCAGTTATTCTCTTTTAGTCTAGTTTATTAAGCCCCAAGAAGAGATAATTTTTCTGTTCCAAAATGCTTGCCTCAATTCTGCAGTATAGTTCACTTCTTACGAGGCATCAATTTTTGAAAAGCACGCACTTGCCAACAGTGTAGTGACGTGGCATCAATTAGTAGACATCTTTTATTAATTCTTTTCTTTTAGATTTATGCTGATGATGATGATTCATGATAATGTTTGTTATTGGAGGAGTGATCATGCATAACAACGACCATAATGCGAATGTTGTTAGTGATGATGATAATGTTAATGATGATGAGACGAATGACGCTGTTTTGTACTCACGAGTAGAATCCCGCTGATCCTGTGAAAACGCCCCTGTTTGTACTGGTAGATGCAAAATCATACATTTCTTCGGCAGCTTGTAGAAGTTCGTTGCTGTATGCTGTATCTGTTTCACACAGAGACCAAACAAAAAGAGGCTGTCATTCTTGTAACTATTATAACGCTTGTTTTGGTGTAGATATTGTAGAGGTGGTGTAGCTATTTAGCTAAGCTATTGCTGACTTTGCTATTTAGGTAAGCTATTGCTGAGTTTGCTGCTCTTACACTCTTGCTACTCCTTCTATTGCTAGGACAATAACGTTGTTGTCCTGCTGCTGTGTTTTTGTCATTAGTTAAGAAGTTAAAGTGCGTGGATGGGAAAATTTTCAGCGGCGGCTATAAGGACACTGGGCCAGAGAAAGAGCAGGAGCCCCTACATTACACACCTTTGTCTAGGACCCAACGGTACTATAATGCTACTATGTATGGGGCAAATTCTGCCACAGTAGCACGTATTAAACGTATAAAAAATGTGTCCTATCCTTTCTTCTGTTTCTGCCTCTGTCTCCGTGTCTCTCTCTCTCTCTCTCTCTCTCTCTCTCTCTCTCTCCCTCTCTCTTTCTCTCTCTCTCGTTCTCTCCCCCTTGCCTTCCTCCCCTTTATCTCTTTATTTTCCTCCTCCTACGGCACGGGATACTGGGCCACTGCACGGCCCAATGGATCTATGTCTAAATCTGCCGTCTTATGAAACAAAGGCACGATCAGTCATATCGCATAATATTATGTGCCTCCTTTTCGTAAAATGGCGGATATCCGCTACTAGAAATGTTGGTAGTTCTCAATTTGTAGTGCAAAATAGCGTACAACAAAATGATGACATTGAGAGCTGTAACTAAGACATTTTGCTGGAAGTGGTGGTGACTGTAAGAAGCAAAAACCCTTGTTGGAGTGAGGGAGTTTTATTGACGACATAGACCACTGTGCATGTAAACAGTATCCCCGTGTTTAATCGGCGAGCGAGAGCTAGGCTGATGCGATTACAGTGAAGGTTTCAGGCCTACATATTGGCACGCGGTCAAAACCAGCCTAGTGAAAAGTGTATACCAAAAATCAGAAAGCGAGGTGACTATTTTTGAAAGTTTTGCGAAAATTATTGGACGATGATCCCCCTTCTCTTCCCCTTGAAAGATCTGGCCATACTATTTAAGGGGTTATATTTCATCTCCCCATTTCCATTTTTTGGCATGCCCTGCTTCCAGTAATAAGGGATCCGGGGAAAAATTTAATATCATGGGAAACTGTGTCTATTTTACTTTATTTTGTCAAGCACTATTTAGCCCTGGGCTGGAACTGCCAGGTCAAGGGTGTGCTCAGGAGGAATTGGAGGGGTTTGGCGTTGACCAGTGAAATTTACAAATAGCAACCATGCTCAAAATTTCAATGGGCTTGCTAGGGTTGGGTCAGTCTTAAAATTTGGGCCACATAATGTGCTTCAATCTGGTATGGGTCTGGGTGAAAACTAAA
Organism: Ellobium chinense; assembly: GCA_033807755.1. Lineage (NCBI taxonomy): Eukaryota > Metazoa > Mollusca > Gastropoda > Ellobiida > Ellobiidae > Ellobium > Ellobium chinense. Next base: position 1,127,281 of record JAWQUT010000259.1, read on the forward strand.
ACATTGGGTTCAGAGGGCAGCTCAAAATGTTAATATAGCCCATTGAGGGAAAAAGGGTCCAACCCCATTACAGGTTTGTGACACGTATTAGAGGGGCAAATCACTCACTGTGTACAAGCCAATTAATCCGCTAATATATACAATCCCCCTTTTTTGGGGGCCCTGCCAGCCAGTGTCAGAGTGTAGAAATGTGTAAAATGACCTGTGATCTAAATAAAGCATTCAATTTTAAAGTTTCAGGTACAATTTGAGCCTTCTAGGTAAAAAAATAAAGTGTGTAGGCCCATGTATTCGCACGCGATCAAAACCAGCCAAATGAAAAATTGGGGACCAAATCAGAATTCGAGGTGATCTTTTTCGAAAGACATTTGTGAAAATGTTTGGGCGTTGACCCCCCTTTTTCATCCCGTTAAAAGATCGGGCAAAAGAAGTACTTTAACNCAAAGAAGTACTTTAACTTCCATGGAAGAAATTTCCTGAAATCACAGTGGTATAATGTGGAATAACAAAAAATGTTAATAGGGCCAAAAGAAGAAAAAAAAATAGGTGTGAAAGACCTACAGGTCTGTAACCAAGAGAAAGAAGCATGCTATCGTCCTTCTAAAGGTTACAGACCTGTAATAGGATTGGACCCTATTTTCCTCTATGGGCTATATTAACATTTTGAGCTGCCCTCTGAACCCAAAGTTTTAGCTTTCACCCAGACCCATACCAGATTGAAGCCCATTATGTGGCCCAAATTTTAAGACTCACCCAACCCTAGCAAGCCCATTGAAATTTTGAGCTTGGTTGCTATTTGTAAACAGACCCTACATTTTTCACTGGTCAATGCCAAACCCCTCCTCTTCCGCCTGAGCACACCCTTGACCTGGCAGTTCCAGCCCAGGACTAAATAGTGCCTGGTAAAATAAAGTAAAATGGACACAGATTCCCATGATATCAAAATTTCCCCCCTGGAGCCCTTATTACTGGAAGCAGGGCATGCCAAAAGAGGGAAAAGGGGAGATGAAATATACCCCCTAAGTTCTAGGACCACAAAGTGAAAGTACAATTACAGGCCTGTAACCTAAATTATCCCAACTTTGATTACTTCCCCTGACATCCATGAGCCTGAGCCTCATTCGGCTCACCTCATCATAAATTAATGCTACCACCACCACCACCACCACCACCACCACCACCTGCAGTTGTTGCTTATTACTGCTACAATTAATACACATGGACAGAAAAATAGGGTTAGTGTGGCTGTGACCTCATGGCCCACGATCATTGGAGGACATTATTCTTAGAAGACCAGAATTTGAAGTAAAGAAGAGAAAGACATGGAAGGACAGAAAGAAAAAAAAAGAGAATTAAGCAGCAAGTAAGGGAAAGAAACAGTGATAACGGCACCGCAACAGTGATGATGGGATCACCTTAGTTATACGAGTATAAGACTACAAGTCTACTTCAACCCTCTTTGGATATGATATGAAAGATTGCGAGCCATAAAGTAAAATGGTGCCTTTGTTATGGCAACATAAGTATCTTAGTCACATGACTACTGGGGAGAGTCACATAAACCTCATATGATGCCTACCTCCTTTCTCAGCGAAAGCAATGGCACCAGCAGCAAGCGAAGCAGCAGTTTCAGCGGCGATGTCGCTTCCCTTTGTGCTCGTGGAGATAGTCATACAAGGTCTGTCCATATCCATGTCCTCGGCGCGGCCCCAGTAGGCGTGGTCAGCACCTCCGTCACCAATCTGGGATACAAAAACAACGTCACAGTTATTAGTTGAACGCTTATTATCAATTCGGTGAGTTAAAAACAAAAGTTTTGGCGTTGTTTTTAATTTTGCCTTCAATGTGTTGAGTTAGAAATGTTTATCAGACTACAATGAAGACATAGGGCCTAATACAGTTGAACGTTCTTGAATTAGGCGATTGCCTGCGCCTGCCTTCTCAGGTCGTGTCTTTGTGATTTGCTTTGTCTGTGATTTTGATCTGATGTACTGGTTTGATGTACTGGGTTGTAGCAAGCAAAATATTACCCCAAATTTACAAATTGCTTAATATACCTATGTAATGACCATGACAACATGATCTTTAAGGCTAGGTTCGTGAAGGAGGCAAACATTCAGTAACACAGCGTTTATGGCAATATGATTGGCGTACACGTGATAGGAGGCCTATTCTTTAATTGTTATTTACAGAACAAGTGCCTAAGAACGCCATAGCCTTACAACTTTGAGAGAACAAAACAGGTTCACAGAAAACAACAGTCTTGGTGGGATGGAAGGGGTGGAGCAGGGGAGGGGGCTGGAGGGGGAACCTGATCAACCTACAGAGGACAGTGGTCTTCACGGACAGAGCTGGATTGATGGCATGACTGAGGAAAACAGGGAGTAAAGAAGAAGAGGAAGAGAAGGACAAAACAGAATACAAGGCCAAATATCACAGCATGGCGCTGAGCCAAAAGGCAAATTCCCACACTGTGCTGGATCGGTGAAGGAAAGGGAAAAATAAGACAGTTATATAGGCTCTGGGGGCTGAAAAACAAAGTCCTGCCTAAAGTTTCAAAATGTAAATGTATGCAATCAATTCAGCAATATGAAAAAAAGTGAACACAAAAACTTCATGACAAAACTCGCAAAAGTTACAGATGCTCTCAGATGACTTTATTTTCCATATTCACATAGCAAAATTGAATTGGGCTGTAACTTCAAATAGTCCACAAGGTGGTTCTGTGCAATCCGACCACCAGCGCTCGGAGCAAGCCTTTAATATATTCCGGAAACTCATTCTTCGTCATCATATTATGGAAATGCCTTTTCTACGCGATAAATTCGTATTCTGTGGAACGCCGCCTAACTGCAATATTAAACTTACCTGCGCCACAAACGTGTTTGAGGAACCATCCCAGGCATCCAAGAAGTAATCCAATGGCCATTTAATCATGTCGTACATCATGTCCAGCTGTCCAGCCTGCTGGTAACCGTCCTTGAACCGGATCAATGACCACAGGAGAAGAGTACTGGAGGAGGCCATTGGTAGGCCGAATTTGACGTGGTCCCCGGCTAGAGATGGGTCACGATAAGTAAGAGAAAATATTAGAAAATGAACACAGGACTTTTATTTACCTATTAGGGAAATTGTTCCACAATGCCGTGCAGCATTATACATTTCTTCATAATCTAAATTCTTATAGAACACTAGCCGTGCACATATAAA
>JAWQUT010000259.1:1132124-1142381 GCA_033807755.1 Ellobium chinense
CACACACACACACACACACACACACACACACACACACACACACACGTTCATTCTTAAGTTAATCGGTCCATACATCCCGACCCAACCATCTTTTGTGTTAAGAGAGCCAGTCCTATCCATTTTTCCCATGCAGAACCTTTGTCTTCTCTCCAGTCATCCGTATGGCCCTCGCTTTCGTTTCTCTATGTTGTCTTCTCCCCCATCCCTTCCCCCCCCTCCCCCCACAACTCCCAAAGCCCACCTGACGATCCTCCTGTGGTATCTCCTGAAACACTACCGGAAGTTGTTCCGCCAGCTGTGAATTCATTAATAGAATAAGTTAAACATGAGTGAAGAGAACAAAACATTGCAGCAAAAAACAATAGAAACATCATAACAGCAGCTACACAACAATAATATTAGCAGTTACGACAACGGCAGCAGCAGCAGCAGCAGCAGCAGCAGCGGCAAGAACAATAATCACCACAACTAGGTCATTAACATCACCGCCAAAGGTAGATGCGATACAAATATGTCCAAGAATTTAGTATAAATAAATATAATGTTTGTTTGTTTGTTTGTAAGTTTGTATGTGTTAGAGTGAGTGTTTTAAGAAGAGGCCCTACTTTTTGTTTTTTATAAAAGAATGATAGCAGATTTAATTTTGGAGACCCTACAATAACTGACAGTAGATGAAAATAAAAAATTAAGCTATGCATAATGCGCTGCACCGCCCGCTTCCGAATAGAAGTACGAGTTAATTATTAATAACTGCTTGTTATTGTTAAGATGTTGTTAAGAATAAACCTAGAGACAAAATATCTGGTATGTAGAATCAAAGTCAGGAGTTTAGTTAACACAGCAGTCAATAGCTGTACAGTCTTAAATGATGATTTCAATGATGGTGATGAGGAGGAGGATGATTATAACACAGGTATTTATGAGTTTGGTGGTGACATGGTGATAGTGAGATTTTGATTAGAGTAATGCAATAATCGAACATGCTGATATCAATTAGGTATACATATAGTCAGTTAAAGTCAAAGCATGTAATGGTTAGTCAGTTATCAACACATGCATTCTATTTATGTAAAAGCCTCTTGTTTTAAAGTACAGTATTCACATTAATAAACCACGAAAGGAAATGTGGATCCATTATAAACAGGCTTGCCTGGATCGAGTCTTCGATTCAATTTCAAATGATTAGTCAATCTTTATATCCACATGTTGACAGGTAATCGATGTTGACGTGGGGGCATTTTGTCACCCCACCTAGTACGGATACGTGTAGCTTGTTTTTCTCCTAAATCTAATATGGGGGCACGCTGTCACCCCACCCGGTATGGTTAAGTATAACATGTTTTTTTCTCTATACAAAATGTGGGGGCATGCTGTCACCCCACATCATATGGATAGGACAACAAAACACGATGTACGGTTAGGGTTAAGCTGCTTGAGGGGGAGGGCGCAGGTCATAATTGGAATCCTTCCTGTTGCCAAAAACTAGCCAGAAAGGGAAATAATTTTTACCTGGACTTTCAGTGGTAGTGGTGTCACTGCCTGAGCAGAGCCTGTATCTTCGGTAGTGCTAGTGGTAGTGGTGGTAGTGGTAGTAGTAGTGGTTGTAGTAGTGGTGGTGGTATCGGCATCAGAGCTGGTTGGCGCTGAGGTTCAATAAAATTTTAGGTATAAGCATTTTGATACGTGAGATGGAGGATTGATAAGAAATTCAAGAAAGAGAAAGATACATCATCCACATAATAAGAAAATGCTCCCCGAAACACAAATCCCTTCTCTTTCGAATCCGTTCGCTCTCTCTCTCTCTCTCTCTCTCTCTCTCTCTCTCTCTCTCTCTCTCTCTCTCTCTCTCTCTCTCTCTCTCTCTCTTTCTTTCTTTATCTCTCTCGCCCATCCATATCATCATACATATAGCTACACACATAATTCATAAGTCAGATGCTGACAATTAGTCTACGACTAAAAGAGTTTGTTGGGTGATTGGATGTGTGGATGGCTGTCTGTGCTTGACATTTTTTTTTTAATTCCCAGTGTATTACAGGGCTCCTAGGGAAAAAAATTCTCTTCTTTCCCACATGCAAGCAAAATGCTATTCTTCCCTCCTCCTTCCAGCCCTTTCGCTGTTGTTAGCCAGTTCAAAACTTGCTGCGGATTATGTAATACATGTGTTCTACTCTATAGTCAGTGGTGAGAGAGGCACTGTTTTTGAAAACATTCATTTGGATGCCTTGACGGTCTGTGGAATTCTATGTTCCGGCAAGGAACCAACGACTGAAACCAAAATTTATGCTGCGCTTCCAGTTACGTCATGAGAGACGCTCCTAATTGAAAGAAACTATTCCCTGTTGATTGCGTTCCGCAGTTAAAATGTCGTTCTGATTGTACCAGCCATTCCTTCAACGTAGATGGAGGTAGTGAAGGCGGAGGTACAGTCGCACCGCGCCACGAAGTCAAAGCAAAGTTCAGTCCCAGCTTCTGGTTGCCATTATAATCCTTGTTGTCCAGTTGGAAGTCTCGGCTGTTGATTTCCGTGGCGACTGCATTCCATATCTGAAAGTAAAAACTGGGAATGCTCAGATTTGTCCTTGAAGGTGCGGACAAAGTGGAAACAAAAGTGAAAGATTTGTGGTAAGCACAAGGTTACAGGAGTTTTTTGTGAGGTTTTACTGTGTGTATCAGGGTCACTTTGGTAGGTATTTCAAGAGCGCTTTGTGTACACTAATAAGGTCTATATGCAATACTGTCGGCCGTTTTGTCCCATGATGAGGGTGATACTTCTTCATCATTTATGCACCATTCTGCTCTTTGGCGTGCAGTCTACCATATTAAATCCAAAGACAGTTGCACCAGAGATGCACATGTGGCCTTTTCAAAAGAAATGATGAAAAGCCTATTTCTTTCCATATCCACATAAGGTCTTTTCAAGACAAAGTGATAAAACGTCCTGTTTTTGTTTTTTTTTTAAAATCAGTTTTGCATTAAGCATGCGTTGGTGTACAACTCTGTTGCAGCTCTCTTTGGATTTAACGCACAGGATTCCACGCCAAAGTGCAAAATCATAATGTATCACTCACGTCACGTAACCAGAGTGGCTCCTACTGGGGAGGGAGGTTCACGACAATACCTCTTCGAAATAACAATGCTATTGCTTTGAAAAATGATGATGACAAAAGCGAAGAGAAAGACATTGAAAATGACACCTATAATGATGTGAACGATGATTAGTATGTTGATAATGATAGCAACAAGTTTTCTCACTTCCAAGGTGTTGACATCGCCACCAAAGAGGAGATGAGCTCTCCAGCTAGTTACCGTCTCAGTGAATGTGATGCATGGCCTTCCCTGAAATACAAGTACAATACAAAATTATTCAAATTTAAGCACTGTATGCTTACATTCACTTAATACATGGAACTGAACTTTATAATTATGATTGTGATTGTCTCGGCTGAGAGATGATTTTAAGGATTATACTTAAAGACGAACCCATCCCATCAGCAATTGTGCAATTGTCAGAATCAGCTGTCAGCATGTATTTCAGATATCCAAAGTTAATGGTGCTTTGTATTATTTCATTACATAGACTAATATTTGTGGATGTTGTAAACTAATATGGAGATAATAATCATTGCCGAAATTACTGCAAATTGCTGTCCTTAATTTTTTTTTACTGGGAGGGGGGTGGAGGGATGGATGGAGGAAAGAGCAAAGAGATAATCTAATAATTTATGAAGAGTCTAAAACACGTATATTTGGGTTTGAGGACACATTTCCCCCTACTCTCCTCCCCCACCCCTCCCCGAAGTCAGATCTAGGACTCTTCAAGGTTCTGAGCTAGTAGAGCTACAGTCCTTTATATGCGAAAAAATGGAGGAAATACACTTGGTCAAGAAAAACGCCATGAGTTCCATTTGGTCTTACCTTAAATCCACCATTCCATTCATCTAATATAGTTACACTGACGGCTGTCCCCGGGGAATCTAGAAACAGAAAAGGGTTATTTTTTTTGTGAAAGATAATTAAATCTATTATGAAAATTCATAAAGTGCTTAAAGTGCATTATGGCGAAATTATATTTTAGATCTCTCCAGCTTGACGAGCTCCAATGACCCTAGCTACTGACCGTTTATATGATTGTATATATAATTTAGCCACTAGATCTAACTGAATCTCACCTTATGAAACTTAAAGCTCTCGCCCTCACCACGGGAGTCAGTTCAGGTTAGCGATGTTGGTAAAGACCTCCGTCTTCCTTATCGAGGAGATACTTGTCAACGAAAAGGTCGCAGGTCTGAGTTTCGAGCATTCGTATATCTTTTCCTCACTGTATCTAAAATCTAATAGTTCATGAGTGGTCGTGTTGTTAAAGCCTTGGGAAAGCGGAAAGCATTTCATTCATTTTCTTCTTTAGTCCACCCGTCTTTAACATAGGAACCTGGCTCTAGACAGTGAAAGATATTGTCAGAATGCTAGTGTAAAGTCCTGCATATGGCAGCGGCACTGTATACTCCCCAGAGAGTCGAGTAAGTCTAGAATGATCTGGTCTCCACGATAATAACAGTGTGAAGTCGCGTGAGTAGATATTAGCCTAGATACGAGACTTATAAACAGCATGATTATGATTGCTATTACTATTTTTATTATTATTTTATTATTATGTCAGAAACATTCTCCGTCCTCTCTAATCTGTTTTTGTTTGTTCACTTCTAGCCTGTGAGTTCAGTTCATTGACTGGGCAATCATTCTCCATCTTGGCTTTGATGCCAGTTGAGCTAAACCGATCTGCCCTTCTCTCAGGCAGGGAGTGAAAACTGAAACCGTCATCCACATCACCAGCAGTTAGTAGTTCGAGTGATTTAATCGGACTGGAGCGCTATTAGGGTGTGAGTGAATAGCCCACTACAGGAGTGGCAGTCAGTGCTGCAGTTGGTGCATGGTGCATAGGAAGCAGGAAGACTGTAGTAAGAAGGCTGCCCATCGCTATCGGTGTAGCCATTTCTCTTCTTCCTGTTAGGCCCTCTTCCTCTGTACCAGTTTGGCTACCTTATCCACTCTCTGCTCCCAGATGTAACCGTCTCAGTTGTCTTCACCCTCCTTCCCTTCGTTGTTTTCAAATTTGGGAATGCGTCCATACCGCCCTGCCATCAATCTTTAAATCTCAGCATAGGGCGTCTAGCAAGCGTTTCATATTACTCTGAAGTCTATTCTGTAATATTGTGCAAAGTTTCCCATTCGTACTACAGCTGATATTACAAAGAGAGCATTGGTGTATTCGTTTCTTCTCTGCCTGTGCCAGACTGGCTACCTTATCCACTGTCTGCTGCAACGGTCCCGCTTGTCTTCACCATCCTTCCCTTGGTGCGGTGTTTAAAATTTGGTCTAACGTCGAATATGGCCATCCCGCTCTCCTAACACATCATTAAATCTTAGCACAGTGCGTCCTGCAAGCCTTTCATAATACTCGGAAGTCTATCCTGTTAAACTGTGCCAAGTTTCCCCAACTGTGCTACAGCCGATATTAAAAAAGAGACCGGAATGCAAAATTTGAATCAAAATACAATTAAATGTCTAGATATTCAAATGACTATAATGTGAAAATCTGAAACCGATGATTTATATATTATGATCACCACATCATTTAATAATATGAATCAAAATAAAAGTATGTGCTGTATTTCGCTGTTTTTGTTTGTTTCTTTTGCATAGTGGCATAAATGTATATTTGGGCAGTATACCTTTAACCCAGTGTGTCTAAAAGGAAAACGATTGGAAAGCAGGAAGCCGAGATATGAGTGTTATAAAAGTAATAGGATCAAACGCAAGAGGATCAAAAGCAAGAGGATACTACAGGTCCAACAAGCATTTATCATATTGGTATTCTTATCGTAGTCAAAGGGGTGCAAAACTAACCCACACACACCAGCAAAAGAGGATATTATACCTGAAGTATCAGAATTGGTGGAACCCCCGTTCGTGGCCTCGGTGGTGGTGGTGGTGGTGGTGGTAGTGATGGTACCACTATCGGTGCTGTCGGGCTCTGAAGGTTAGTTAGATTTCAGGTGTGACTTATGAATGTGTGTGTAGCTAGAAACGAACGCACGCACTCACGCTTACACGCGCAAACATGTATACAAGTACGTACACGCACGCACGCACGCACACACACACATACACACACACACACACACACACACACACACACACACACACACACACACACACATACATACACACATGCACACATACACATACTAAAGATGATAGACAAGACACACAATCACATTTATGCAAACAGTCTGATACGACATTGTCACGATTTAGCCCACACCTTCACTCCTTTCTTCCCTCTCTCCTGTTTCATGTCATTAAACATGACTAATGCTATCAATTCTCATTTCCTTCTTAAAATGATAGCTTTTGGCTCTATAGCACAGCACAGTGGGCTTGCTTAACCAAAATCTTTTTCGCTCATAATTTGATGACACTGGTTGCTAAACCTAGCTTTTTTTTATATCTCGTAGATTAGACGAAAGGAACGTGAAAGCTTTCATCGGATTTTTGTTACTCTCTCTGATACCCAGTGAAAAAAAAGGACGCCGAGCTTGTGATATGGTGTTGGATGTTGTTATAAATATTTATTGGCAATTTCTCGGGTATCTCAAAACGTCTACAGCTTTACGGAAAAAAACTGTCTGTGCCGTAACGAGAAACAAACACAGATGGCTGAAAAAAAAAAAGATGCACCTCTCTCTATTACTTGATTACTCTCTCTATTACTTGATGATAGTTCATATCGCCCAGTCATAGGCAGTTCGCCCATCTTTAAGTTAGTGAGTTTTTCAGGAGTGGAAAAAAAAATTGTACAAGACAACGCAAGAACATAATGTGCTGTTTTGTTTTGTTTTTGAAACCAGCACATCTCAGACTTACTTTGTGACATTTGATATATACTGTAATAAGCACAAAAATAGCCCATTTTGCAAACAGCTTACCTCTGAGACGATCAGTCTGCCTATTGAATAGTTGGGTGTCCCAGGAACTTTAAAAGCTAAAAGAGAATAATCCAGATGGAAAGGGAGAGAACACTACACACAAAATGTTAAAAGGCGATACCTTATTCGGCATAATACGGTCTTTTGCTGCTCAGCGGCACACTTTGCAAGGGACGCAATCCCAGAAATCTTGAGGCCGACAATAATTTCATGAATTACTGTTCTTTATCGGTACCCAAACGGTAAAGGCCACAAAACCTTAAAGTCGGTGATAGTGATTAGTTTTGCCGACTTCCCAGTGCAAACCCTTTCCATTTTTTTTTTTTTGTTGGAAGAATTATTGCCCATTGCATTAATGAAACAGTGCGACACATATTATATACCATCCATTCCTTCAACATAGACACTGGTTTCTGGTGCTGAGGAGCAGTCACATCTTGCCACAAAGGTGAACTTTAATGTGGTTCCCGCGTTCTGGTTGCCATTATAGTCCTTGTTGTCCAACTGGAAGTGGCTACTGGTGATTTCAGTGCCAACTGCATCCCATACCTGGAAAATAATGTTATGATGGTTGGACATTCTGCGATTGACTTTAGGCACTGCTTGGAAGCAGTACCCCAAAATATGCTACCCTGGCTGACATTCCGGATTGGGTGCCTGCGGACTGTAAGTAAGATTGCCCAAATTGCGTCAAAAACTCAGAGCTTGCGCATTAATGCTGGGATCTCTTACATCGTAAGAATTGCATCTGTGCACGGGTGGTGAATGTATCCTTAGTAAAGTTCAACATGCAAAGTTACTGCTGAGTGAGAGATCCCATTGTTAATCTACAAATTCTCAAATTCATGAGCCGACGACGGAAGTGCGAAATAACTACGTGCAGTATCCAGTGCGCCGATGAGAGCAAATAAATATCGAACGATAGTTTCATTTATTTTTCTTGGTGCCTGAAGAGCCTTCATCTGCCTGTGCTCTAGAGAAAGCTAGTCCTCTTAATCGTCATAAGCCAAGCTCGGATGTTTGCATTAGGCAGTGCCAATGAGAAAATTCGGCAAAAACTTTTTTTGTGACTGTAGCTAAGTAAGATGAGAAAGTAACTCAACAGAATGAACTCTATTATAATTATATTCACCACATTCACTAGTAGAGCTAAAGTCTGAAGAATCATTGTGTCAAATTGTCGTCCGCATGATAAATGCTCACTACACCAAGTGAAATTTTATGAAAAAGAGATAGTGTTTTGGTTCTCCTATAAAATGTTGGTTTGAGCCTTTATCGAGGTGCTGCATCCGTGCGACGCAGGCGATGCAGAGGAAGAGAGGAGATTGGCAATACTGGCTATGATTGGCTATAATTATATTGATTGGGTGAGCTTTGAGGACGGGCCTGCAGTGATTTCTGTTTTCAAAGATTCTATATTAAAACACCAATCACCTGACATACTTGGATGGAAGGGCGGAATTTTTTTCAGAAATAACAACAACAACAACCACAACAACAAATCGCGGATTTAGGCACAGGCATGTTGGGCATGTGCCCAGCGCCCTGCGCTTGTATGGGGCCCGGCGCCGGAGGACAAGTAAAGAGATGGAGAGTGGAAAGAAGCCAGACGAATGTACAAGTTTTATTGCTAAATTTGCTGATATGATTTGCCCCTAATATGACCATGCCATAGGATAAAATGGGGACCCGCACCACCACCATTATTACACCACCTCCACCACTACCACCACTACCAACAACAACAGCAACCATATCAAACACAGAGAAAATAAATAAACCATAATACAGAAGGGAACCAAGAATCTGCCTCAACAAGCCAGCACTTAAATTTGTTTCCTCCTTCTTTCCACGCCAGTGCAAACTCCTGCACGTGCACCGCGTGCTCTCGCCATTAGGTGGGTGTGTGAAGTGAGCACATGTCGTGCACATCCAGGTGTTAGGTTTGTAAACAGGCGGATGCACCGTAGTGTCTACTGGGTGACCGAGTAACCCTGTATGTCACAAAGTTCGCTACTGTGTCTTTGCAACCATCCCTGCCGGTACCTTCCCTAGCCCTCCCCAACTTCGTTCTCTCCTCCTCCCACTCTCCCACTCCTCCCCCTCCCCCACCCACGCCCACGCACACACAAAATACACCTACTAAGATCCTCGTCAAACACAATACTGTGACGGCGCCAGATGATTTGAGACAAAATACATCTTAAGTCGGTATTAGTTTATCATAACTAAGGAATTTTCTCCCACCTCCCCTTCTCTCATAAGATGAAATCATCATCATCATCATCATCAATGCCTTTGACACCCAGCAGGGTATAGGCCACGTACAAGCGAATTTCATCTTTCCTGTCTTGGGCCATCTTTCCAAGCTCGTTTAATGAGTAATAAATAATTATGTTCGTCTCTTATCGCTTGCAGAGATTTTAAGTTTGTCGTTTTACCCTCTTAACTCCTCTCCCTAGTCACCACCCCTTCCTCTCCCACCACTCTCCGCGCCAAAGGAACGGCTTATGATGGTATGATTTTAACGATAACAAAACAACTGATATTACTGTAATAATGATGATAATGATGTTTTTTCCTCCGTTTTACAACAGACGTATTAGTGGGTAGCTGATGATGACAATGTTTTTGATGATGGTTATGGTAAAGAAGACGACAAGGCCGGAGAATACTATCAGTGAAGAACAAAATAATAAGATGATAATAAAGAACAACAAAAAAAAAAAGCAAAAAACCAACAACAACAATTCACCTCCAAGGTATTGATATCACTACCAAAGAGGAGATGAGCAGTCCAACTAGTCACAGTCTCCGGGAAAGTGATATAGATGTCTCCCTGAAACATGAGAAAGAAAAGACTGAAGAAGCATAATATTCTGTAAACTCGATATTTGGCTGAAGTTTGCGGGAGACGAATTGGTCCAAAAATTCATAACTATTAGAGTCAGGGTGTAAAATCTGTCCCTTGACAAATTGTGAAGAAATGTACAACATGAAACCACACGACAAATGGAATGATAATTATGCAGTCATGAATTTGTACAAAAAACAAGATGTAGCAGGTAATATTTCCCAGTGGCCCGGGCTGAGTTTCCTTGTGCGGAACTGTGGTCTGCAAAAAAAAAGCCAGAATTTTTATCCTCTTTTCATCTAAAGTGATATTGCAAAATTCTAAACGAAGGACTCCCATTGTAACCACCATAATTATTTATGTGTAATGTGGGCAGAATGGATCCACACTACGGCCTAGTGTTGACCGTCTCGG
>JAWQUT010000259.1:1146562-1173103 GCA_033807755.1 Ellobium chinense
GCTCTCTCTCTCTCTCTCTCTCTCTCTCTCTCTCTCTCTCTCTCTCTCTCTCTCTCTCTTTCTCTCTCATTTGCGGGATTATTGTGTGAAGCAAACGACCAAACTGCTACTGTTCTCTTTTATTATTTATTATGCTCAAACACGTCATTGTATGTAAACATATCGGTTAAACTGAGAAAATATATAACACGCCAAACGACCTTTATTGGCGCCAGCCTCTTTAAAAATCTGCCATATTCGAGGAATTTGGCCTCAAGACGCTAAGTTGGCTGCAGACATCACAATAGGCTACGCAAAAAGAAGTGATGTCATGCGCATATGGATGTCGGAGTTAAAAAAATGAAGCCGGTCACTAAGATTTGGGAAAATCCATTTTGTAGAAATTCGGGGGCAGAAGATGAACCATCACTGACCAAAAAAGGACCATCTGCACAGAATTTATGACTCACACAGCAAATTTGAGCTAAATCGGTTGAGAAATAAACTCACACGGCTGCGTACAAAGAAAAGCTTTGTTTTCTTATAATATGATATAATATATATATTTATGTATATATATAATATATATTATATATATATATATATTGTTGCATTGTAACATTTGTGATGCTTGTTGTTTGTTTGGGCTAGTGCCCCCCTTCCCCCCCCCCCCCCCCCCNTTTCCTCTGCTCTACGCGACAATTCTGGACCGCGGCTCCGGTCCTCCACGATTCGAGAATGTTGCAGTTAGTAGTGGCTGACCTTGTTGGGATCAGTTTGGTTTTTTTTCTCTCTTTTAACTAAGGCGGTAGTGCATTGCGCATCCGTCCCGCCTACTAGTATTGAGACTGTCTAGTGTAAAGGTCAGCTCGACCGTATAGTGCTTTGAGTAAACGCAGTATTAGCCTTCCCGAAGGTTCGGGTGGGGCCGCTAGAATTCGAATTAGACTAGAAGTTGCTGTTCGTACCTTCTCGACTAGCATGTTTGTTTGGGGGCATCATATGATGATGACGTCATTTATTCCAGAATTTCTGCTGAAATTATTTTAAAAGGCACGAGAGTGAGAGAGTAGGAGAGAGTTGGCTGTTATGGTATGTGCATAGTGAATTATTTGCTGGTTACACCTTGTCATCAATAAAGAAGTGAGTGAGTGAGTGAGTGAGTGAGTGAGTGAGTGAGTGAGTGAGTGAGTGAGTGAGTGAGTGAGTGAGTTTGTGTTTTACGGCGTGTCAGCACGATTACGGCTATATTACGCCCTCATGGTTACTGTTAAAGTTTTTTAGTAGAATTTTCCTATCAATTTTGTTTGGACAGCGGCCGCTAGGCCTACTCTTTTACGATATTAAAACTGCCAAGGGATTTTTAACGTGCGCAACGTGCACACGGGACCTCCTAGTTTTTCGTCCTTATCCGAGAAGACTAGACGCCGGCTTTCCTACTCTAAAAGCCAGAGTGTGACCGTCCTATCGGCTTCAAAACTGCAACGGGCGTCACTGTTGCAGGGTCACACTCCTAAAATGTGCAGAGACCATGTTTTAGGTAAAACGTTGTGGTACACAAATATGTTCGTTGTATGTTATGATTTTATTTGTTCGTTGTATGTTATGATTTTATATGTTCGTTGTATGTTATGATTTTATATCCTTTCGTATAGACCTATGTCTTTAATAAAGTTTAAGATGTTGTGTGTTGTACTAGTAGTAAATAGTTCTTTCATTGAGGATGAATGTTTGAGATTTTTGCGGGCATCCGTGAATTCTTCACACTCTGTCATGATGTGAGATATGGTGAGAGGGCAGCTGCACCCTATGCATTCGGGTGGATCCTCTCCGTTTAGAAGAAAAGAGTGTGTAAAGTGTATATGACCTAATCTTAAGCGGCTGAACACAATCTCGTCTTTTCGACGAGGCTGTGAAGTGTTATGAGATGGTCCTAACTGTGGTTTAAGAAGTATTCTGTTTCCTGCACAGCAGACTTAGTTTTTGTATCAAAGTAGCAACGTCAGTGGCGTTTCTATCTGAGGAGAAGCTATGGTATTCATTGCCTCTTCACTACACGCCTATACTGATCGACACTTGCTCGCTACATGCATATAAATGTATTGTTCCGAATTGAACCGAACCAACTTCACCCACTCTCAAGCACATAGGCCTACAAAAACAGTTTACAGCCTGTATAAAAAAAATAGAAGGATATAAGGGTACGAGGCAGGTCATGTTAAAAAGTAAAACAGAGAGAGAGAGAGAGAGAGAGAGAGAGAGAGAGAGAGAGAGAGAGAGAGAATGGGCGGAAAAGAAAGAGAGCGAGAGATAAAGAGTGAAGAAGGGACGCGACTGCACCGGAAAAAAAAAGAGAAACAAAGGGGGACTGTAGGCTAGCAAAGTTGGAAAAAGGAAGAAAATCAGACAAATGGCAAGAGGGGGGGGNGGGGGGGGGGGGACATAATACAGGAAACAGGAACATAATTATTAATTATTAATACCTCTCACCATGTTCAACCACCTGCATATCTACCCATCCAGCCGTTTGTTCGTAGCCCGTCCCTACGTCCCTACCATAATTATTATTTTCCCATTATAATGTAATCACAAAGATTAACATGGATCGGATATGTGATGGGATGGACAACAGCAGATTTCCAAGGAAGATGACAAATGGAAAAAAAAAACGGAGAGGAGGAAGAGAGGCTGGCCATAAATCACATGGGAGAGCACAAAAGACTAAAATAAAAGGAACATCTCATGGAAAGAGGCAAAGACGCTTGCGGTGGACTGTAGCATATGGAGAAAGAGGACGGTGCCGCGGTGTGCTGTATCACTTGGCACAGGAAGAACTAAGTGCTAAGTAAGTTCTGTGTACGACAAAACGGCTTTTGCCCATTATCCTTCGTCACCACAAGACGATTGTATCCGAGATAACATGCCTGCCTGCTACGGCAACAAAGCAACAGGTATCATTTCATTGTTGTCGTTGTTATTGTTGTTGTTGTTTAAAATGATTGTCCAACCTCTTCCCCACTCACTGAGCTTCCCCAAACTGCCCTGGCTCCTTCCCTTTCCTAAAAAAAAAAATGCCTTATTTGACCAGAGGTCGAAAGTCTATCTACTCCAGACAAACTCACTGTGTAGTAAGCGTGAGTCATGTGTCAGTGGGGACCACGGTGTATAGTGTGAACTGTATTCACTCACCAGTCATGAGTTATAGATGTGCATTGAGAACTTACTTGAAACTCGAAGTTGAAGCGATCATTTCTACCCCAGACTCTGGACTAGTCTATGTGGTATAATTAAGCAATAACGACGCAATGTTTGCTCTGAAAGCCATCATTATTTATTTCTTCATTTATTTGGTGAGTATTATCATGTTTGTTTGACCGGATGGTAATATTGTATCGCCCAGAGTGTCTGGAAGCTTTTCCATACTTTTTGTATGGGGAGGATTTCCATATAATATGTGGTAACTGGCGATAAGGAGTTAGGCTCGCTTCGACTGATGCTCCTGTTAGTGTTAGGGTTAAGGGTAGGGTTAGGGTTAGAGTTGGAAGGGGGGGGGAGGGTAGGCCGTAGTTGTAGGAGTTTTTGTATGTCTTCTAAAATATTCATAGATATATTTTTTCAATGCAGGTTGGGCACTCACGGCCGCTTTATTGAAAAACTAAGTTTATAGCTATAAAACTCCTTAATTAACAGGCAAACTTTCGTACGGTACCTTCAAAACACTGAAGATGTAGGTCTAGTCGACTGGAGTAATACAATTTCTCGTCTTGTTTGCTGACAATTCAATGATAAGCTCTAACTCTGAGCTCTACGCCAACACAAGGGGAGGAATTCCACATGTGTGCCAGAAAGATTTCCACATGGAACACATCGAACCAACAACATATCCTAACCCTAATCCTAACCCTACTCTAACCCTAACCCTAAACCTGACACTGGGTTAGGGTTATGGTTAGGGTTAGGGTATGTTGTTGGTTCGGTGTGTTGCTTGAGGAAATCTTTCTGGCACACATATGGAATTCCTCCCAATACAAGTTCATGAGCATTCACCCGATTCTGTCGTTGTCCCCTGGACAAAAACATTATTAATTCACTGGAAGACCAAAGCCGTGTATACACATCTTCCACTGTGCACCAGCCAAGACCTAACACAGTACCATAACATAATGTTCCTTGCGCATTACTTATATTATGTAAATAAAATGTCTTGCACATCCACTAGGCCAGTCCAACTGCCTGATGCTTTATGTTCTTGGAAATTAAATTTTAGTTTGCATGTAATTTTGAAATGTGTCCAGTCTTTAGTCAGTTAATGTGTGCACCTGTATCAATGAACACACAAAAGAGGAATTATTTTGATGGGGCTGGTATAAAAAAAAAGGGGGGCTTGGATTTTTGTGAGGGGATAAACAAAGAGAAATGGTACTGGTTTTGGATTTCTCAAGTTGACCGGAGTATCAAAATGTCTGCCAAGCTTGAAGCCAACTCCACAGTGCGTAAGAATTCATCAATTCGGAAGGATTTCTATATATGTGGTAACTCAACAACTACGGTCAGTACCTTAATTCCGAATAACGTACTACTTCAACCCCAACCCAACCCCGGACTCTTAACCCTAACACTAATGCCCATCGAGACCAAAGCGAGCGTAACTCCTCATCGCCAGTTACCACATGTGAAAATACTCCCATCAATTCTGTTACAGAAGCAAAAACCTGTTTTATTCCTTGAGAAATAGGATCTGCAAATGGTTTGGGAACTTCTCTGTAATTATTTGATCAATTGATATCTTTTTCAATGTTTTGTGCCAGTTACCACATATGGAAATCCTCCCCAAATGTTACCAAAATCCTACAGAGTTGTAAGCTCAGAGCTACAAGGAAGAAGAGAATTGGACTTATAACTCTTCATTGATAGCAGATGGTAGATACAATTTTTTCTGCACATAAAGATGTTAAATGTAAAGATATTTCATAATGTTTTAATTTTGGCCTGAAATTCTTCCTATATATTACATTGCTTTATGTCCTTCGATAAATTATTCCACCACCTCAATGGAGTTATCAGGTTATGCACCTTCTAGGATAGATTTATACAAATGACATATTATTGCAGAAGATGGCGTAGTGTATCCAGTCCCTCTCAGTATTAAATTGTAAATTTAATGATATAATATAGGTTAAAAAAAAAGGTTTCCTTGTCTCTCATGAAAATTCAGGAAAATAAAAATCTGCAGACACATCACAGACTGGCTTATGAATCCAGCTGCTGTGATTATGGTTCACGTGATCCTGCTCTCTTAAATCTCTTATGAGATTTATGAAGATGAAAGAAAAGTGGAATTATGAAAATTAGCTGGTTTAAATCTAGATGACTTCCAAAAACTCGTGTCATACTAGCTTCAGGAGTGTCACTATGTGCTAACAAAAGTCTGTATCTCCTTGTCCACAGAAAGCAGTTGGTTTATCTGGAACTATTTGCAATGTTCAAGAAACAGTGGTGGTCAGCAGGTCAAGGTTTAGCCCAGCACTTGAGCAGGAGACATTCTACAGTGTAAGTAAGCAAATTCCATATCTGTATAAATTCCATGAACTCTTATCTGTATATGCCATCAGAATTTCACTGCCTGAGACAAGAGTCGAATCTGAGCCCTCTTCCCCACTATGTTTTTGGCACGTCAAGAGTGCTCACCTGTATTACAAGCATGCTAACTTTACAGTAATGGAGCTCATACAGCACTGGTCTTGCTGTCATTATCATTACAGCACTTAATCAACACAGCTACTATAACTGGCAGTGATGCAACTACCAAAATGAATTATGCTTTGAAGCAGTACCTCCTAAACATGTATTTAAATGAATATCACTGCACACTGCAAGCATGTACAGTTTGGTTTTTATTCAATGCCCTCAAAAGTCTAGTCTAAATTAATATACGAAGCAAGGAATTTTTTGGTACTTTCATTACTGTCTTCCTTGTTTAATGCTATGTCACCAGCCATTTGATATATTCTGAATTACAGTAGATTACCCTAGCAAGGAAGTCATGTATAGACTTCCCTGAATCTTGATGTCATACATGTCAAATGCTTTCTTAAAGTATTTTCACCAGTGATGACCTCTCCAACTATACATAAATGTGTTTCTTTCCTTGGAAGATCACTTTGTATTATAAGAACTTTCTCACATATTTTCACAAAAAAATCTGCAATTCTGGTGTGCGTTAGTCCATGGAAATATTACAAACATGTTTGGGACTGAAGTTGTCTATGGACTTATTTGAATATTTGATACTAACATCAATACCAATTCTATGAATGGGCCATTAGGTGACTAAAATAAGACTGTTAGCTACATGTACATGAACTGACTTGCATTATCATTGTGGTGTAGTAGCAATATATTAACTGAACCAGCATGCCCTCCTGCTCATTGAACAGGACAACACTGGATGACCACATTTATGGGTTTACCTGCTGATACAGTGTTCAACGGCTTCACATTGCATGGCGTCATCAATGAAAGAGGACAGAATTCGGAATTTTAATCTCATCCTTGAAATGGATGAAATGGAGGAAGTGGCACAAAGGTGTACACATGATAATTATTAATAGCATCTGCGCCTTCAGTGAGCTGATGTTGACGCAAAACATCTATCAAATTTAGTGCAGGTTTAAGGTTCTAACCAAATTTTATATACTGCGGTTTTGGAGTTTCTTGTGTTTGAATAATAGCATGCCATGTCCCTAGTCCATTCTTATAGACATCATGGTCTAGCAGCTGAGAACAGCATATTTAGCATTTCATAGAACAGAGCTTCTACGTTCAAGAGCACAATTTCCTTTTTCATATGGATGTGTCAAGAAACATTTCTGGTGTGTAAAACTAAATGTTGGAAAGGAAGTCCAGATCTCAGGAAGCACAATTTTCATTTGCTCACTCTGTTTGTGCTTCCAGCAAACATCCTGTGCTGCAAGGTTCCTGGATAAGCTTGTTACATTTTATGCAGACTTTGTTTACCACTAGTTCTAAAACTGGTCTGAACAGTAACCAGCATTTATGTAGAATTTTAAGTCTTATTTTGCTTTCTGTCTACAGAAACTGAATCACATGGACAGTGCGAGACATTTCAATACGGAGCCCCTGATAGAAAAAAACATGATCATCACACCACCTGCCCGAAGCACGAGGGAATGTAGAGAAAGAGGGAAGCTGCAAACCCATAGTCCTGTGATCTGCCCTTCCTCTAGCAAGTTTTTCCACTTCACTTGCCTAACCAAGCATCTATTTATGTCACTAAATGGACGGCACAATAAGGTATGTCAAGAGCACAATAAAGTATGTTAAAGGTGTGTTATACTGTATACAGGCTTGGGTCATGTAATGCATTTCTTAAAGGACTACATTTTTTTGTAACACAAGGAGTAACCTGGTACACTCAATAAAAATTTAGTTAACAGTGTTACATGTTACAGAATAATTTGTTACGGAGGTACATCTTAGTCTACATTCCAGCAAAGTATAACTGATAGCTCAATTTGAAAGTTTGCGCTGTGGTCTCTTTTTCTTTGATTCTGCCATTTTGCGGGTATGAAGAAAGTATTTGAAATTTCAGAGCTGGAATTAATTTCTTTTAGCATTTGACACACAATGCATGTTGAATAATGAAAGTGTTAAAGCATGGCAATCCCATTTGCAGAATGGGTTCTGATACTAGGAAAATATGTATAATCTGTAATTTGATGTGTTGCAATCAGTTAACACAGCTTTTGTCTAGCCTCAAAACAAGTCTGAGTTGTGGGGGAAGAGGGGGTGGGGTGTTTGTTTAAGAAGTTAATACTGTATCATCCATGAGAAAAGCGACTATTGTATTAACCAGTATATGATGTGGTAGGAGACCCAGAAGTGGTTTTACAGTTGTGAGTTGTTTTTTTTTAATATAAATGCTAGCAGCATCTTTGAATATAAAATGTATCTTGAACTTACATGTTTCACAATAGGGCTAGTTTTCTGTACACTTATGAAATACTGTTCTAGTAGTCATATGATAAGAGTGTTGCTAGATTAGTTCCTTCTGCACTGTGAGTGATAATTGTGCCATCAATAGTCTGTTTCTCTTTGTTTACAGAAGGCAGCTAGTTTATCTGGAGCTGTTTGCAGTGTTCAAGATGAAAAGATAGCCTACAGGTCAAGGCTTTGCGGGAGACTTCCTAAACTGTAAGTAAGCAAATTGTATATCTATATTAATTCCATAGACTATACCGGGGATATATGCAAACAGAATTTCACTGCCTGTGACAAGAGTTGAATCTGAGCCCCCTGCTCCTTCCCAATTTCTTAAGCAGTTTGAGGGTGCTTACCTGTATAATAGGACTGCTAACTTTACAGTAATGGAGTTTATGCAGCACTTGAGTTGCTGTCACTATAACTGCAGCACATAATCAATATGGATACTATAACTGGCAGCGATGCAACTACCAAAATTGTGCTTTGGAGCCGTTGTTCCATATATTATGTATTTAAATGAATATTGCAGCACACTGCATACATGTGCTATTGGTATGTATTCAGTGTGCCATACAGTCTAGTCTAAATTAAGCACTCTTTGCATGGAGCACTCTGGTAGTTTTATTAATGTCTTTCTTGTTTATTGCTATGCTTTGCCACTGGCCAGACAATGATTTGTGATGCATTCATTATAGCATCCAAATTATGGCAAATTACTCAAGCAAGAAAGTTATGCTTAGACTTCACACTTATGTCACAGATGCCAAATGCTTTCTTAGGGTATTTTTACCTGTGACCACCTCTCCAACTGCACATGTATGTGCACAGCTTTCCTATCTATTATACAGAACTTTCTCACCCATTTTCACAAAAAAAATCTGCAAATGTAGTGTGTATTAGTTTGTAGAAGTACATGTATATGACAATGTTTGGGATTGACCTTGTCCAGGGTCTTTTTTTGAATATATGCTACATCATGGTCCAGCAACCTTGAACAGAATATTTAGATTTTCAGAGAACAGAGCTTCTGCTTGCAAAGATGCATTTTCCTTGTCATTTGGGTGTGTCAAGGGAAAGCATTTCTGATAATACTTAGTGTTGGAAAGAAAATTTCATTTTTTTTACTTTGGGCTTTCAGCAGACAACATCCTGTGTTGCAGGGTTCCTGGATAAGTTTGTTACATTGTCACCCTTTATTAACCATTAGCTCTAAAACTGGTCTGAGCAGGAACCACCACTGATTTAGGATTTTATCTAAATCTCTTTTGTGTTCTCTCTACAGAATAATGAATTACAAGGACAACAAGAGGCATATCAGGACGGAGGCACTGATAAAAAGGATGACAGTCATGCCTTCTGCCCTAAGCATGAAGAATGTAGTGTGGGAAGGGAGTCGCAAAGGCACCCTCCCTTGTTGTGCCCTCTTCCCCCAACAAGTTTTGCCACTTTACTCACCCTACCAAGCATCTACCTTTATCACTAAATAGACAACATAATAAGGTATGTTTTGAGCACAATATATTATGTTAATAATGAACAACAACATTTTATATGATATAAGGTATGGTAAATCTAATTAGCCTGTCTGATTCATTTTGAAAGGATTGTTGTTTTTTTTTCACTTCTGTATAGTAGATGGACAGTAGCGTAGCACATCATCTGGAGCTGTGAAAAGGGGAATTAATGTCTGTAAACTTTTTATAGTGGCAGATAATAACATCAGTCTACATTCCAGTGGAGCACGACTGAATACTCAGTTTGAAAGTTTGTGCTGTGCTTTCATCTTTTCTTTGGCTCTGCTACTTTGCTGGTATGAAGAAAGCAGTTTAAATATCAAAGCAGAGATTTAACTTCCTTCAGCATTTGACATACTATACATGTATGTTGAGTAATAAAGGTGCTAAAACATAGCAATCCCATTTGCAAAAAGGATGCTGATGTTATTTACTTATATCTATAATTTGATGTTTTGCTATCTTCTTTTAACAAGGCTTTTGTCTTAACCTTAAAAAGATAAAGGTTGTTTCTGTAAGATGTCTATTATCACATAGGAGAAAAACACTGTTGTTAAACCGGTAATATAGGGTGGTAGGAGAATCAGAATTGCTTTGCAGTTTCAGTGGTTGTTCTGATTGTTGTTTTTTTTTTCCAGATGAATGCTAGCAGCATTCTTAAGTAGGTATGATAAAATATCTAAAAAAATACTGCGATTTACAAAATATTTCACAATAGCAGTAGTTTTCAATTATTTTCTTCATAAATGTGTTGTAGTGTAAATCGAGAAGTACTATTCTAGTCGTCATGTAATAAAATGATACTTTGCCTGAGTAGGTGATAGGGCACAATGAAATTGTCAGTTTCATCATCTCTTACAAAGCCTTCAATTGATTTCACATTTTTATCTTACAGTGACAACAGGACATGTTAGGTTAGCAACGGCGTCAGCCTCTGCAGCAGGAACCTTGTCCAGTGACAATCCCATTAACCTGGGCGTTCTTCAGCAACATTATCAGTTTTTGCAATACAGCAGATGGCATCACGTCAGCATTTTTCAGCGGTATTATCAGCTTATGCAACAGCATCATGTCTACATTACAGATGCCATCACCTTCAATGGCATCAATAGCTCCACCAACTTGATCAGCCTTTAGCGGGAGATTCATGTCTAGAGACAGATAGGAGGAGTGTCGGTGACATGATTGTCTCCATCACCATCATCAGGTTTGCGGCAGCTTCATGTGTCTAACCAAGAACATGAACCTTATAGTCAGAGACAGAAGTTTTTACAACATCATGTCTAGTGACAGAGAGCATCCACTTTATCTTAGAGACATCATCAGGTTTGCAACAGGGCTACATGAAATGACAGAGCATCAACCTTATCTNAAATCAAGAAGTACTATTCTAGTCGTCATGTAATAAAATGGTACTTTGCCTGAGTAGGTGATTGGGCACAGTGAAATCATCAGTTTCATCATCTCCTACAAAGACTTCAATCAATTTCACATTTTTATATTACAGTGACAACAGGACATGTTAGGTTAGCAACAGCGTCAGCCTCTGCAGCAGCAACCTTGTTCAGTGACAATCCCATTAACCTGGGTGTTCTTCAGCAACATTATCAGTTTTTGCAATACAGCAGATGGCATCACGTCAGCATTTTTCAGCAGTATTATCAGCTTATGCAACAGCATCATGTCTGCATTACAGATGCCATCACCTTCAATGGCATCAATAGCTCCACCAACTTGATCAGCCTTTAGCGGGAGATTCATGTCTAGAGACAGGTAGGAGGAGTGTCGGTGACATGATTGTCTCCATCACCATCATCAGGTTTGCGGCAGCTTCATGTGTCTAACCAAGAACATGAACCTTATAGTCAGAGACAGAAGTTTTTACAACATCATGTCTAGTGACAGAGAGCATCCACTTTATCTTAGAGACATCATCAGGTTTGCAACAGGGCTACATGAAATGACAGAGCATCAGCCTTATCTTCAGAGACATAAAGTTTTGCAACAGAATCATGTCAAATCTTGGAGAGCATAGTTATGTTCAGAGACATTTTCAGATTTGCAACAGCACCTATGTCAAATGACAGAACACATTGAGCTTATCTTCAGAAATGTCATCGGGTTTTGCAACAGCAGCATATCAAATGACAGAGAGCATCAATCTTTTCTTCAGAGACATCAGGTTTGCAATAGCACCTAGTCAAATGATAGAACAAATCAAGCCCATCATCAAAGACATCACAGCGTTGTGACAGCATCATGTCAAGTGACAGAGAGCATGATGTTAATTTAAGAGACATCACCAGGTTTGCAACAGCACCATGTCAAATGACAAAGAGCTTTAACATTATCTTCAGAGAGATCAGGTTTGCAATAGCATAATGTCAAATGACAGAACACATCATGCTTATTTTCAGACACATCAGGTTGCAAAAGCACCACCTTAGATGACAGAGAGCATCACACTTCAGGTTTTGCAACCACACCATGTCAAATGACAGAGGGCATCAACTCATCTTCAGCGACATCATCAGGCTTTGCAACCACAGCATGTCAAATGACAGAGGGCATCAACTTAATCTTCAGAGGGATCATCAGGTTTTGCAACAGCACCATGTCAAATGACAGAGAGCATCAACCTTAAGTTCAGAGACATCATCAAGTTTGCAACACCATGAAGTCAAGTGACTGAGAGCCTCAACCTATCTTCACATCAGGCTTGCAACAGCACATAATCAAATGACAGAACACATCAAGCTTATCCTAAGAGACATCATCAGGTTTGCAACACCACCATGTTGTGACATTGCTGTGACAGTTAGCAATAACTTTTGAGACATTGTTTTAACCAGAAATATGAGCGTTCCTACCTTGGAAATTGCAAGCCTGTCTTTTACAGCATCTCAACTTTGTATTTTTGTGGTGTTCAGGAGGGAAATGAGAATAAAGTCTGACAAACCTGGCTGCAGTAAATAATTGTTCCAATATGTGATGCACTGTTTTTTCCTTATGCCACATTTCCTACAGCTCTCTTTGGAAAGTCCAGTACTTTTGTCATTTTGAGTAATCTGTACAGAGCTTCTTGTATGACATGGGGGATCAAAAGGAGGGGGGAGGAGGAGGGGATGGGAGTGCTCCTGCCAGTCTACTGCAAGATTTTTCATAGGAAGTTTTAGGTGGTTTAATCCTAAGTCTTTACGAATAATTTTCCTAAAGCAGGCTCCGGAAAACTATTATACCCCATCTTCAGTGGTTATTAATGCAAATTAAGGTTTTTATATAATGTGCCACAAGCAGCGCTGTTTTGATCCATGGGAAATATTCCTCTTCAGTACTTTTCACCAATTTTAGGAATTTTTAATAGGGTCTATTTTTACTGTCACTTTTAGCTGTTCTTTAAACTTCTTCTGGCACATTTCTGCTTGTCTGTTCTGTAAGATGTACAAGATTTATTTCAGTGACTACCTGTCCTTAAGCATTCTGCTCAACTTTCATTCATGAATTGTTAGTTGTCTGCTGCTGCAGATGGATTCATTTACATTTTGGCTTTCTTCTTGTGACCAGCATTTTCACATGGAAAACTATCAGTGATGCAGTCGGCTGTTTGCCAGTAATTTACACTAGACACTCCTTAGCCTCTGCTTTTTCTGCCCCCTAGCACACTTTGCTTTTTCCTATGCTGTAACATTTCACTTTATTTTAATGAACAGATTCAAGATCGGGAAAGTTAATGAACAGATAAAAAAAATTGTAATGAAATAATCTGAAATGAATGCTATGAGAAACACTAGCTATGCGTCTGTGCAGATGTAGGAGAAGAGCTGAAAATACTTTTGTCGGATGCACTATCTTCAGGAGCCTCAGCTTCATTATCCAATGCATCAGAGTGTCCATCCTGATATTGTATTCAGTGCTGTGGATAATATCAACAGGCTGGGTCTGTTTATGTCTATTGTTGAAGCTTCAAATGACACTTTCAGGAAATGCCATTGTCTTTTTCTATAGTGATCCTGATACAGGTTGTCAATTGGGATCGAGACATCATGTGGCATTTTTTAGCTCCCGTGTGATTTACCACAATCAGATGTTCATGGAAACAGCCCAAGATCTTTTGACTAATCTTGGATAAGCATAGAGCCATGTCGCAACCAGTCACTAACTCCTTGCTTGTCCAGTCTACCTGTGAGGTGGTTTATGCTATATACCAAATATCCACAGCTGTAGCTTCAGATTTTGTGATGGACAAGAGCAACCAGCGATTTTCTTGCACATACAAAGACTCCAAATTACTAGTGGCCATAGTGGTGCCATCAGTATTAGAACTGAGGCAGTCATTTTTCTCTCCGACGAAAGGGTTAGCTCTAATCATTTTCTGCCAGACATGTATCTAGCTTAATCTTAAAGCACATTATTTACATTGCACACAAATTACTAAATTACATATCATGCCAGTGATTTTGTGAAGTCACTTTCATTTATACATTTCCAGATTTTGATTTCTCTTCTGTTCCCATGTTCTGCTCTTTGTATTTGTTTATCGTTGATTGTAGAGATTTTATGTGGAGTCTGGCATTCTTCACTTGTTTCGGTTCTGGCATTGCAGAGTCTGCATTCATTCAATGTTTATATATAGAATATGTACTTTGAGTTGAGGTCACTCACTGTCATCATTTCCCAGCTATCTTGCTGTCATTTTGATGCTTTCTTGAGGTCAACAGAAGTGACATACACCTCTTGTCTACATGTCCTGTGGAGCCCCATTTCTTTTTTGTCATGCTGTAGATGTTCAGTAATTGATATGCTCAATAACATGTTATTCCCACTACATCATTTTCTCACCCTCTATTCAGGTGTCTTCTTGTGCAGAACTGCACTCTGCCTCTGTCTGTTCTGATTTGGACATCTGTCTTATGTAGACCTATGATGTGAAGGCCCACTCCTGTTCTGTCATTTTGGTTTTGAGGCAGATACTGTGCATGAGATTTAAGCTGCTCTGGTGAGGTCTGATCTTCTGTAGCTACACATGACTAGTGGGGGTACCTTGTGTGTTTCTGTTGTCCTGTTTGATCTTGTCCTCATGTTTCTATGTCGTGGCGTGATTTTGGTGAGGAGTACAGCCCCCGCTAGCAAATGTTGTAGTTATTAAGAAAGTCCCTTTCAGGGTCTACTTCTCTCAGCCGGCATGGCACGGTGCGAGGTCGGAAGCCCATAAACTTTAAGGAAAATCAGACTAAGAAGTCACATCATCTGCTAAGCAAAGGGAAAATTTTGCAGAGCACGGTGATGGGACTTCACAATCCAGATATTGAGAGGCCATAATGTCATGTACAGACAGGAGTGATTCACAGTCATGGAGTTCAGTGCAAGTCATTAGGATTGGGTTTTGTTGGTGCAGGTGAAATGCTCAAAGGGACATAAACACTTATAGAGATATCTGGAAGAGAGAGAGAGGTTCTTTTTTTTCTCAGCCTGTACGGCCCTGTAAAGAATTGTGCCGGCATGCTGTAGATGTTTAACAATTGATATGCTCCATAACATGATCAGTTCCTGTTGTTATTCCCACTACATCATTTTCTCACCCTCTATTCAGGTGTCTTCTTGTGCAGAACTGCACTCTGCCTCTGTCTGTTCTGATTTGAACATCTGTCTTATGTAGACCTATGATGTGAAGGCCCACTCCTGTTCTGTCATTTTGGTTTTGAGGCAGATACTGTGCATGAGATTTAAGCTGCTCTGGTGAGGTCTGATCTTCTGTAGCTACACATGACTAGTGGGGGTTCCTTGTGTGTTTCTGTTGTCCTGTTTGATCTTGTCCTCATGTTTCTATGTTGTGGCGTGATTTTGGTGAGGAGTACAGCCCCCGCTAGCAAATGTTGTAGTTATTAAGAAAGTCCCTTTCAGGGTGACCTTCTCTCGGCCGGCATGGCGCGGTGCGAGGTCGGAAGCCCATAAACTTTAAGGAAAATCAGACTTAGAAGTCACATCTCCTGCTGAGCAAAGGGAAAATTTTGCAGAGCACGGTGATGGGACTTCACAATCCAGATATTAAGAGGCCATAATGTCATGTACAAACAGGAGTGATTCCCATATGCCTAGCACTTCAGTCTTAAGGAAGAGGTTTTCATATATCTGTGCAGATGAAATGCTCAGGGGGTCAAAAATATTTATTAATAGAGAGGAGATGAAGCAATTTGGCTGGAGTTTTTTGCTCCTTATATTTTGGGGCCTTAATGTTTTTAATTTTGATGACACTGACCACTACATAGATACTTTCTTGCTTATTATGAGTACAAAAGCATTCCCTGATTTTGTAATTTTTTCAGCGTCTCAGGCTATACTAGTGTTTTTACCATTATACTCCCGTAGGAAATGTGGCATATGGACAGCATATATTTGGAGACTTTTCCATGTTATCAATTTAGTATGGTTTTGTTCAGAAGTTACTCTCCAGATTTCCATGTAATTACATGTTGCTGTGCCTAGAAATTTCCCTGATGCTATTTCAGTGTTGCTGTATAAAGAGAGGTTGGTATTTGCCCCGATTTCAGAATCTGTGGTAGCTCTCAAGATTTTATGGACATCGGTTGCTATTTACTTCCTTCTCAGACTCGTAAACACATAAGAACATTTTTGTCTTTCCCACCGTTGAATGCTTTGTGTTGCTTTTGATGATTCAGGGATTCAGCACTTTACAATGGAAACGATGTTAATACAGTATACTGCTTGCTGATCATTTCTGATCTACTTTTATTCAGTTCAATGTTCTGCTGTCACTTGTTAAAGCTGAAATGATATTATGAAGTTGAAAATTGAAATGTAAAGTTAGAGACAAGCGGCAGTGGGATTGGCACATGTTAGCACTCACTTCTTTTGTGGTGCAACTGGCACTTTAACTTGCCTTGGCTATGGATAAATTGGAGAGAAACATGCAACAAAGTTGAAAAACGTAGCACTTGCCTTGGGTAGGGACAGATTAGAGGCAATAGTAACAGTGTTGGTAGAAACAGACACTTTAACTTGCCTCGGGATGGAAGGGACAAATCAGAGGCAAAGCACACTACGGTTTGCAAAACTAACTAACGTTTACTTGCTTCAGTTAGGGACAAATTAGAGAGAAATGCACAATAGTGTTGAAAAAACTGGCACATTTAATTGCCTCGGCTAGGAACAGATCAAAGACAAGCACAATAGTGTTGGCGAAACTGGCACTTTTATTTGCTTTGACCAGGGACAAATTGAGACAGAAGCAATAGTGATGGCAAAACTGGCAAGATTACTTGCCTCAGCTAGGGACAAATAGGAGAGAGATGCAGAGAGTTGTTGGCTAAATAGGTACATTTACTTGCTTCAGCCGGGGACAGAATGGGAAGAGACGCAATAGTGTTGGCAAAATAGCACATTAACTTGCCTCAGGCAGGGACAAAACGGAGAGAAATGCACAATGGTGTTGGCAAAACTGGCATATTTACTTGCTACAGCTAGGGACAGATTGGAGACATAGAGAATAGTGTTGGTGAAGCTGGGACATTAACTTGTGTTGGCAAAGGATAAATTAGAGACAAAAGCAAGTGTTGATGATCTGGCACTTTTACTTGCCTCAGCTAGAGACAAACTGGAGAGAAACACACAACGGTATTGGCGAAACTGACACATTTACTTGCTTCAGCTAGAGACAGATTGGAGAGAGACATAATAATATTGGCAAAACCAGCACTTTTATTTTGCCTTGGCTAGGGACAAATTGGAGAGTAACGCACAACGGTATTGGCAAAACTGGAACATTTACTTGATTCAGCTAGGGACAGATTGGAGACAAACACAATACTGTTTGCAAAAATGGCACCCTAACTTGCCTTGGCTAGGGATAAATCAGAGACAAACACAAGTGTTAATGAAACTGGCACTTTCACTTGCCTCAGCTAGGGACAAATGGAGAGAAATGCACAGTGGTGTTGCGCAAACTGGCAACTTTATTTGCTTCGGCTAGGGACAAATTGGAGAAACGCACAATAGTGTTGGCAAAACTGGCATCTTTATTTGCCTCAGCTAAAGAGAAATTGGAGAGAAACGCACAATAGTTTTGGCTAAACTGAGACAAACTTGAGATAAATGCAATGATGTGGGCAAATATTGGCACCTGCTTGGACTGGAGACAAAGAAGAGGCAAACGTAATAGTGTTGGCAGACATTGGCATTTACGAGAGACAGGCACAATAGCAATGACAGCAGATACTGGCATTTTACTTGCCTTGAGTAAAGGCAAAATAGAGACAACACAATGGTTTTGGTAGACAATGGCATTTTACTTGCCTCAGACAGAGGACAATTTAAGAGACAAGAGAGTGTTGGCAAATGCTGGCACTTCCTTTACTTGCTTTGGCAAGAGACAAAATAGAGATAGATGTAATAGTGTTGGCGGATACTGGCATTTACTCCACTTGCCTCAGCTTAGAGGAAATAGGAACAAATGCAGTAGTGATGGCAGACACTGATACTTTACATGCCTCAGCTAAATGACGGACATTTGAAAGGCAGCATGTGTATATAAGATTTAAAACTTTGTATGTTTTTACATCTTCTCATTGAGATTTTTGTTTTTTCATATTTTTCATTCACAAAAAATGTGAATATACAGTTGGAATGGAATGTTGGGCGTCTTTATTTCCTGTAATTTACTTTATATGCATTGCAATTTCTTTGTATGAGTCTGCTTTTTTTTTTTTATGTGTGTATTTGTTGTTTTCCCCGTGCAGGGCCGGGGCCCTATAGACAGAGGTGTAGCATGGTCACATACACCTCTGTTTATAGGGGAAGTAGAATGTCCTTGCTGCCGCCTGCCAGCAGGAAGTAAAAGTCTGCCAATAGCAGGGACTCTGGGCACAATTTTTTTTTTTTTGGTTAACCTCAGCTCAGTCTATTTGCCACAGTTTTGCTCATACACTGCCACCTAAGATGTGACTTGACTTCGTTATTTAGGTGAAGGCCTTATGGAGAATTTATATTTACAACCTGTCCATGTATTAAGGTCATATTCCATGTAAATGAAGTTGAGAGAAAAACTGGATCATGTGCAGACTTTTTTTTTTTGGCATAGAGAGATTCAATTCCTCACCAAATTTAGTTTTCAAACTTTTTTGAGTTCGCACATGAATTTTAGAATGTGCACTCAGAATCAGCTAAAAATTTGGAAGAAAACTGGACCAGAAATTTCATTTTACGTAGGTTAGGGAATGCAACGTCAGTCAGTATAGTTGAAGTGCATAAGTAAATTAATTTTTCAGAACTGTGGTTGATTTAAGGTTTTATTGGCATCATAGATAGTGCAGCTGAAAGTAACTATTTTGTCTGTATTTGAGTGCGCTAGAGCACACAGACACTATTACATTGTAAGCATTTCAGTCAAATAATTGCTTCCACTGACTTTGAGGGAGAGTGGAGCAGCCCTATTTTTTTCACTATTTATTAATTTGGTTTTAAAGCTATTTACAAAATTAAGATCTTTGGTGTTTAGTTTCATAGATGAAAACTGCAGAGTTTCCTCCTAAACTTATGACTGTTTCTTTCTGTCACAACCCATACATTAATTTTTTATTTGTGCCCAGAGTCTGTTTTGTGATTGGGAAGCCAAACTGTAAATATTAGGTGAATTACGATAAGACCTCACATTCTCTATTCTCTTGGCACTGAAAAAAATTGTAATAATCCTGTTGTAATACTGTGGTTTAAGCTTTGTATTATCATTATCAAGTTCTGTTCATCACAGTTATGGACTTCACAAATTTGAAATAAAGAATTAGTCCCCTAGGGTTATTGGTATCAGTCTTGAAATCTGTTGAGACCAATATGACTCTTCCCTACAGCCTGTTTTGTAAATAAATTCAAAGTCCAGAGAATTAGTGCAATGTTTCACTCATGTTTTTTGCCTGTTATGAGCTTGAAATCTCCCGAACTATTTGAATTGTTTTTCCTTATTGGAATTGTTAGGGTCAGTCAGTCAGAATAGATGCATATAATATAGGCTACACCTGGAATGTCTAAGACCAGTGCCAATACTTTGGTGTTGGCTTTCTGTATGGGACGCAGCAGGACTGTTTCACTCAGTTACAAGAGGTTTGTGTTTGCACATAGTGTACTGTTCCTTCCACCAATCAAGGCATGTAATTTTGGAAGTGTGTCAGCTTCTCCACTTCATTTATGAAATTTCCTGGTTTTTGAGGTTCGGTCCTTGCCCTTAACCACCAGCAGAGGCCCTTGGGAGAATCCCATGTTACTGCCCTTAAATCATGCATAAACCTACATGACTTAAAGCATACATTGGCTGCCTGATGCTGACACCACATAGATCTGACTGTTTTGATTTCTTTCATTATCAGTATCCCATGACTGTCTTGTCTAGTGCTTGGTTTGCCCCTTAACCAAGCATCAGGTTTGAGACTTCCAGGATATCGACAACCCTTTATTAATACTCTCATTATGCATGGTGTATCTGTACCATTAGTCTCAGCTTCAGCCTCTTCAAGCTGAGGGCCATTTTCTCTTACAGATGAGGCAAACCGTAAATTAGATTACCCGTCAATTGTAAGGAATTATATGGCTGTAGAGGTTGCCAGTCATACAGAGAGATAATATCATACACACTATTGCATTACGCTGGCTGTGAGCACAGACCTACTCATGTTGCTTTTGGCTAAATAGAGGATGAAGAGATTAAGAAAAACAATCAACCAGATCCAACTCTGCCCCAGGCAGTGATGTTTTTTTTTTGACCAAGTGAAACTCTGCTCTAATATCTGGACAGACTTTACTTAAATATCTGAGGCTGCAAAAAAGAAATTTAGATTTCAGTAACATCATATATCATATATAAACAGGTGAACACAAATCTTAAATTATAGTTTTGCTTCCTGACATCACATTTTTGTAATATACCTCACCAGTTGTATGTGACCAGTTTATGACTTTCATGCATTGTATCAGATTGTTCCAACTTTTGCATAACTGTGCATATGTTGAACCTTTGTTTCCTTGAAACCTGGATGGAGTGTTTTCAAACTGCCTATTACAGACTTGATTTCTAGTTGATGCCCGAGTTAGAATTTATTCAGTGTTAATGAGATGACACATCCTTTAAACTGTAATCCAGCCCTCTCCATCTTCAGATACATGTACACTAATATTAAACCCAAACAGCCTAGTGCTGGTTGTGCTGTTTTCTGATATGTTGATAGTCCAAAGTTTGGCTGAGCCTAAAGGCCTGGAGGAAACGAGATGAAACTATAGTACAAAGTAATTTGAAGCCCAGCTTAGATGCATGTTAAGAGACAGGTTAATTTGAAGCCCAGCTATGATGCGTGATATGAGAGCACAGCATAGGTTTTTTGAAGCCCAGCAATGATAGTTGATATGAAGGTACAGCACTGGTTAATTTGATACCCAGCTTTGATGTATGTTTTTTAGGGCACATCATAAAGTATGAATTCTGGCTATGATGCGTGTGATGACGGCACAGCTTAGATTTTTTTGAAGCCCAGCTATGTTGGTTATGAAGGCACAGCATTGATTAATTGATGCCCAGCTTTGATATATATTATGAAGGCACATCAAAGATTGATATGAAATCCAACTATGATGGATAAGAGGCCAAAGCACAGGTTTATATGAAGCCCAGCTATGATCCTGCTAGAGGGAGATCACAGCAGATGATAATATTAATTTGAAGACCAGCTTTGATACATGGTATGAGGGCACAGCACAGATTTATTTGAAGCAGAGTTATAATGTATATTATGAGGTCACCTGACATTCTAGCCATGATGCATATTATGAGGCCACAGCACAGGTTAAATTGAAATTCCATCAAGATGCATGTTAAAAGGGCACATCAGAGGTTGTTTGAAGTTGGACTGTGATGCGTGTTATGAAAGCACAGCATAATGCATTTTGATGCTTGGCTATGATGCATGTTATAAGGGCACACAGCACAGGTTTATATGAAACTCAGCTGAGATGCATGTTAGAAGATCACAGCAGACTATAATTTGAAGTTCTAGCTTTGATGCATGGTATGAGGGAACAGATTTATTTAAAGCCCAGCTGTAATGCATGTCAAAAGGGCACCACACAGTTAATTGAAGTCTAGCTATGATGCAGGTTATAAGGTACAGCACAGGTTAATTTGAGCCCTGCTATGACGCAAGTTGGTAGAAAATCATTGCACATGTTATTTTGAAGTCCAGCTTTGAATGCTTGGTATGCAGGCATAGAACATTTGAGCCCAGAGCTATGATAGAAGGCCAAAGCACAGGTTTATATGAAGCCCAGATATGATGCTGTTAGAGGAAGATCACAGCAGATGATAATAATTTGAAGACCAGCTTTGATGCATAGTTTGAGGGCAAGGCATAGGTTATTTTTGAAACCCAGCAATGATGGTTGATATGAAGGTACAGCACTGGTTAATTTGATACCCAGCTTTGATGTATGTTTTTTTAGGGCACAGCATAAAGTGTGAACTCCGGCTATGATGCATGTTATGAGAGCACAACACAGGTTTTTAGGAAGCTCAGCTAAGATGCATGTTAGAGGAAGATCACAGAAGATTGTAATTTGAAGTCTGGTTTTGATCCGTGGCATAAGGGTACAACACAGATCTTTTTGAAGCCCAGCTGTAATGCATGTCAAGAGGGCACCACACAGTTACTTGAAGTCTAGCATTGATGCCTGTTATAATGGTGCAGCACAGGTTAATTTGAACCCAGATATGATCAGGTTAGCAGAAAATCATGGCGCATGTTATTGTGAAGTCCAGCTTTTATGCATGGTATGAGGCCAAAGAACATATATATATTTGAAGCCCTGAGCTATGATGCATGTTATAAGGGCATAGCGCAGATCATTTTGAAGTCAGCCTGATGTATTTATTGTATATGATGGAAGCACAACAGATTTATTTGTCTGGGCCCAGTATGGGTGAAGTTGAAGTCTGTCAGATGTTCTTATGAGAGCTTGGCACAATTCATAGTCCACCTATTGTGCATGTCATAAGGATAAACACCAGGTTAATTTGAAATCCAGCTTGTGTATTATGAGAGCTCAGCAAAATTAAATCTAGTCGACCCAGCCTGGTTTATTTTGAAGTCTAGGTTGTAATGGTTGTTGTGAGGGTACGACACAAGTTAATTTGAAGTCCAGCTAAGATGCATGGTTATGAGGGAATAGCACAAATTAATTTGGAGTCTCACAAAGGTGTATGTTATAACGACAGAGCTCAGATTAAATGGAAGCCCACCTATGATGAAGTTATAAGGGCACAGCCAGGTTGATTTGAAGTTGAGCTATGGTGTATGTTGAAATGGAAAAGTCCAGGTTAATTCGAAACCCAGCAATGATGCATGTTATGAGGGTACAGTACAGATTTATTTGAAGAGCAGCTGTTGTGCAGATTATAAGGGTGCAGGCACTGGCTAATTTGAACCCCAGCTATGATACACTTCAGGAGAGCTCAGCATGAGTTGATTTAAAGTACAGCTATTATGCATGGTTTTTATGGCACAGCACAGAATAATTTGAGGTCCTGCTGTAGTGTATATTATGAGCCCTCAGCACAGTTTAATTTGAAGCTCAGCCATGATGCATGTTGGCTCAGCTTAGTAGAGATTGTGTCAATTTATGATGGGCTGAAATTACATGGTTATATGATAGGATTTTTCCGAAAGTGACTTGATCACCATTGATAACCTGTTGGCATACGCCCGTATTGATAGGAGGACAATTGTGATATGAAGCAATGTAATTGAAAGCTTAGTGTTAGCTTCAGGATCTAAAGATTATGGGTTCAATTCCTACAAAGGTCATGGTGTAGATGTTTTGCAAGAGCATTTTATTAACAAGTTCCTTGGTGCAGCTGTCTGTTAGGTAAATATTTGGGCAAAGACAAAGAAAGATATTGTAAGCGCCTGAAAATGGCGGTGATACCTGCAGGTATAAAAGATAGTTGAGAAAATCACTGAATGATTTGGCCTGATATGAGACATTTAGACCTCTTGTACCTCTTTTTCTTATCTCCATTTTCATCCTTAGCTTTTGCTCTGAACTGTTTTTTGCAAACTCATGAAAGAAGGCCTGGTGGCAGCGACACTGTACTCCACAGAGAGTTGAAAATGTCCTTGAATGATCTGGCCTGCCAGGGTAATATGAAATATTTCATGAATAGGCTCTGGACTGGATAAAAGACTTATTAACCTGAGTATTATTATTATTATATTATTAATGCTGTTCTGTGCAAGTTTGAGTCATATGTCTGTTCCCACTGGTTGGGGGACTGGTGGAACACATAGCTCTGGCTTTGGACATGACAGAGTATATTTTTGTGATTTCACTACTGAATGCTGAATTTTTATGTTTTTGTTTTGTGAAGGCCATCATGGCATAGAAATGATTCTCAGGACCAGCATTCCTCCATAATCTAATTATTCTGATATCACACTTAGCACTGCCAGCATATCATGATATGTGTAATGTCAAAGTTGAAATATAAGATTGTATTCCAAAAGATGCAAATTTTCTTATCATTTTTAAGGACTTTAGGTCAATTTTAATAACAGTATCAGAATTATTCATGCATGTATTTATCCTAAACATGTTTTTATGGAAGTAACGAGTTCAGGAATTTGTTCTCTTCATTGGTTTATGTGATAAGCATGTGGACTGATTTTTCTTTAAAGCTCATCGAAATATATGGAATTTAAATGGGATATGGCATACATGACTGTTGACAATATTTTTGCCCTGTAAAAGTGTTTTCATATGACCAGGCTGTCCACTGAAAGGACAGTTTAGACAAGAGATGGAGTCAAATACACAAATCAGTTAAAACTGATATTATTGATCAAGCTGCCCTCTCATGGAACAATGTAGACAGAAGCAGTGTCATGCCTTTGAAAAGGACTTCAAATGAACATGCT
This sequence comes from Ellobium chinense, assembly GCA_033807755.1. Lineage (NCBI taxonomy): Eukaryota > Metazoa > Mollusca > Gastropoda > Ellobiida > Ellobiidae > Ellobium > Ellobium chinense. The sequence continues at coordinate 1,171,023 of JAWQUT010000259.1, forward strand.
GTCCACTGATCAATTAGTTTAGACTAGAAGTGGTTCATACATGTGCCCATTGACTTCAAATGACCAGGGTGCCCACTGATGGGTCAATTTAGACTGGCTATGGTGTCATACATGCACACATCAAAGTGACTTCATAGGCTGGAACTGAAGAAGTGCCACATACCCTGAAAAAGTGATTACAAATGGCCAGACTGTACACTGATGAGACAGTCTATGTTTAAAACAGCATCATATTCCTGTAAATATGACTTCAAATGACCAAGCTTTACATTGACGGGCTGAAATTAAAGAAGTGTCACACTCCCTGCAAAATGACTTCAAATGATCAAGCTTTACACTGATGAGTAAGAATTAAGAGCAGTGTCATATACCATGTAAAGCCTACTAAAGATGACTTACTTCAAATGACCAGGTTGTCCTAGGACAATTTAGACCAGTACTGGCGTCATATGCATGTACCAAATAAAATTGACTTCAAAATAAGCAGGCTATGCATTGATGAGCTAGACATGAAACAATGTTATATTCCCTGTGAAGGTAACCCAAATGACTAGATTGTCGACCAATGAGAGAGTTTAAACTGGTGTCATATACATGTACTCATTAAAATATGACTTAAATAATCAGGCTAGTTAAAGAGCTAAAAGTGAATCTGTGTCATATACCCTGAGAATGTGATTTCAGATTTCCTGTTGTCCACTGATGGGAAAGTCTAGAATTAAAGCTGTGTCCTGCAAGAATGACTTCAAATGACCAGTGTGTCCACTGATGAACAGTTTAGACCATATACATGTACCTATTAAAAGTGACTTCAGATAAACAGGCTATCTACTGATGGACTAATGTTGAAGCAATGTCATATACTAGCAGAAAATGTTTTCAAATGACTAGAATGTCCATTGGCCACTGATGGGAGAGTATAGAACTGAACCAGTGTTAAACAGCCTGGTCCGAGCTCTGCTTAGTGTCTGTAGTGTACGCTGTGGCACAGAATTTGTGAACATGAACCTAGTGACTGTGCTGTGAAATTGCTGTGGTGCTTGTAGAGATGTGCCCTCTGGATTGTTTCTGCTTGTCAAATGTGTATGAGTCAAAGATGAATTGAAATGCAGTATGACCCAATTGTCACAAAAATGGTATAGTGAATGTACTGTGATTTTTGCTGAGCGGCTTCTACGATAATGTTCTTTTCACTGCTTCCTTTCAAAAGCTTAGTGTCACAGCACTACAAGATGTCAACATGGACTGAAATATAGCACATAACTAGCCCATACTCATGATTTATTACAACTGCATTAATCGTATGGAAATAAGGCTGGTGATACAAAGGGACCAGTTCACAGCACAGCTCATTTTTATGATAGACATAGCATCTTGGTATTGGTATCAGAAGCCCTTTGTCGCCTTTTATTTTGCCATGACTGTAACATATTTGGAATTTGCTTTGTTTTTAACTGGTTATGATTATGTATGTCTTTATGTGTGCAAAACAAACAAAAAAATAATGGAGATTTTATTTAACCTGTTATATTTTATTATTGTTAAATGAAGGAAATCCACTGCAGTTACGCCTAGGTTTTCTGACTCCTGGCATGGCTGATAAGCTGAGGGTCTTTGATGGAATTACTCATTAAGGATGAACATAAATTCCCCTGATAAAATGACAGAACTTTCTGTTCAGAGAACTGATTTTGCAGAAATTTCCTATTTCCACCTCAGATGTTCCATTTTCTCTTCAGTGCATGCAATGTCTTTGGCCAGATAATAAAAGATATTGTATTGTTCCAGCTAGTTTTCAGAAACATAACGACAAATGCACTCGTTATGAAGAGTTAACCCGGTATTCTTAACATCATAATGTGAGCTTACTACAGAAGGGTACAGCGGAAAAAAAACATTTTCTTAAGTGGACATCCAGAATGTTTTTCACTGTGTCACAGGGCACAAATTAATGTACTAGCCAGATTTTAGTGATGCTGCAGTGTTAAAGCCGGCATAACACTGCATCACCATGACGTCTGGTTTCGTCATAAAGTTTGTAAACCCTGGCACAAATGAGAGATTTCTATGTCCATTTGACC
>JAWQUT010000260.1:7991-27392 GCA_033807755.1 Ellobium chinense
GTGTGTGTGTGTGTGTGTGTGTGTGTGTGTGTGTGTGTGTGTGTGTGTTGTTATATATTAATGTCACTCCTGTTTGATGCTGAATCAAAACAATTTTCCAGAATATGGACCACTAAAGTTATCTTATCTTATCTTATCTTATCTTATCTTATCTTGAGACACAAATGTTGAAAATCCCTTTATGAGTATGTGTATTAATGTGTTTTATGTACATATGCGAAATCTGGGGATAAGTAACATTACTGTACTTTAAGAAAAAGTACATTCGCATGTCAATGGAGACAAATGTGTTTGAGCCTGATTTCTATCATTATGTAAACAGGTGATAAGACATATTACATTAAAAAAAAATTAATATGAGAGTGAACTAATATTAACCGGAACGTGTGCGAGCACGATTTTTTCTTATCCACAGTGAAAGATAAATTTGAGAAAAAAAAAATATCCTCAAAACACCTACCATTAGAACATATCCTTCTCCTATCGCGAATCGAACCCAGAGCCCGTAGCTTGTGAGAGCTAAACATGTTACCACTACACCACGGAGACGTTAATTTCACTGCAATGTAATTTGTATTCCTCTGCTGCCTGAATATTGTTCCCTTTCTTCCACACTTTCCAATGCCTACAATAGAGAATGGCGTTTTTGCATACAGCACTGCACCGCACTCTTGCTGACTTCCGAACTTAGGCAAATTTCACAGGCAACACACCAGGAAACTCTCACCTAAAGCTTCGTTTAGGGATAGGGGCAGGGGAAGAGGAAGGATTAAGGCAGGAAAAGTAAACTTAGGATGGTGATTAGACAACACCATTGTCTAGAAACTCTCTCATATGTGCATTCTCATTTCTAATTCTGTTCCTAACCCTAAGCCAAACTCTAGGCTGGAGTGTCCTATAATAATGAGATTGAAGGAAGCCAAACAGTCAGATGTACATGGTGCCTGTATGAGGCAGCCTGATTTAGGTTTATTCATGATTTAAGGGCAATATCATGGGACTCTCCCAAGGACTATAGCCGATGGTTAGGGGCGGGGTCAAACCCCGGAAAGCGTGCAAATTTCATGAACCAAGTCGCGAAGCGGACACAAACCGGATTTTATGCACTCTGATTGGTAGAAACGATAGCGTGCCGTGTGCATAAATATGCAAAATATGCAACCCTCTATTATGTGTGCGTGTTATGTTTGGTACCCCCAGTGTGACGTCCGTTTATCCGCCACGCTGGTAAGTTGAAATATTTTGAGGTAGGTGTCCACAGCCGTCTTGACGTTGTGGAAGCCCCTGAGGCTAGCGTAGAGGGTCAGCACCTCTCTCCCAGTCATGCAGTAAATGTGCGCATCATTTGGTGGACAGTAGCCAATCTTTATGTTAGCCTGCGAGGGCAGAAAAAAGAGACGACGACAAGTTAGAAAAAGACAAAGACTATAAAGACCTTTGCTTGTGAAATGGAGCCTATCTGCCATTGTCAACAACACCCTGTGAGAGACATTTCACTTTTCCCACTAGGGGGCGCTGAGTGGTGGACTGGTGGAGTGGTCATTTTTTAAGCCGAGCGTCCCATCCAATTAATTTATAGTCGTTGATAAAGATGACTTACATTTTGACCTTAAAAAACTCGAATCTTGGGCAAGGAAGGNGGGGGGGGGGGTAGGGAAAGAAGCATTTATTTTCGAGCTTGTGAGGTGTCGGGTTCGAGAGTAAAATTTACAATAGAAAAGATGGAACTCGGGACCATTGCATTATGAAGAGTATGTGGGTATCTCAAATACGTGAAATCTGAGGTCACAAAAGTTTTGCTCCTACTTCCTTTTTTTTTTTTTTTTCAAAATTTTGACTTAGATTCATTAATTGGTTGCTCATATTTTACATGCAAGTGTATTATGTTTATACACTGCACACGCAAGTGTATTTTATTTCTTTACAGTATATATATNTGTGTGTGTGTGTGTGTGTGTGTGTGTGTGTGTGTGTGTGTGTGTGTGTGTGTGTGTGTGTGTGTGTGTGTTCAATGTACCAAAGTGAGAAGTGAGGAATAATACTTTTAGGGTGAGTACAGTAAATGACAAAGTGTTGGTTCTAAGTTGTCCTATCAGTGGTACTCAGTTGTCCTGTCCTTGGTGCTCAATTATCGAGTTCTGGGGTTCAGCTGTCGGCGTCCTTACAGGTATCTAGTCTTATACGTGGACACGCACGTCAAAAATAATTTTCTATTTTCCAGTACTTTCTCTCTCTGAAAATTATATATGGTACATATCGAGACAATCTGGCGAAAAAAGTATTGTTCTGTTACCACACGCATATGTAGTATGACGCAATAAAAAGAGCTGGGGTTACCGGGATTTGCCCCTTGTGGCTAGAGTTATTCCCCTTCTTTGAACAGCAGCGGCTTGTGGCAAAAATGATGACATCGCTGAAGTTCCAGCAAGTACAGACACCTCTATTTGACAATGCATTATTCAGCTTTCAATGAAGGTTTTGGTCATTCAAATTCAAAAGTAAAGTTTGACCAGGTAAGCCAGGTAAAGTATTTTGTATTTTTATTGCCTTAGCATGATTTTGTTTGACATAGCTGCCGTTTACAGTGGAATTAAAAGATTCATACCGACCTGTTATCACCCATTCGCAGAGCACTGGCTAGACAGCTTGGCCGTGCGGGTAGAACGGATTTGACGTAAGCTTATGGCCGCCACGCGTACAGTGGGTGTAACTGTAAGAATTCAGACTATGCAGAACGTAACCCTGTAGGTTGTCTGGGGCAGGTAGAGGCATGTTGACAAAAAGGTGAAAGACTGTTTTATTGGAACAACAAGGTATCGTATGATTTTCTGTAGGACGATGCAACTTTCCATTAAGTTACCTTCTTTCTAAAGAACTTGCCACCAAAGCGCACTTGGCCTGATGTGGGCTTCTCCAGCCCGCCAAGCAGCTGAACGATCATGGACGTCGGCGCAAAGTCTGAGTTTACAAAGCAGAAGATATCTCCGTCTTCTATTCTCAAGCTCAGGTTGGACACGATTGTGGTGCCCTTCACGATCTTCGTCACATTCAGCAGAGCAATGCCGTCTTTGTCTTCGAAAAAGAAAGGAACATTCACTTTTGCAGATATGATGATGCCAATAGTTCCTGACATAAAGGTATGCAGTTTTTAACAGGACCTTTATAATCAGAAAACTGGCCATGGGAATAGGGGAAAGGGTTCAAAGGCTAAGATAGGTGCAAATACTTTTGTAGACACAGGATATGTGGCGTTTTGCCACTTAATGTGTTGCTGTAGGCGAGCAAAGATTGCCCGTTTTACTACGATAGTAGGTAGCCTGAATTTCTGCCAAAATTCTCAAAATCTAACGGTTTTCGAACATTTTCCTATTCGTCTTTATCTGGAGAATTATTTAAACAACATGTGTAGAAAGTATTTTGGCATGGGACCTATTCATAAAATTAATCACTAAGGACTCTAAAACCTTAGGTAAAACCAACATGGATAAGAGCAATGTCATCTTCATACCTATACTATGACTGACCTATGCTTTTGTGGGCATGGTCTTTGTTGGCACGAATAGGCTAAAGGGAACCGGGATCCTGTGGGCTTTAACCCATCAGAAAAAGGAGAGGATATGTCAATAAACAGCAGCGTCGCGCGAGCATTTACTGGTTTGGTCAGCCGTAGAATTTGGAGGCACAAAATGACATAGCAAACTGTACAGTATTGAATGGTCAAGGAACATTGTAATTGTGTCGGAGGCCAGACGGTCACATTTGAGATTTTACAGTAACCGTTTTTGCTTTTTCCCTGACCGCAGCAGATCCGCTTCGTTGTATTATTATCTTTCTTCCTTATTCGTTTCAGACGGATTACGTGTACTCAGAGCAGACATTCTTAAGTATCGCAAGTATCAATATTCAGAAACGATACTGCCCGCCACTATGTAACTGTGTCTTACCGTTTTGACGGTCATTCAGCGTTTGTCTTTCTTGGACGACCCCTGGGTCAGCGAATGCAGTGGTGTCTCCAGTCAAGTACAAACGATGAAGAGATGTTCCTATTCGTCCTGCACTCTGTGTCAGTGAGTGCACCCTTTCACGGGCACGCCTTCCAAAGTATCGGGTCACTGACAGTCTATACTCCTTGTTCATAGTCATCTTGGGGCGTCTGTACACATTCACAAAATCACACTCGATATTAGAACAGAGATGAAAGAGAAGACCACTTCGACCGAGATTTTGGAAGTAGAAAGAGGGATGAGATGATGGGAAAACGTTATCTCTATAGAAAGTAGACGAAAAATATAAAATTAATTCATTAAGAAAGGATAGAAAGAAAGAAAAGAAAAGAGAGAAAGAAAAAAAGAGAAAAAGAAAGAAAAACAAGTGAGAAAAAAGAAAGAAAGAAAGAAAGAAAGAAAGAAAGAAAGAGAGAAAGAAAGAAAGAAAGAAAGAAAGAAAGAAAGAAAGAAAGAAAGAAAGAAAGAAAGAAAGAAAGAAAAGTCAACTGGAATTACAGGGATGGATGCAAACAGACGCAATCAAAAAAAGCTGGCCCGATCTTAATAAGAGACAATGCTACATTGTCACTTGAGTGCAAGACCTCAATAAATACCAAAATCCAGGTTCTACAGGAGAGACCAGAAAATTGTCCGATTCGCGTAAAACTGCACTTTGAAAAGCTGTGGTCGTATGCATAATCCATACGTTAGTTAACGTAGTGCGTTAACCACAGTGAACACTACTAATATAGTATTTGGGAATTTCCCTTGGTTACCGCAGTGCCTTAGCTAACGTAGGGATTATAAATACGGCCACAGGTCTATGGTAGTAGGCTCTTGTGATGAATACGGCGCAGTGTATTATAAAGTGCAGTGAGTTACAGTTAAAAAAGCAAACATACAAATAAAAAACAAAGAAATAAACAAACAAACAAATGAATTTCGGCTTTTGTCATGGGTTTTGCGTAGATGCAAAAGTCGGACAAAGGCTCTTGACAGGAAAGAGCATTAAGATTGTCATTAATAATAATAATAATAATAATGATAATAATAATAATGTGGTTTATAAGTATCGTATCTAGGCTAATGCTCGCTCATGCGACTTCACACTATAATTACCCCAGCAGACCTGATCATTCTAGGACTTTCTTAGCTCCCTGGGGTGAATACATTGCCGCTGCCATTAACAGGCGCTGATCATTAGCATTCTGACACTATCCTCCACTCCGTATAGCCAGGTACCCATGTTTACAGACGGCTGGACTGAGGAAAATGTGAATGAAATGTTTTCCCAAGGCACTTACCACATGACCGTGATCGGGAAGTGAACCCACGACCTTCAGATCTAGCGTCCAACGCCTTAACCGTTCCAACACGCTGTCATTAGTGACATTTTGTGGAGCATTTGAATATATGCATGCAATGTTCCAATAGTATGCGCTCCATAGAACGATTTCGAAGTTTCCAATCGTACCACAAACTACTAAAGGTAGAGATATGAGATTATGACTCAATATTCGCTAAATATTTGTAGTCAGTTTGGTATAAAAAAACCCAAAACAAACCAACATATTTCGATCAGAGTGGCGTTTATCAGTGTACTGCATTCAAATGACAAAATAGTTCCCTATTCTAGGACAACGGTGAAGGGATACTAAAATACTTTTTGGTAGAGGGTTTGGGAGGGGGGGTGAAGGTGGGGGAGCAGTGAACGAAAAACAGTTAAAAATTCTCTTCTCAATGACAAGTGTGGGCAGGGCAGGCTACTCAGTAAACCATAGCCTGTGAATTTCTCAAGTAAATTCTATGCCGGTGCCGAACAAAAGACGAAAGAGTGAGCTAACTGGCATACAGTATAAACTTTAAAATTAATAGCCCATTGCGGGCGACGTTCTTTTTGTTGGCTGAAGTTTTAACAAACTGAAGTGAAGAGAGCCAGCTCCCTATTTTTTTTTCACCTCATCCAGAACTGCATCTTGTTCCGCCTGCATTGGACCGCTCGCGGTGACAGGAGTTCCCAGGCACACAGAAAGGGGTCACCCCGCCACGTCTGCACTCTCATCTCTCTTGCTACCGGTCTATACAAACATTATTGCAGCTGGTTCAGTTGTCAACGGATCCTCATTCTTTCTTTCGTTTTTCTACTCTCTTCAAGCATGTGTCTCTGTGCTATTTTTCCTCTTGCCCTGCCCTGAGTAAGCATCTGTATAATTATCCTCTCACTCCATATCACGTAACCCACGATTCATACGTACGCAGTTAGGACGTGTGTTAGTCTTTCTCGTGGAAGGTGGAGGATACTTTTCAGTCAGTAGGTATTTGCGGCTGAAACTGCTGTGAAGTTAGCGTCTCTGTGGTGTAGTGGTAGCGCGTTCGGCTTATAAACTGAGAGGGCCTGGGTTCGATTCCCCATGAGGGACAGAACATTTTCTAGTATGATTATATTTTCGGCCTTTCTTCTCAAAACTGAGAATCTTAATCTGATTAAATCCCGAGTTGCACATTTTTTTTCAGATATAAGATCGAGCTTACATTCCTTCTCCTTAATGATTATGAAAAGAATAATATGCCTACTCACCTAGAGTGACACATGCATCCACACAGCCATCCGCCTGCACTCACCTACAGTTGGTCGTAAAAATGGAAATGTTATTTTCAATCAGCACGAGCATGTCGAACCAGAACACGGAATGGGCTGCAATGAGAATCAGTTGGATGCCAATGCCCGCTTCATCCATGCTGAAGATATCCTTGATGTAGTGCAGACATTTCGATTCCCCCTCGCACAGTTCTGCAAAACACACCACAGAATGTCAGAAAGGAAATTTAATCAGCATCTAAGGGGATGATACGTCGGTCCTGTCTCTATGCAGAAACACAGAAACTTCGAATTTCAAGGGAAAGGGAAAAGGGGGGGGGGGCAATCCGAAAGTTTGAATTCATGAGGCATTTATGAAGAAAATTTAGAGCTTGCACATCAGCAATGGGATCTCTTAGCATTGTAAAAATTACAATAGTGCATCGGTGCTGAATGCAGCCATAGAATATCTCTACAAGCAGGGTTATTTGAAAGCTTGCACATTAACGATGGTATATCTTGTCATCGTAGGAATTACATTAACCATGGATGTTGAAATGCTACCACGAGTGCATTCAGCACCAATGCACTAATAGAATTCCTACGATGTTAAGAGATCCCATCGTTAATGCGCAAGCCTTCAAAAACGAACACTAGGCGAAGAGCCAGAACATTGCGAAAAAGTAGACGGGCTTTTGGACAACGTAAGTTTCGAGGTCGCAAGATCTTCCTAAATTTTCACAAAATGATGGACAAACTGCCTGGAGAAAGCATTATGACTCGAACAATAATAATAATAATAAAATCCATTTATAGAGCCCTTATCCCTTAAAAAATACTGGCTCTGAGTGATTTACAGGTGTGCACACTAAAAACACGAACACAGGCATTCACACATCATACAAATTTCATGATTACGATTACACCTAATCCACACTCATCCATTACATGGTGTCATCACTACAAGTCTCCTTGCATACAGACACACAGACTTAGCATGATCACTGTGATTCCACGAAATTATTTCATGAAAAGGAAGGTCATCAGAATAGATCGTAAAATATGGAAGGCCTTTAGCACTTGTAATGTTAATTTGAAGACCATTCCATATCACTGGACCATAAGTATGGAATGCACGTTTTTATTGTAACTTTTAAGATTGGTTTTGGGTATATTTAAAAGGTTGAGATCTTCGGATGGAACATTAGGGTATATGATGCTGGAAATATACCTGGGATAACCAGATTCCTCCAGAGACTTATAATAGATGGCTGCAATTTTATATTCAGGATAATTTATATTTTAATATTATGATAGAGGCAAATGGCGGATTTAGGCAAGGGTACAGTCGGCACGTGCAAGGGACCGCGTTTTGTAGGGCACCTCGTGCTGGAGGACAAGAAAAAATAATAGATTTGGAAAGAAAGAGAAAGAGAGAGAAAGAGAGAGAGAGAGAGAGAGAGAGAGAGAGAGAGAGAGAAAGAGAGAGAGTGTGTGTATGTGTTTGTGTGTGTGTCTGTGTGTATATGTATGTGTGTGTCTGTGTGTATATGTATGTGTGTGTCTGTGTGTATGGATGTGTATGTATATGTGTGTGTGTGTGTGTGTGTGTGTGTGTGTGTGTGTGTGTGTGTGTGTGGATTAAGAGAGAGAGAGTGAGAAAGAGAGAGGGAGAGAAGGGATAGCGGAAAGGAGTTGAACCAGTGTTCATTTTCATTGTTGAATTTGTTGTTATAACATAGTTTGCCCCAATCAACATCATCATGAGATCTGATGACAGGAAGCCCTTCATCATTCTCGTGTCGGGGTCCCGCGGATCCTACCTCCGCCCCTGAATGGAAGACTCACGTGGACAACAATATCGGTGGTGTCTAGGAGAATGAGGATCAGAACAGTATTCTTCGAACTGACTACAGTAGTCTGAAATTCTGAGAAATGAAAGCACACCGCATGCTAGGCAAAAATACAGTCATTGTGCTGCCTTCTCTCAAAAGGGGCTTGTCTTCGTCCAAACTGCTTTTGAGAAAACTGAGTGACTTTGTCTCAATAAAACTCTTTTGCTTCAATAAAATTACTGTCCACCTTCTGTTACGATGTTAAGAGCATTTGTAGATTTGCAGGACTAATTTGTTTGGAGACTGGTATTGATAGGTAGATCATGGTTATGCAAAAAAAAAAAAGTAATTTTAGCGGAAAACCCGAAATAAGTGTTTTATCAAAAGACGTGAAAATTGAAGAGGATGAGCATTACGCTCACTGATGACTGCTCACTTTTCAGCTGACATGGAATTATCTTACTAGACCTGTGTCATTTCCAATACTGGTCTGTCACGCAGCTGTTGAAGATGGGCGTTGAGCAAGTCTGATAGTTTCCATTTTGCAATGATACTATTTTTGTAAACAACAACAACAACAACAACAACAACAACAACAACAACAACAACAACAACAACACAACAACAACAACAACAACAACAACAACAACAACAACAACAATATAGTAACAATAACAACAACAACAATAAAAATAATAATAATAATAACATCAACAACTACAACTACAACAACAATAACAACAACAAACACCAACAACAGCAGTAATCATACTGTACTAGAGTTAACAGTTGGAGTTGATGCAACGCTTACAAGCAGTTCAAAACAAAAACCACCTTCACCCACGGATTCTGATATGCCACCATTTTCGTTGATGATGAGGTGCGTGACAGCCTTAGTTTTTGCTATATAGGGAGGCTTTATATTTCAAACTAATTCTTCTTTGTGTAACCATCGGTAGTCTAGTTATTTAAAATTTTCTGAAACAAAAGTTGCGTTGCTTTCCTTGGTCCGAATCACAGGTTAAAGGTCAAACTATGGCGTTGGCAGGCTAGGGATATGGTTCACATATTTATCAGAAATTCGCAGTTTAGACTTGCAAGCCCATTTGAAAAATAAGTGTTGTTACTTATAATAAAAACAAAAACAAAAGAACAGCTACGACAATGGCAATAATATCAACAGCAACAACAACAGCAACAACAACAACAGCAGCAACAACAATAATGATAACAGCAGCAGCAGCAGCAACAACAACAAATATGGCAATAAAAACAACAGTGACCTGGCAACATCATCAACAACAACAGTAGCAATAATAACAGTAATAACAACAACAACAATGGCAACAACAACAGCAACAACTACAGCAGGAACAACAACAACAACAACAGAAACAACAATGACAACAACAACAACAACAGAAACAACAATGACAACAACAATGGCAACAACAACAGCAACAGCAACAATAACAACAACAGCATCAACAATGACAACAATAACAACAGCACCACCACCATCAACAACAACAACAACAATTATTTAAGCACATCCTCAAGGGTTTGATTCGAATGATAGGTGTAATGTCAGGGTTGTGCTGTACCTGCGATTGAGCAACAGTTTTCTATGCACTGTGGTCCTCAAGAAGGATGGGAACAATTCAAAAAAGTGATCCAGAGGAGAAAATTGTTTAAGCTGGAACATGGTTTCGCCTATCATTAGCCTTAAAATGTTGAATTTGTCCGCTGCAAGAGAGAAAACAAAGATGGTGTCACAGTATTGCTGAGGATAAAACTGAAGTGATCAGCGGACAGATTACTGTAATTTCGCTAGCAGACTGATCTTAAATAAAGGTAGAGGGCAGTTCAGTAAGTCATGACTGTTGTAAATGCCTTGGGAAAGTATTTCATTCACATTTTCCTCAGTTCATCCGCCTGCAAAATGGGTACCTGACTATAGGAGTGGAAGATACTATCAGAATACTGCAACGGCACTGTATGCTTCCCAGGGACTTGAAAAAATTCCAGGCCTGCTGAGGTAATAAAAGTTTGAACTTACGTGAGTAGGATACGAGACTTATAAACCACATTATTATTATTATTATTATTATTATTATTATTATTATTATTATTATCAATATTATTATCACTATTATTATTATAATAATTATAATAAGCCACGCTTGGTAAAAGCAAATCGTTCATTTTCCTAGTCATGGAATGACTTGAAGATATAAAAAGGAAGCTTGGTGGCACCTCCCACTTCTGCCTTGATGAAAATACGGGAGATGAAAGGGTGGAAATGCTCACAAACATTGAAAGAACCAATGAAAGCTACCGAGAAAGTATCTGTTTGGCTTTGGGCCAAGCGGAATAAACAAGTCACTTGATCGAACTGCACTGAAAAATTGCAATTTTTACTAAGGCAAGTGGCGACACCATGGCCTCAGGTGGAGCAGAATAGTGAAGACTGCGAGTTCTTTCCCCTCTAATTTCTTCTAAATAATACAGTATCAATAACATCAGAAGGGCACCAGGGATCATGACGTAAGTGTGACCAGGCCTTCTCCGCGCGTGGGGGAGTAGAACGAACGGAAACATTGACTTATGTGCTAAGGGGACTTCTGCTCTGATGTTTTTCTGTTATTTTGCTGTCCACAGTGGAAGTTTCCTTCCACAAAAAAACGATCCGCAAGTTTAATTGAAGGTAACGATTTAGACAGAGAAGCCTAAACAGCGGAAAAAACTGGGCCTCTTGTTTCCTTTCATGTTAGCGATAGTCTACTTTTAGTTAAACCCTTTTCGTTGTAACCGTTGTCTACTGTAAAGCTGCAGAAACCTAACTGGTCAGAGAAAAAAAAAAACACCAAAAAACTAGACAATCAGATTAAACAATAGCAATGTATTTGTCTAGGAATAATCGTACAACATGAAACCACACCACAAAAGTGGTAAAGTGCAATCCTGAATTGGTCAACAAATAATTCTTGCAGGCGGTGTTTCCCAATGTCTTCAGCGGATTTCATATTTTTTATTTTGTTTTTATTGCGGGCATATGGTCTGCAAAAAAGGGTCAAATTCTAAAGCCCTTTTCATCTTAATTAAAATTGTGAAAAGTCTAAATTAAGGACACCCACTGTAAAGAGTATGCAATTTGAGCACGAGACCTGCGGACTAGCCTTGGCCATCTCGGAACGTTCCTGTGGTTTGTAAAGAAATGTTCAGTAAATGGCTCAAAGAGACTTTGGCCCCAGCAATCTGTACACATTTTTTCTTAGCCTGTAATGGTCGCTGGAACAGAGAGTGAAGCAGGAAATTGCGTGACACTTACCAAGGACGAAGTTTATAAGCATTATGTAGACAACAGCCGCAAAAGGTTGACTAAACCAGTGCTGAATGACGTAGGTAAACAGAATCATCATCACCCCGTTGGCCAGTTCTACACCTATTAGTACATCTGAGAGAACAAATGTCACATAAAGCATAGATTTTTGTTTGTTTGTTTGTTGTTTTTTTTTTGGGNTTTTTGGGGGGGGGGGAAGGGGCAGTTATAGCTGAATGCCACGTGATCTCAGCAAATTTCTGAAACATCTTTGACCTTATATCAATTACTTATTGATTGTTTCTACAAAGAATCAAAAATATAAACCGGAATTGGTTGTATAAGGCCAGAGGTTTTGAAAGAATTCCCTAATAGACGTGGAATTCGCATGGAATTGCCTTGGTGCAAAAAACCCATCGTATGCAGTGCAACCTCGATAGTAAGTGTGCCTCTGGTTCATGGAAAAGGTATACTTATTACTGAGATGTTCGTATTATCGATATTCACCTGAATAATGCTATACTACTAAACTAGTCTAATAATGAATGTGTGCATGTGAAATTCCTACTTAATAATGAATTATTCTAATGAATTGAGTACTTAATAGTGAGATTCAATCGTAATGGCAACATAATTCAGCTACAGATGAGTTAATCCCATGATAGGTTTACATTCGTTTTTATATTTGCCACCGGTTTAAGTTTCTTGGCTGATTTCACCCTCCACCCTCCCCCAAACCCCTCTCCCTTCCCATCCCCTTTCTTCATTCTCCACANCCACCCCCGAGGCCTGTTGACAAGCAACAATGTCCAAGCAGGTCTCAATAACTGCTGCACATATCTAAAGTTGGACACTCTCACCTATGAGTTCTCCATACTCTATCAGCTCCTCGAACAGAACAAGCATTATGAGAGAGAAGTTACAGAGAAAAAGGTATGTGCCGAAATCAAACAAAAAGGCTATGAGCCAGTACAGCCATGGGCTCACTTTACTGAGGTATTGCAGACTTTGAGAGCCAGTCTGAAATAGAAGGTATTTGGAGAGGGTTAACAACAATAGCAGCAGCAGCAGCATCATGAACAACATCATCAACAAACAGCAACAACAAAAACACTGCCACCATCACCAAAAACACTGCCACCATCACCAACAACAGCGACGAAAACTGAAGTATGGACTGACATCCATCAGTTATGGAATTCAGTTGAACTTTTGCCAAACTGAAATAGCTCTGAAGGTAAAATAAGTAAGTACGAATTCCATAGTATCTGCTTTACAGTTTGATCATTTAAATTTCATAGGGTTATTCAGGCTTTTCAGTTATTTACGTATCTGATTACAGCTTGATGACTTGAATTTCAAAAGGATTTTCAGGTTTTTCAGTTATCTATGTGACACATGCCATCACTGTGGATTCTTCAGTCTTTGCTCCTGTTTTCCAGATTTTCATTAGAATAGTCAAGATATGGCTCTGTTAGAATGATAATGGGCATCTAGTGTTCTGAGTTCAAAATTTAGACTGCCGTAAATAAAATATATTGTGTCACGTAAATTGCTAATGCGCGTTTTACATTGTCATTAGCCCAGTGAGCATGAATACTGAGCTTGGAAGCTCACACTGTTTTGGTTTGGAAGGTCTAATTACTTCTGTTTGAAATCAGAAGAAAAAGGCAGGCTCTTTTATCGATATGAAAAATCGGCTAAAACGCCTGGGTATGGAATAGATCAAGAGTGAAAAGGCCTCAAAATAAACAAATAAATGTGGTCAATGGACCCCTTCAGTTTACCGTTCCGGCAGCTATCCGAGTTCTACTTTTTGACTTGATCGAGGGCAAAATGTCGGCTTCCTTCATGACGTGCACTTTGCACCGTTTCGCACAAACGCACTGGATGCTTTACATCGATCTCAGAATGTGCTGGAGTGCTCCAAATGCTTCAGTAAGAACAATATCAGTCTGAACTCATGGACCTAAGGTTATATTCCCTCTGATCGTGCAATCCCTTTAGTACTTCCTTGACGACATAATATTATTTTCCATAGGACGGAAGCCCTGTGTCGCCATGTTGTCCAAAACTTCGGAAATCACGTGACCGTATAGCTCTTATTCCCAAGTAGTCTATAAGCACGATTACTCTTCCTACTGGTGTAGGATAAGGACCGAATATAGTGCTTTCATTGTCTCATTGTGCTCTTTCTAGGAAAATGAAATAACTCACAACTCTCGTGGCCCTCGATCAACGTGCAGCTATTTTGTCCTTTATCACATCGGCTTCAGTGGTTAAAAATATAACCACTACTACGAGTCGCACCCTGTGATGGAACAATTTTCGACCTCTGGGAAGAAAGGTGGGGGCGGGGGATTGCGGGGGCGGCAAAATTTTTGTGTTGTGGGCTGATGGAGGAACAGAAAGAAGATAGTTTTATGGCCGAGTCTTAGGTATCCAAGACATTATGAACACCACAAAGATTGTGTTTACCCTCCCCTTCCGTTTTCCCTTCATATCTATGTCAAAAAAATGTAAGCTGAAATTAGTGACACCGAGAACCGCAGAATACAGTCAAAAATTCACAAAAGACGTGTTGTTATCTGTAGTTGTGTCTTTGGGGGTGTTTGGCGAGTGACTGGACCTGAGTTTAGACACAAAAATTCAAAGAAAACAACAAGAATTCAAAGAATGAATTAAAAGAAGTGAAAATAATTTGTTATGATTTCTCCCCATGATGTGACTCTTGAACGCCACGGAACTGCGCCTAGCACCGCGCGTACCGGATCTTATGGGGAAAGTGCAAGACCAAAAAACTCAAAATCGCTTGCTTGAATGTGGTTGAACTTTTGGAACGGAAAAGTCGCCCCACTCTTCAATTAGAGATTTAGAATTTAAGCTTCTTCGCATGCTTTTTATCTGGAGATTTAGTCTCGTTCGAGAAAGGAGGAACTTACTAATTTTACCCGAAAGGTTACAGGCCTGTAATTGTACTTTCACTATTGGGTCCTACTACTTAGGGGTTATATTTCATTTCCCCTTTTCCCTCTTTTGGCATGCCCTGCTTCCAGTGATAAGGGCTCCAAGGGGGAAATTTTGATTTGATGGGAAACTGTGTCCGTTTTACTTTATTTTGCCAGGCACTATTTAGCCCTGGGCTGGAACTACCAGGTCAAGTGTGTGCTCAGGCGGAAGAGGAGGGGTTAGGCCCTGACCAGTGAAAACGTTAGGGTCTGTTTACAAATAACAACCAAGCTCAAAATTTCAATAGGCTTGCTAGGGTTGAGTCAGTCCTAAAATTTGGGTCACATAATGAACTTAAATCTGGTAAGGGTCTGGGTGAAAGCTAAAACTTTGGGTTCAGAGGGCAGCTCAAAGTGTTGATATAGCCCATGGATGAAAAAAGGTTCCAATCTCATTACAGGTCTGTAACCAAAATGAAGAAATGCGGTGACGGTGATCAGTCAGGAAAACTTCTCAAGGATAACTGGGGTATGCAGCACAGAATACACATCGAAATATATTACGTGGTGTGCAGTGTGCAGCCGGCGGCAGGGTCACTCCCCCAGATAAGACAGCATCGATGCGAGACTATGCGAAGACAACCAAAATTTTCTCAGAACTCTTAAAGGGACAGAGGTTATCTGCTTATTAAGTCCACAAGCCGTGTATATTTTTCCTTTCGCATTATAGTTTCCGAGAAAACGCGGCTGGAATGTCAAGATTTTCACCTTGCTGTGTGACATCAAAAAGCGAGATCCTATGGACTAGCAGACGACTGGTTCAGACGGTTTGCACACAGTCGTCTGCCAGCGTTCCTCGCTTTATGACAGAACAGTTCCAGCGGTCCCTGTTTTCTCAGGAATGGTTAAGCGGAAGGGAACTATACGCGGTTTGAAGTTTAAAAAAAAAAAAAATGGGGATATCTTGGACTGTGAAGCAAATATCTACCCCTGTCTCTTAAATAAACAATCAAACAGGAATAACAATTCCATTTAAATTTCATACGTGTAGCGGCGGGGGAGGGGGTGGGAATTGTGGGGACTGTAACAGCTGGAAGGAGATCAAATTCATTTCAACTCCACTGCTATAATTAGGTATTTTCTGCTCCATCACGTGACCTAGGAAATCTTGCTCACACGTTGGTTTGTTTACATGCTCTGCTCATGTATGATTACTCGTCATTTATCAAAATAGCCTAGCAATCCCTAGATCATATGGTGTAACTGACCCGTCTGAAAATACCTCATTACTAAACGTTTGGTGGCATTACCGCTCTTTCCAAAACCATGCAGTAGGGCACCATCATAAAGGTGACGATGGATATCGCTGTAAGGTAACGCTCATGGCTCATGGTTAGCCTCTCCACATCAGTCATTACATATTTGTATTCGAAGACGTTGCCGATGTATCGATGCCCACTTGCCCGCATTTTCTGGTCGGTATTGTTTGTGAAATGCCACAGAAAGGCGTTCATCACTGCTACCATCTGGCAAGACGAGAGATACAATATAATCAGCTGGTAAATAAATAGCCCAAAAATACATCGGTGGAACCCTGTAAACTCCGAGATAATGGCTATAAATGTATGCTATTCTACGGCCACAAGTCAACTTGGAATTCCAGCCGATTTTACGACTGACCTGGGATCACCCATATACCTAAAGTAGGTCAGATGCAAATCTGTTATCTGGCATTACGAGCGATTGATCAGTTGGTAAGCATAAAGCACAAAAACACATCGGTGGAACCCAGTTAACAGAAAATGGCTTTAAATGTATGCCATCCTACAGTGACAAGTTAACTTGGCATCGCAGCAGATTTTATAACCGACGTAAAACCAGTCATACCCTCGGAGTGGATCAGACACAAATTTTGGAATCGCTTTGTTCAAAATTTTATCAGTTCTCATGAAAGCACCAGAATTCAGAATCGAAAACCCCACGACGGAACACATTTATCGTGATTATTTATTTTAGTAGGACCTTTTTTTAAAAAAAAAAAAAATTTTTTTTATTCAAACGTGTACACAAAAATATTCTCATACAGTATAAGTAAATAACAATAGATATGCACACATCAGATTCCATTTCTAAGAAAGGATAAAAAACAATTAAGTATTCTATATTAAACCAAAAAGAAAACCCAAAAGTGGTCCTCTCTAAATCTTTAATCGTAGAAAATAAAGAACTGATATAAAACTGGTTGGTAAGGCGCACATGAGTTCCTAAAATAGCACTAGTTGTTTGAGCACTTTGCTAAAGATTTATTTAGTAGGACCTCGATATTAGACATTCATTTCATATGCATTCTTTGTTGCTAGGTGAGATTTTTATATGCACGGCCGGACTTATTATTATTCTATCTTTTCATTGTTCAAATACATCTCGCTATTAACTATATCTCAAAAATAAGTATACTTTTTCCATTGGCCAAGGCATAATTTATATCGAGGTTTACTGCATTTGATTTCTTTATGTCAATAAAATGACTGCCCGCTCTTCTGTGATTTCTTGTCTGAATCTAATTGTTTGTGGCTTATATCCCTGAATCTACCAGGTGGGCCAAAACTTTTACTTACTTCCACCCCCCATCGCGTCAAGAATTAAAAAAAAAATAGGATACATTTTTTTAAAGGGTCAGGGGTAGTTATTTGCTTTACATCCTAATAAATCCACATTATATTTTTCATAAAATTTAAACCGTGTAATATTTTTCTTTTTTCGCCTGACAGTTCTGAGAAAACACGACAGGTATGTCGGGATTGTTATCCTACCCACACCGCCATTACTCGTGCTACGTGACGTCTAAAAGAGAGAGAGGCTACCAGATGATTGGTCCAGAAGGTTTGTGCAGGCGTCTGCAGCATTCGTCTGCTAGCTCTTCTGTTTTATGACGTCAAGCTGCACGAATAATGGTGGCCTACGCAGATTAAAAATCTCGACAGTCTGGAGCTGTTTTCTCAGAAGTGGTCAGGCGGAAGGAAAATGTACGTGGTTTGGAGAGTTGGAAAAAATAATGTTGACTTTTTTAGGCTATGAAGCAAATATTTACCCTTGTCCTTTTAAGTATATTAACGGGCACAGGCATCTTGATCGACGAAACATGAAATTAAATTAAAATGTTTGTGTTTATTCCGTAGGGAAGTTGATTCACGATGTCAGACAATGATGTGACAGGACAGATATATCGAGAGAACGTATAAAAAGACTGAGGAAGGAGAAAGAAAAGGAGTGAACACAACATCATAACATAAAACGAATAATGAAAACGAGTGGACACAAAGAAGAAGGTCGAACTTGCAAACAGGCACGGACACCCGAGACAATCAAATATTGTGACAAGGCAGATGTGTTAAGAGAACTGACAAAGAGACTGGGAGAGAAGAAAAATCGCATCACCTAAAATGAGTATTGGAAAGGGATGGATACAATGGGGAAGGTAGAAATTGCAGTCTTGCAGGAAGTGTTAAAAAGGATCAATAACCAGATAAGAACAAGGGTATTTCGTAGAACAATTCTTTGCTGGGTTCGGAATTGGGGAACTGAGCACATAAGGAGCTGTCTGGAGACCAATGATGTTTCCGGAATAAGTAACATGTAACAGGCAGATGCAATTTACGGGTGTTGCCAGTTTCATTGACCTAGGGGGCAATACAATGTGCATTTACATTTATGTGTACTGTTCTATGTGTCCGTATTATGACTGAAATGTAGAACACTGTAAATCAATTTCTCTACTGGGTATATTAAAAGTCGTATTTTCATTTTTGTTTTCATTTTCATTGTAAAACATTGTAAATCAATTTCCCTATGGGTTAAATACAAAAGGTATTTTCATTAAAAAAAAAAATAATTGTATAACACTGTAAACCAATTTCCCTTAGGGCTAAATAAAAGTCGTATTTTAATTAAAATAACTTTTTTTTCATTTTCAATACTTTTGTCACAACAACAACAAAAAATATTTGTCAAAAATGAAGTAATGGCCCAATGTGTTAGACCCTCACAAGGTATTTTATTGTTAGACATAACTTTAAAAAATGTTTCAGAGGTAACATAACTATAGCATCTAGGTATTTAAAATGTGCAGCACTGGCAGACAATATCCTTTGCTAGTGGACAATATCCACTTGCTAATGTGTACTATATCGACTGCATAAAATTTGAATTATTGAAATATTACAGTAGATTTTAAAATTATGTCATTTTTTTTTTAAAGGGAGGAGGGGTTCACCCGGTATATACGTCAGCACGGACACAGGATCTCCTTTATACAATGATGTAATAGAACAGTATAGAACATAGAGCAATATACATGTAAATACATGAAAGAAAAAAATAACAAAAGCGTTGTCGATCTTCCGCGAGGCAGCGCCCTAGTTCTACCTCCCCCCCAAAAAAATTTCTCATGCCAGGTATTCATTTTCGACAGAGTCGAATGGAGAAAGGAGAATAGAGTGTCTTCCCCAAAGGACACTTCAAAGTGAACAGCCCAGCCTGAGAGTCGAATACACAAACCTTAGGCTTGACAATCTTCATTTTCGAAGTTCGATTCACAAACCACATGGCCATGCTGCCACCCTCAGTAGCTTGGTACCAAGGGTAGTTTTATAGTTGTCAGAGTTGTTTTGGGTATGAAGATGCCAATAGTGCCTGGTATTTCGGGTATGCGCTTTATTTTTTTATAATCCTT
>JAWQUT010000260.1:36028-49411 GCA_033807755.1 Ellobium chinense
GTTAGGGACCGATTCAGGCAGTAGGTATTTAAGAATTAAATTGCTGTGAAGTTAGCGTCCCTGTAGTGTAGTTGGTAACACACTCGGACTTGCAAGCTGAGAGACCCTGGTTCGATCCCCGGCAGGGACAAAAATTTATAGACTAGGTTTTTTCGGCCCTTCTTCTCAAAATTGACCATTCACAGTAATTTGGTAAAATCCCTGGTGACACACTTCCTTAAAATAATATGTAACATCTGAAAAAAAAATTATCAGACTAAGCTCACCTTCCTCCCCCTTAAGAAAAAGAATACCATGCTACTATATGCCTTTCCACCCGGTTACATATATAATGTTTATTTACACCTGAATCAAGTAAAGGAAGGGAAGTGGAGTGTCCTTCCCAAAGACACCACAAAGCACGGTAGCTTTTTTTCTGTCAGGCTCGAACTTAGTTTGAGTGCTAATGGGCGTGACTGTACCTATCGGATTTCCCCAGTATCGACGGTGGTGGTGGTTTAACGACCGTTAGCCAAATGCTTTTACATGTGACTTTCTACAGGAAACAGGTTTAATTTTGTTGGCTGAAATCTTTGAAATCCATGTACTTTTAGCACCTTGCATTTACAGCCTGACCGTCGGTCGGGCAAGGTCTCTTAGGTCGCAAACAGAGCTGATTTTCCTCAGTCCACCAGAATAAGTATTTTTGCAATACAGAATTGAATTATGAAAGTAAGAACATTTTAAAAATATATTTCATTTATTTTTTTTATATGACAATTATGAAACATATGTATCACTTTACCGGACAAACTGCCACAGCTACAGACTTCAAATTTGGCATGAGGGTATAAAAGGATATTTCGGTCATCATGACGGCCTTCGAATTTCATTATTTGGAATCCATGAATAAAGAAACTTTTTTTTACAAAAATCCGAGTTCTTCTAAGTTATCGGTAATCCCGCTCCAGAAACGAAACAAAACGTCGCTAGCGGATATCGTCATCAAAATTTTGCCTACGCGGAAGTATTCATAGCAATGAACTACGGCTGTTATTATGCCTAGGGGAAGGTGCAGGAGGTGGAGAAAGATACGCCATTAGGCCTAAAAACTGCTCAGCAGACGATTGATATTATCCCTTTCTTTTACGGCAGTGCCGGGATGTCTCATCTAGTTATGAATGTAAGGAAGAGTAATGCTAAATATCACTTGCTTATCACTCAGCCCCTGTAGCTTTCACAGACAAATGTAAACTCCGTCAATTTTGCCTGTCTATTACAGAAAATCATATATAACATTGTGAAATTGTTTGATTAAGTTAAATCATTTATATGACCGTTTTTTTTTTACAATTAGCCTATCATTTCCTTCAGATTGGATTTGCTCTCTACGTCTCAATAAAAAGCTTCCAAATTTTCATTTTATTTCAAATCTCAGTCTGTTTACTTTAAAAAAATAAGTTGTGCTCTTTTTTCTTGAATGGTGACCACTTTCGGTATTTTCCGGTATCAATAATAAAGAAAATGTTGCCATCAGCAATGATTTCTTCCTGTGGTGTACTGGTAGCACGTTCAGACTTGCAAGCTGAAAGACCCTGGGTTCGACCCCTCATAGAGGCATGCAGTTTTTTAATGTAGTTTTTTTCCACTTAAAATCTCAAAATTGGTCCTTCACAATAATTTGGTAAAATCCCCAGTGTCATAATTCCCTAGAGAACTGTGTAACAGCTGAAAAATTATCAGACTGAGCTTACATATTTTGCACTT
The DNA here is from genome assembly GCA_033807755.1 of Ellobium chinense. Classification (NCBI taxonomy): domain Eukaryota; kingdom Metazoa; phylum Mollusca; class Gastropoda; order Ellobiida; family Ellobiidae; genus Ellobium; species Ellobium chinense. Next base: position 37,775 of record JAWQUT010000260.1, read on the forward strand.
AATAACTTTATGATCCCTTACCTAAACGTAAATAAGGGTAATTAATGATTCGAACGTTTCTGGGGTTCATGGTAATTATTAAGATTTTATTAATTTAAAAGTTGTCCTTGTTTTCTATTCGGAGATAGGTAGATCTCTTGTCCTTTTTACACCGTGTCTTTCCAAGCAGTAATAATTTTTTTATACCTTGTCAAGCGGGATGGCAATTTGCAAGCGATCATTGTTGTTCTAATCATATAATAATGGAGCTTGGGTCCAACGTTGTTCCCGCAAAGGCTTTTTTAATACGCAACGTAGAAGGATGAAACGTGGCACACGTATGTAAAATGTACCAAACCTGTACGTGGTCTAAACATTTATTTCCAAAGACGTATATGTTTTTCAGAAATTGAGTCATAATTATCATCTGTCAATGAATGACTGCGAATACGACGTGATAATGTACTTCCGTCAAGTCCATCATTTCCGCCTCAGACCGGAACTTCCATTCTCAGATCGCACGACATTTGGCGACCGTGACTTGCATTCTCATATCGCGCGTCATGTGGTGTGGTGAAGCTTTGTTCATTTGTGCGGACAAGACGTAAGCATTGTTTTCGCTAAGCTGGAAGGAAGATGTTGTAAAGGGTGGCATTTTTGTCAACATGTCAGTGCCAGTCAGTGCCATGCCATGCCATGCTCTTATATGTACTTTGTGTTCTCATAAACCTATCTCAAATACTCTTATTTTCATCCTCTTTTCCTTTCTGTTCGTAGAAGGGTGACCTGCTAGTTTTAATAATAGACAGTCTCTGATTTTTTGATACGTTCTTGGCAGTGGAACGCAGTTTGTATATGATTATGACTGCATTAAGCATGGGAGAACTGCATGTTATTTGATATGGGTTTGAGTCATTTAATTACTTGTAATTACAATATGACGATCGTGTTGATTTTTGACAATCTCACTGACCTTCGTTGATGGATTGATTTTATATTGCATTGGATTTTAACAAACTCCTGAGGATACTCTTTAAAATGAGTTTTCATTCAATTTGGATAGCATTTACAAGCAATCCTTGTTGCTCTAATATTAATAGACATTCTCTGATTTTTTTTCATTGCTGGCAGTCGAACGCAATTTGTTCATAATTATGATTGCATTAGACGTGAGAGAATTGCATGTTATTTGATATATGGGTTTGAGTCATTTAATCGCTTGTAATTATAGTATAATGATAATGATGATGATGTTTTCTGAGATTCTCATTGACCCATGTGGCTGGATTGATTTCATATTTGATTGCATTTTAGTAAACTGCTGAAGATGTTTTTTTAAAATGAGCCTTTATTCAAAGTGGGATTGCAATTTACAAGTGATCATTGTTGTTTTAATATTTATAGACAATCTCTGATTTTTTTCATATTTTCTTGGCAGTTGGACGCAGCTTGTATATAATTATGACTGCATTAAGCGTGAAAGAACAGCATGTCATTAAATAGTTGATATATGGGTTTGAATCACTTAATTACTTGTAGTCTAATTACAATATGCCTATGGTGATTTTTTTTTTTTGACAGTCTTATCGACCTTCGTTACTGGATTGATTTTATATTTCATTGCATTTTAATAAACTGATAGAGCTGTTCTTTAAAAGGAACTCTTCTTCACTTTTCTATGTTGAACAATAGTGGAGATATGCTAGTTAGAAAGTTGGCTAAAATGAGCAAATTGCCTTAAAAATGAACAGACAGAGTACTTTGTCACGCCCGGTAGCTCACCAGGTTATCTGACACCCATCTGAGTCAGGCCCCAGCGAAGGTTACGTTTCATCTGAGCAAAGCAGGCCACGTTCATGCAACAACAGATTTTTTATATGAGCAACAACATATTTTTTATATGAGCAACAACAGATTTTTTATATGAGCAACAACAGATTTTTATATGAGCAGAAACAGATTTTTATTTGAGCAAAACTTTAATCTTATCTCTTCGCTCAACCAGAAGTATTCCATTAAGGGTTTTACGGTATTCATCAATTGCCCCCTGACCGCAAACTTTGGAGGTGGAAGGATATCGGTCAGCATTTCCAGACTTTGTCATCTTTTGCATATTTCTCAAATCTTTACAAAATGCAGTCTAAAATTATCGCTGGTTTATCATGTGATGTTGTCGTTATTTCCACTGATACCAGAAAGGAAAAATCAATACCAATTCCATTGTCATTTTTTTTTTCGATATAGCTTCTTACACTCTATATTCATATACGTGTATTCATAAATCCAACTCACAAGTCTAGTTTTAATAACCGAGATCCTAAATCAGCAGCAAAGCTCCATTTTCTCCGCCCTGCACTTTATGTGCACTTACATTATGTCAGTCTTGAATTATATTCAGAAAAATTATTACCATACATCCTCTAAAAATAAACAGAAAGACAAATTATTTGTCCTGATTCGTAAAAAAAGTAAATTTGCTCATTCTTAAACCTGCTTTTACTCAAATGTAAGCTATGGTGGAGTGGTTTTGCTCAAATGTGATTCTAGCCAAGCGAAAACTTAATCCGGGACGGCTGGCAGTAGTGAAAGTAACTCAACCATCCCTAGAGTCGAACACACGAACCTTGGACTTCACAGTTTTCAGTTTCTGAATACGATTCACAAACCATACAGCCACGTTGAATGTTCATATGTTTTGTTTTGTTTTGTTTACACCTTCAGCAAACAAAAAAAGTTCTTGTATATTATTATTGTATCTTGCATCTTGTATCTTGTATCCGGAGCCCTTGCCCTGCACCAATAACAACCGATGAATGAAGAATAGTGGAAGCACTTTTCTCAAGGGCCACCTAACACCACTGAAATTAGCAATATACAACAAACAGAAGCTTTACTGTTAGATGGTCTAATACAAAGAACATTCGATCAAAGGTTATGAACTATTCAAAATAAACTTCATGGCTAAGGGCATTTTTGCAATGATTCAGTTCATTCCACCTCCCCTTGAAATTTTGGGCTGCCATCAAGACTCTAATCTGTGTACACTCAAGAAATGGATCTGCTACATTGGTATCCAAAACATGATAACAATGATGCAATTAACGTAGCTACAAATGAATTGCTCAAGTGCCTTGGGGAAGCATTTCATTCACATTTTCGTCAGTCCACTCGTCTCTAAAATGGCCAGTCGAAGATACCCGTCAAAACGCTACTGATCGGCGCCTGTAAATAGCAGCGGACACTTGCTCCTCAGGGAGTTGAAAAAGTTCTAAAATGAACAGACCTGCTAGAATCAAAGTAGTGTGGAGTCGCGTGAACGAGTGCTGGCCTGGATAGAGACTTACAAATGGCATTACTATAACTTACTTGAGAATGGCTTCCTCCATAGAAGTGGTATCTATATTGTATCCTGCCACGCCAAGGGATTCTTTATGCTCCTCGAGGGAGGAGAACAGCTCGTAGAAGAAAGGCGTCGAGTCGTGCTGCAGCAGAAAGACGATACGCAGTTCTCTCTCCTCTACGATAATTGCCTTCCGGACCAGAGAGCGAACCAACTTGCGGACGTTCTTATTCGCCCACGGTCTGTTCAAGTTGATCGACAAAAGGTAGCCAGCGCCTTCAGGGAAGTAGATGAAAATACTCGTACAGGAGCAAACAGGTTTAAACAACAACAACAACAACAACAACAACAAAAAATCTCAGTCGCACTTGTTTCAAGCCCATCTCGAGCAAGCGATACATTTCTTACTTTTCCTTCCACGCCATTTGCCTTGCAAAAATTTGTGACCGATGCTCGAAACGATGTAGATTTCGATACCGACAAGTCCAGTCACGGAGTTTGACTTTTAGCTGTTAGATATCGCGTTTACGTAACGATTTTAACGAAGATACTTAAACAATGCACTTCTACACGAAATCTAAAAGCTGTCACGTCTATGAATTCACCGAAAGTTGTGATGTGAGAAGACCTCTGTTCCCCCTTTTTTGATGACGTCAAAGTCGTGCCGTATCGTGCCCAAACAGCTTGGTTCAGCTTTATGTATGAAGATGCCAATGCACCTGGCATAAAAATATGCAATTTTCAATAGTTCCTACAAAATCAGAAAACTGGCCATGGAGAGTGGGGAAAGGGGTTGGATTTGAATTTCAAAGGCAACGATAGGTGAAAATACATTTGTAGACTCAGGATATGTGAGGTTTAGCCACTCAAGTATAAATTTATGGTTGTTGCTAGGTAGGTAAGGTTACTCTATTTATTGAATGAAAAGGCATAAAATTATTAGGTAGCCTGCTTCACTGCCTAAATTCTCAAAATCTACTTGGTTTATGAACATTTTTCGGTGTCAAATTTTAGAGGAAGAGCTAAACAGCATGTTTGGCAAGTACTTTGACATGGGACCTCTGGATAAGTTAATTAGAGATGTAAAACCTAATATAGCCAACAATAAAAAAAACACTGGCATCTTCATACTTCTACCCGATTAGCAATTGCGGAGAGAGAGAGAGAGAGAGAGAGAGAGAGAGAGAGAGAGAGAGAGAGAGAGAGAGAGAGAGAGAGAGAGAGAGAGAGAAAGAGAGAGAGAAAGAGAGAGAGAGAGAGAGAAAGAGAGAGAGAGGGGGGAGGGGGGGGACGTCAAGATATCCAGACACGCGATGTACCCATGTATTTATAGTCTTCTGACACCTATTAAAGGGCAAGAAATCTCAATTTGTTCAACCCACTGAACCCGCTAATGGCTGACAGGGCCCCATCCTTTTTGGGGGGCCCTGTCAGCCATTGTCAGGGTAGGGTGTGGAAATATGTAAAAGACCTGCGATCTATATAGAGCATCCAGTTTTAAGTACAATTTCAGCCTCATGGATATAAAAATAAAGTGTGTTAGGCCTATGTATTAGCATGCGGTCAAAACAAGCCTAATGCAAAATTGGTGACCAAATCAGAAATGGAGGTCGCTATTTTTTTAAAAAGATTTCTGAAAATGTGTGCTTGCTGACAAAAGATTGGGGAAATTAATCTCCACCGGAAAAAAAGGAATATTCCGATATCACAGTCATTAGCCTTTGTAGAATAACTTATCTTGTGTGTAGGGCTGAAGGAAGAAAAATAAAAATAACAATACCTTCTATAACCTATAACCACCCCTCCCTTACCAAACAACTTTTGAAGGAAGGGAACAGATCCACAACATCTGATGGTGCCTTCCGTCACGACAACGATACGGTCTCCTGTCATCTCAGCATCTTCCACACTGTTTGTGCACATGACCACTGTCTTGTCCACAGCGTGGCTCCGAATAAAGCCGCACACTTTGCCCTTGCTGAACGGGTCCATATGCTTGGTTGGGTGCTCGAGTATGACAACCTGACAAGGAGATAGGCGAAAATATTGCTGCAAAAAATGCCAGCTGAAGGGAAAAATTCTCAGGAATTAAAAAAACAAAGCCAGCTTCGAAAAGATGATTTAAGATTCGTAGTCCGAGGCGAGTTGGGTCCAGCCTCCCGGAGGCTGCGTGACCATTGTTACGGATAATGACCCTCGAGCTTGTTGTCTGCAGGCCGACCAGCTGCCACTGGGATGCAAAATTTTACCTTCGCGCTCAGCATTCTGCATGGAGATGCGTATATTCTATTGCCGCATCCAAACGTAGCAAGCGGACGGTAGAATATCATATTCTATCACATCATCACGAGGGGTAAGAATTAAATGGTGGAAGGTAGCGAAAGAGTAAACAGTTATCTGAATCTTAGGCCATATTTTGCACACAAGGATGCCAATAAAAAAATTACTTTTATGTCAAAATGACTTTTTCCAGTTGACTATTTTCCTAGGGAGACAGGCAGGTGATTTTTTTTCCCAATGGAATTTTTTCCCAGAATTTGCAAAGGGCAAGACTGAAGGCGAGGACGTTCCCGAAGAGATTGGTTTTCTTAATATTAAAAGATTCCATTTTTTAAATACTCTGTTCATTGGACAGACACAGATCAGAGGCCCATACTATGTCATTCCTTACAAATAACGATCGAATGATTATATTATATTATATTATATTATATTATATTATATTATATTATATTATATTATATTATATAGATATATATAAATATATATATAATATATGAGCTTTCACCATCCTTCCAGTCGTCATGGTACTTGGGAATGAACGAGAATCCATTTTCAAATTTCAAATTCTTTGTACATAAAAAAAAAAATGAATGACATGAATGATGATTCTATTCACATTTCTCTCAGTCATTCATAGAATGTAATCTCAAAGTCCCTGTACCTACCTTATTCTGCCCTGTGAAAGCTATGGCTAGCTGAAGGATTCTTTTCCGTGCTTTTTTCAGATGGTCAACTCTTTGGTTAAGGGCATTACGGAGTTCGAACTCCGCCGCCAGTTGTGAAACATCCGTGACGCTTTTGCCCTGAACGTTGCTTTTCAACTGTTGAAGGCAATAAAGTACCTGCTCAAAGTCCGACAAAAGTTTACCGCACAAGCAGCAATTGGCAAAAGGAAAAATGGCTGCAGTCTGGCAGTCAGGTTAAACCTGTCAAAGTATTAAAATAATATCTAAATACAGAGACCCTGCTGTACGCTTTCTTCGCTTTGTGAACAAATAAGGGCGCATAACTCTTATTTGAAAGAGTTACTTTTTGGATAACGTTTTTTATACACAACTTTCACCACCCTTGACTGGCGCGCAGTCATTTTGACCCATATCATATCCGCTTCAATGGTTAAATCGTAAACATAATCGCAAGCCGCACGCCATGATGGAGAGATTTCCTATTGCTTATGGAGGGAGGAGGAAGGGGAGAGGGGTGAGTCAACAGTGTTTGACTTGTGAGGTGTTCAAATTACAGAAAGGAGCTAGTTTTTAATTGGCAAACGCATAGGTGTCCAAAGTATAATTATGGAACCCCACAGAGCTTATGTCTTTCACCTGAAGCTATCCTTTCATATTTTATGCAAAGAAGAAGAAATAAGGCGACGGCCTCCATCAAAGACCTTTCAAAGTCAGCTGTAGTGTGCAATACAGAATATGTACTGAAATATATTCTGTGGAAGGCAGCGAGCGGTAGGTTTACCTCTGATTAAAGTAACTGAAATCGAAGACATTAGTCAGAGCATCATCATCATCATCGTCATAAACGTCATCGTCATCATCATCATCATCACCATCATTGTTAAAAGAGGCAAGTATTTAAAACACTACTTCAATCCGACAATTTTAATGCAAATTTAATAAGCGTTTAAGTGTAAAGCAGTTTGAACGTTTCGGCAAAAAACGTTCTTCAGTAAAAATAAATGAATGAAATCTTAGTGAAATGATCATCATCATCATAGTCATCGTTTTGAAAAAGGCGAGGAATTTAAAACACTACTTCAGTCCGACAATTTTAATGAAAATTTAATAAACGCTACAGTGTAAAACAGTCTAAACGTTTCGGCAAACAGCGTTCTTCAGTAGAAATAAAATGAATGAATGAACTCTTATAGAAATCATCATCATCATCATCATCATCATCATCATCATCATCATCATCATCATTTGTTTCACACAAAATAAAATGAAATATCGCCCACCAGCGTCGTATTTTACAATTTTATTTAAACTATAAAGAGAAGCACATAATAAGTAAATATCAAATATTTGGAATTTAAAAATTCCTTCATCAGGAATAATAATAACAATAATGATAAGAAAGAAGAAGACATATGAAAAGACCTCTAAGGCTTTATAAGGGTGCTAATTTCAAAGGATTCGATAAGAGTCCACAGAAGAAAACAAAGAGAGAGAGGTGAGGGGAGTTCAGACAGAACAAGAACAAAAGCGTCACCCAGGTTTTGAGGAGGTAGGAAGCAGACTGAGGTAAGAAAATGGTTAAAAGGAGCTATGGAATATAGAAATTATCGCTACAGAGTGGCAAAGATGGTTTAAAGAAGGAAAAACGAAAAGAAATGAAGAATATATAATTAATATATTATCATATCCACACCATCATCATCATCATCATCATCATCATCATCATCATCATCATCATCATCATCAGTAATAAGCGTAGGAGAACAGGACTGTATGAACAGTAGCATCAAAAGTCCCAACCTTGGCGAAAAATCGAAGATTCTCGGCCACAGTGAGGTTGTTCATCAAGGCTGTCGGTTCTATAGGGCAGACGCCTGTGATTTTTCTGATCTTCGACATGTCTTTGATTAGATCCATGCCGTACACTTTGACAGACCCAGCGTTGAATCTCCTGGCACCTACGAACGTTATTGGAACAAAAAACAGACAGTAGCGAGATGGAGACAAAAGATCATAAAACTCAAAAGGAAAACTGATGGAAAAGAAAAGCTTTTGACCCTTTTCTTCTAAACACTTTAGGGATAATGTGACACACACAAACATATGTTCAAGACTAGAGGTAGTTCACCATGTGTGTGTTCATTTGATTGTCTTTGACTGTGGTGGGATTCATATTCATGTAGACAATTTATGAATCAGTTTATTTGTTCAATTACACATTTAAATTTTCCTGGCGAATATTTCTGTTCTTTCGCTATGAAGTAAAATTCGTTCTTATGAGATAAAGTCTAAGTCCCGAATGTCCCATGATATTGATATCTATGACCTGTGGTAGCAGTCATTCCATGTTTTGTAACTGGTGTTACATTGGAAATAAAATTGAACTGAATTGAATTGAAAACTGAAATACTGTTGTGACTGTGTGTGACAATGTATCAATTATCGCAAAGATGACGAAGGTCATGGTAACGATTATGACGACGATGCGGGTGATAATATTAATGATTGGATGAATTTTCTGCATTTTCCTTTTAAGTGGGTTCCTTATTCTCACTAGTATCTTCGAAGATCCGGGAGTGCATTGTTTTCGGGGAAAAAGACTATAAATAATAAAATTAAATACACACAATGAGGTTTTTTTCCCCTTAACTGTATATCTAGACTTAGTTATGTCAAACACAGTGTTAAAAGGAAAATCTCTCATTTTCTCTGTATTATTTGTGTTGTGCGTTAGAGATAGAGAATTCAGTTGTCCTGGCTGGATGACTCGAATCTATGACTACGTTCTTTCGTCTGCGTGATAGCTCAGTCAGCAGAGCGCCTGAACGACATTTGGAAGGTCTCAGGTTCGATCCCCGGACAGGTGGCTGTTTTTTTTTCCGATATCGTTTCTTTCTTCTTCTTCTTCTTTCTTCCTCGCGACTTTACGTAATATGTTTTAATATAACCTCACTTCCTCCTCCAATGCATTTTGCACTTTATTGTTTGGTGGGCATTCTTCCTTAATCAGTGAATGGATGGGGGCAATATTTATGCAATGAAACTTTGCTATCCTGATTCCTAACCTACTTCGTTATTCCCATGTGCATCACAAGCGTGACTGTGGCTACAGTGTAATTCAGCGGACCTTTTGGTTAGGGATTTTTGTATAAACTAGAATTATCCTGGTGTCTGGAGATATTCGGATTACGCAAACAAAAGAGCAAGAGGTCATCAGAGAAGAAAGCCTGTCCAAAACAAAACACTAACAAAACTGTTGTGGCCTATTACTTCATAAAGCAAGGTATCTTAGAACACACGAAGATCCTGATCTCATGTATGAGTCTGTTGTTTTAGTACTGGTGAGAGACTGAAGTACTCCAATCTGCAGTTTTTCCAGTGTTCGGCATCACAGCTTTTCCATACCTTTAGGGTCAAGCTGGCGTGGGGAGGCAAGTCGCAGCCCTTAACAATTAGCCGAAAGACATACCTAGACCTACCGTACACCTCCTTAGCTACAGTCCACTTATTAGATCTACTGCCCGTTAACTCGACCTACTATCCATCTACTTAGACCCACTGTGGACTTAATTAGCTATATAGTCCACCAACTAGGCCTACTGTCCACTAGTTAGACCTAGGGTCCATCTACTTAGACCTACCGTAGACCTACTTAGCTATAGTCCACTAACTAGACCTACTGTCCACTGGTTAGACCTAGGGTCCATCTACTTAGACCTACTGTAAACCTACTTAGCTATAGTCCACTAACTAGACCTACTGTCCACTAGTTAGACCTAGAGTCCATCTACTTAGATCTACCGTAGACCTACTTAGCTATAGTACACTAACTAGACCTACTGTCCACTAGTTAGACCTAGGGTCCATCTACTTAGACCTACCTGTAGACCGACTTAGCTATAGTCCACTAACTAGACCTACTGTCCACTAGTTAGACCTAGGGTCCATCTACTTAGACCTACCGTAGACCTACTTAGCTATAGTCCACTAACTAGACCTACTGTCCACTAATTAGACCTAGGGTCCATCTACTTAGACCTACCGTAGACCTACTTAGCTATAGTACACTAACTAGACCTACAGTCCACTAGTTAGACCTAGGGTCCATCTACTTAGACCTACTGTAGACCGACTTAGCTATAGTCCACTAACTAGACCTACTGTCCACAAGTTAGACCTAGGGTCCATCTACTTAGACCTACCTGTAGACCTACTTAGCTACAGTCCACCAATTCTGCGCCCACTAGTTCAGCCTGCAGAGTTTAAAGTTCCGTGTTTTTGTCGCCAATATTTGCTGGGTTCTTTATCTGCCTGTAATCGCTCTCCTCATGTACACCTTGTAATCTGCATACGAGTTAGGCATACTGACTAAAACTTCACCAGACTGCTATCTGTTGAGTTGCATTGATTTTCAACTACAAGGTTCCAAACAGCGGTTCCATTCGGCCATTACTTATTAATCTCTCGAATATCGATACCGTTAATAGCATAGTGAAATGCAATTTAGATGTAATCGGGCGTTCCAGTATTAGCGTAATGTTGTTTGAGGTAAAGGACTCCATTATTCTATACAAAGAAAAAAAATGTGTTCACTGAACACTGCAGACGACAACTGGCTAATAGTAAGAACTTGTCCGCATTCTAGTAAGAAATACTACATTTGTGTGTAGCGGAAACGAGAACAGGTACTGTCTTCCTAAAGCTTCAATCCAAATTCTATGATAAATGCTAAGGCTCTAATAACAAGTACATAGACGTAAAATATAAAATTCGACTCCTTGTCAAGGTTGATACTCACAGTGCGATCGAAATGCTGCTAATTAGGACATGAAAACGAAAGGAAAGAAATCGATTCTTTCACGATTGCAAGACCTGAGAGTATCGAATAAATTTGTGGCCGAAAACAAACTTTTCACTCTGTGGCTGAAAGCCGACTTAATCGCCTGACGCTTACCTTTCAGTATCAGGAGCAAACCTAATTTGCCAGCATGTTCCGAGCCAGTGAAAGCGGTAATGGAATTCTCCTTCATATTCAGAGTCATGTTGTTTAGCTTTCTATGTTTGTACCGGGAGAGCTGCAGTTCCAATCAAAATAGGAGATGACATTAAAATATGCCTTTTTGAGAGAAAAGACCGTATACATTAAAATCATAAATTTTACATAAGGCGTACAAAAACGCGGGTGGTGCGCCTTACTTTATTCATTAATAAAATATGGAGCATGGTGGTGGTTTGTCTTGGAAATGATGACGACTACTTGAGTATAACCGAGAGGGATAAATAGACAACATATGCTCTATACAAAGATGCTAACAGATAAATTTGACACATCTGGCGGATACGGACGTT
>JAWQUT010000260.1:53355-69961 GCA_033807755.1 Ellobium chinense
GGAGGGGCGACATTAGAAACTATACAGTCAAGCTTAAAGGATGCAGCACACATCTCTTACATAGCAGATATTGTACGAACCGAAACCTGCTGCCAGGTGTCGGATCTGTTAATAACAATGCGGTTTATAAGTCTCTTGTCCAGGTTGAAACTCGCTCCCGCGACCTCACACTATTATTACGCCAGCAGGCCAGATCACTCTAGGTATTTCTCAATTCCCTGAGGAGTACACAGTGCCGTTTCCATTTACCGGCGCTGATCACTATCAATCTGACAACATCTTTCACTGCCTGTAGCCAAATATCCTTTTTTACAGACGGGTGGACGGAGGAAATATGTGAATCAAATGCTTTTGCCCAGGCACTTACAATACAACCGTAATCGGGAATCGAAACCACGACCTTCAGATCTTGAGTCCAACGCCTTAACTATTTGGCCACGCTGCTCCACACATACTTTATGGCCCCATGCAAAAACAAAAAAAAAATCATTAGCAACACAATTAGGTATTTTCAGCTCCATCACGTGACCTAGGAAATCTTGCTCACACGTTGGTTTGTTTACATGCTCTGCTCATGTATGATTACTCGTCATTTATCAAAATAGCCTAGCAATCCCTAGATCACATGGTTTGAAAATACCTCATTCAAAAAAAGAAATAGAATCTGTTATTGTCAAGCCAACAGATAAACAATATATATCTACCAAACTGACAACTCCTCGGATAGTAGTGGTGGTGATTGCAGCGGTGGCTGACTGGCCGTAGCGGGACAAGTTCATACAATGATGGAGGGTAGAAGTAGAGAACTCAAGTAAATGAAAGTTTTATAGATGTCTCAGACAGTAACTGAAATGTGAAGATTATCTGGACTTACTGTCATTTCGTGTCAGAAGAACAATCACACGATTTAGGACATGCAATCATAAGCTACCCATAAAAACAGGAAGATGGGAGGGAAAAGAGCTAGAGAATAGAAAATTTTATTTTGCAGTTGTCTAGGAGATGAATTCCATGTTTTATTTGAGTGTGAACAGTTAATGACTGAAAGGCACAAATTTCTGGACAGAAAAATTTCATGTACGACCTAATATGTTTAAGGCAAAAAGGTAGGAAAACGAATGTTTTAATTAGATTGGCTAAATTCATCGAAATTGTGTTACAAACATTTCAATAAAATGTATATATATATATATAGATATTAAGTAAAAAGAAGAAAAGAGAATGAGTGTAAGGACTGAATGATTACTAGTGAAAGTGAGTGGTACATATAATTGTTAAAAGTAAAATGTATGAGAGCGTTGTGAATGTACGCGAATGTAACAAAGCATTGTGAACATGTGTGAAGTTAGTAGTTGTAGTGCTTAAAATATCCATGTGCTGTCCCGTTGCATACTGTATTTTGCCCATGTACCACGTCTGTGGTCTGGGCTTATTCCTAATAGACTTGTTAAACGTGTTGATTAGTGGCCATTATGATGGTGATGCTGGTGGCAGCATAGTGTCTCTTGGGATGCTCAGTAAATTTTTATAGTGAATAAAATTAATCCAGCTACTAATTGAGCAGTATGCTTCCTATAATGCAAAAAAGCTTTGAAGTCTCTATTAAAAGGGAGCTACTCCAATGACATGTGTCATAATTTGAACAGATGTAAATGACATGCGAGCTGACGTACGTTTTCCGCTGCTGCGTGTTAGTCTCGGAGGGGCAGTATGCGCACATTCTAGAAATTAGTTAGAAGTTTGGCTCTTTGGCAAAATGACAACCACCGTCTATTGTTTGAATTTTTTTTTCAGTGAAACTCTTTATTAACCAAAGAGGATGCGGCAAGAATCAGCAGTGGTATATAGGTTAATAAATAAGGCAAAGATATACGTTTACTAATTGCCACTCGCAAGTCCGCGCACCCTTTTCGTGGTCTTCCGAATGAACAACTGCCATCCTGCCTAGCTAAGAGACTGATACTTCCGTTACTTAGAAGCTCCGAGAGACTGCCCCTTTCACTCATCTGCAAAGACCAAACAAACTTTAACATAGCCATGTAAAAAAAAAAAAAGAGGTATTACCGCTTACCTCTATATTTAACAATAAAATTACCTGGCCACCACAAGGCACTAGCCAAAATGCTGAGGGATGTTGTGGAGACGGCAAACATCGCCATATACACGCCGAACAGACTGGATGCCGCGGTTTTGAAGACGGGCTCAGTATAAACCGAGAAAAAAAGAGCGGACACGAAGGACATCGCCACCAGCAGTGCCGTTGCGCTGAACACCATGTACCAACTCAGCCAGTAGAGTATAGGTGATACACCCATTTGCACCATCAGGTCCTGTAAAGTGATATAATATGCACAGTTTGTAATTAGTCTTACCACTCGTGGTAGGGTAAAACGGCTTCGCGAAAACCCATTTCCCTCTACATAGGGGAATATCGCTTTTCGTAGGTTGTCGGGGAAAATCGTGAGACAGTGGGATAAAGTGGGTAAAATGGCCGGCTTTCTCCTTTAAACAGGAAAACTATAGGATTTCCCCCCCCCCCCCCCCCNCCCCTGTAAATTTGCTTCAAAATCGTGTATCAGAAATGTAGGGAAAAATCATTCTCGCTGCAGAGGAAAAGCACCCAACTTGAGCAGGAACAGTTTTGATAATTCAGGCATTAGTATCGCTTAAAAGTATGAAGATGTCAATAGCACCTGGCATAAAAAGATGCAATTTTATAAAGTCCCTATAAAATCAGAAAACTGACCATGGGGAAGAGAGAAAGGGGTTGTATTTTAATTTCAAAGGCTTAGATAGGTGCAAATACATGTGTAGACTCAGAATAGGTGAGGTTTAGCCACTCAAGTATAAAATATGTGGTTGTTGCTAGGTGGGTAAGATTACCCTGTTTACTGAGTGAAAAGGCCTAAAATATTAGGTAGTCTGCTTCACTGCTTAAATTCTCAAAAGCTAACTGGTTTAGGGGCATTTTTCTTTGTGTCAGAGTTTGGAGGAAGAGCTAAACAACATGTTTGGAAAGTTGGCCTGGGACTCCTGGCTAAGTTAATGAGAGGTGTAAGACCTAATATAGCCAACAGTGAATAAAAACACTGGCATCTTCATACCATAACTGTCATACCACAGAGAGCTACTGTAGCTGTTTAAAACAAATAAACAGTCAAAGATCTTAAATCCTGCCACTATACTAAGAGCAAGGACTGTGTTGTAAACTATTTAAAATGCAGGGATTTTAGACTATTTTTCGAACCGGAGCCAAATCGCATATTATTATGAAAAAGAGCCGAAGCAGGTCTGAAAAGGGCCGACTAAAGTCAAGATTTCAATTTTACACAGGACAAGAAATTTACCACGAATTGCCTATGTATTGGATATACATAGATTTTATAATTATCAAAAACCTGTCTACACACATTAGAGTAAGGAAAACCACTGTTGAATGGAGGCAATTTTATAAAATGTCTTTTAAAGTACCCTCTATTTTGACTGTAGCTAAGTAAGTTTTATGCTACTTCAACAGACTGAATGCTAGTATATATTGCAGGGCATTAACCAATAGAACTTATGTAATGAAGTGGTTTGTTTACCATGTGTCAGCTGTATGTTATTAACAAGAGTGCAGTAGTAAGAGTTGAGGAGTTACTTAGAAACTAGAACATAACCACATTTTATTAGGACATTTCCGAAGCACTAACCGTTCCCTTCCCTATAAGAGAAACTGCACGGCGAATTCCTCTTTTGGTGAATTGAATGGGGTAATTGATCAGCTTTATAAACAGTGGAGCACATGCCAAATGATAATTGGTGTCAGAAGTGGGATATCACAATGAAAACAACAATCCCCGCAAGTTTCTTTTTATTTTAGTTATGTTTATCTCACTTTTGCTTGCGGAGCGTGTCAAAATACCTTGGCAGACCACTATTTGACACAAATATTGTTCACGTACATATTGCGTGGATATGGTTAGTGATAAGATAAGATAAGATAAGATAAGATAAGTTAAGATAAGATTAGTAACAATTTTATTGCCCTTAACGGCACATTGTCTTATTTACCTTTATACATAATACACAGATTAACAACTTAATATCTTCAACTCAGACCAACACACAAACACCCACGCACTCATCCACACACACACACACACACACACACACACACACACACACACACACACACACACACATGCCCAGACACACACTTCGTCCAAAGATATAATAATATCATAGCAAACGAACAACTGATAGCAGGAATTCAAGCTTTCAAAGCCACACCGAACTATGGAGGACCGTGACAATATCGTTCTTGATGCAACAGATCTAGCGGGCAGAGCTGCACTTGCAATTTTCTTTTTACCTGTTTATTTATTGCCAGATTCATCCTCACTACACTCTGGGTATGTTCGCAAAGTCTCACCAGTGCATGGTTAGTAAACTTACCACAAGACCAGAATCCCTCTCTCTGGTCACGATGTACACATTTCTCGACATGATCAAAATGGTGACCAGTATTTCGACCTGTGACACAGTCCAAGCAAGGAAGTACAGACCTGCCTTCGTACGGGGCCCTGTGTCGGGCAGTTTTTCTAACTTGACGGAGATATTCTGGTCGCGACCCGTGGCCAGACTGATGAACGCCTCCATCATGGTCTGCATTAGGTAACCTTCTGAGGCCGGGAAGTCTATAAAAGGGACGAAGAAGATAATGAAGTTGTTGATGGTGGTGAGGAAGAGGAGGAAGAGAAGGAAAAAAGAAAGGAGGACTTGTGTTGATGGTGATATTGGTGGCTGTGTGGTTCCTTTCTCTCTACTGGACAAAACCAGAGTGCAGTCCTGTAAATGTATTCTCAATGTAAGGCCAGATATGTATATACAGAGACATGTACTTCTTATTTTTGTTCTGAAAATGTACTTTTCCACCTGTGGGGGTGATTTCATTGAAAATGTGACATGTATTTAGTTCCACAAATAGCCACCATTTACAACAGTAGCATTTCCAGCCTCTCCTTTCAATAGTGAGTCTTTAAAAAAAAAAGAAGAAAAAATAGACCTTATCGTCTTGGTTTCGGTAATTAAAACCATTATCCTAAGGTAGTAAAAATGTGCCATACATAATAAAAATTATCCTCTTAAATCCCAAGAATCAAACAGATCCCTGGATAAGAATTATCGATCGTCATTCTGAGTAGACAAGGAATGTGTGTTGCTACTTCTAGTACCGTATAACTTCCTTCTTTGCACGGTATCATGAGTGAAAAAAAAATACCAACTCACAAATTTAGGTACTTTGGAGTAATAATGATTGGATCAAAAATGTCATCCTCTAATTAATGAATTGTGCCATTTTCCCGTTCCGTAGTCACAATGAAACGACCACAATTTTAGTCTTAACAGTTTCTCCATTAATACCAATACTGAACGCAGCACTAGACCTTGGGTGTTCACAAGCCACATAATAGGGAGTGATCATTACACATTTTTCTTGCTTTCTTTGAATGTTTACGTCTAAACCATGAACCAGTCACTCACCAAACACCGAAAAGGAGCAACCGAAAATAAGAATACCTCTTTTGTGATGGGTTTTTTTTTTCATTATATTTTGTGGTTTCATTGGGACATTCTTGATGCCACAAATTTGAGCGTATAATTTTTTTTTTTATCTAAATAATATAAAAACGCTATGATTGGAACTTCAACGTCATCCTATTATTTTGTTTGGCTTCTCACTTCCGGAAAGGTATTATCCGGTATGGTTCAGGGAAAAGGCCGCCCGTGGGTTTTGCAATCTGCAAGCCATGTTGTCCCGATAAAATAAGTCAGTATAGCCATTTCAGTTGTAGTCTACCTGTTTTTCTCCTTGTCTATGGACTTAGTATTTGCAAATCAACAACAACAACAACAACAACAACAACAACAACAACAACAACAACACACAAAGTATACCTTGTATAGTATTGTGCTCTGTTTATTGTATGTTGTATAATAGCTGTGACAAACAAACCGTCGCTGGTAAGGCATTAGGGCATAAGAGCTATCTGTGTTTATGCGATACACGTCACTTTCCTCTCAGGTGCTGAGAGTCGCTTCGTCCTGTATGATGGTCTTGTTGAGCGACTGTGTGCACGGTAGGAAAGCGTCGTGTTCGTGATGTAGCACAGACGTCCCTGTGCCATACCGGTGACGATTTTTTTTCTTCAGTGCGAAGAAAAAAAAATTCTCTCCTCTCCCTCTCCTCTCCTCTCCTCCTCTCCACCGATGCCCTGACGACATTGCCTACCTTCACCGTATAGCATATCATTCCAATCTTTATCGACCTGAGGCCTCAGAATCAAGTGAACATCCCGGGGAAAGTCCTTGGTGTCGCTTGTCACATTACCGAAGGAGTAGGCATACTGGACGACCTCGGGATGTTGTTCACAGAATTCTACCATCGAATACTCAGAATTGAATCCCACGACCTGCACTTGAAACAGGAAAACACAGACGCCATTTTATCTTTGATACTGTGCTTGACTTTCAGCGTCGTCGCGTAGTGATATACTTTAAGGTATTTATTGGAGCAGCGTGGCCAAAATGTTAAGGCGTTGGACTTAAAATCTAAAGGTCCGGAGTTCGATTCCCGACCGTGGTCATGTTGTAAATGCCTTGGGAAAGTATTTTATTCACATTATCCTCAGTCCACCCGTCTGTAAAATGGATATCTGGCTATAGGCAGTCGAAGACGTTGCCAGAATGCTAGTGATCAGCGCCTGTTAATGGCAGCCGCACTGTATGCTCCCCAGGGAGTTGAGAAAGTTCTAGAGTGATCAAGCCTGCTGGGGTAACAATAGTATGAAGACGCGTGAGCGGGGCATTAGCCTTGATACGAGACTTATAAAACGCAATATTATTATAATAATTATTATATATTCTATTATAACAACACACTTCCATATCTAGAGGAGCCACATGTTGCTGTTAGGGGTTACGGGTGATTATGTCAAAGTCTCTTATTAGTGTGGTGAATCTGGTTATTGTATCACGTCTTTGTCGGTTGAGGATTTCCAGCGGGTTCATCAAGAGAGGGAGAATCAGACAAATGAGCAAATGAAAAGCACGAGAAGAGATTATTCTCAATACTCAAACAGTAGGAACTAAATGCCTCTATTCCGTTGAAAATATGAGTAACAAGTGCTAGCCAGGATCACTTTCTAATCTAAGAAAAAAAAAACTTAATACTGATCAATTCCACTTACTGTCTAGAAAAGCATGCAAATAATTAACATAATGATCTACTAATCACTTAAGTTCTTCTAGAAAAGGGAAGAAATAACTATTCAAGACTCAAAGTCTAACTTGAATACTATAAGACTGTAATAACTTTTCAAACAATGTCCTCTATTACTTCCGTATTACTAAATTCTAACCTTTCTTTTTTCTCTGGCCAATACTTGACCCAATCTCCATGAACAGAGTGCATTCTAAACTCGTCATAACAACTATTGCCAGCTAATCATAATACTACATTAGGCAACGACAACGTGCACCTGAATAACACAATTTTACAATAGAAGGGGTAGTCTATACACTTAATTTTTGAAACTTCACTCACAGTCAGGGGACGATTCTTTCCACTTTCTTTGGATAAGCAACTTTTCCACCTTGGACATTAACTTGTCGGTGGCCGGGCACAGAGGAGCGTAGCCAATGATGAGGTGTTGAGGGGCTGACATATTTCCGGGGTGGGGTTCAGTCTTGGGGGAGAAATGAAATGTTGTCAGGCAAGTCACTCCGACAAAGACAAGGATTACTGGAAGTAATATCTCCACGACTGTCCAGTTCAAAGATCGCTGTTTCAGCTTCAGAATTCTCCAGAGAAGGAGCTCCACCTGACCGAAGGTGATCTGGCGCATTATTTAGTATGGTCGATATATTCAAAGCTCGAAACTGTGGCTGTCTGTAAGAAAGGCGTGGAAATGGCGTATTAGTGGTAACCAGCAGTAATGCAGGTGGTGGTGGTGGTGGTGGTGACGGTGGTGGTAGTCGTCATAATATTGTAGTTGTAAAAGTGGTGTTAATGGTAGTAAGTAATAGTAGTAGAAGTAAAAGTTGTAATAGTAATAGTTGTAAAAATCGTAGCAGTAGTATAGGTTGTATTTTAATAGTGATGGTGGTAGAGGCAGTAGTGATAGTAGAGGTAGTAGTAGTAATAGTAGTGGTAGCAGTACCTAAAAAAGTACCAGTAGCACTAGTAGTGAAAATATGTAAAGTCGCAATGACAGTATTAGTAGGAATAGCTACAGGCTCATTTCTTTTGATGGAAATGCAATCGACTCTGCTTAATCTCTCTCCGCTTAATTGCCACTTCCGCTTAATGGCACGTTTCCACAGGGAACAGAATGTTTCCCTTGTAAAAGTCACTGGATAATCGCAACTCACTCCAGATAATCGAACTCCTCAGCGGCCATAAAACTTAAAGATCAGCTGCAGCAGGATTACAACTGATGAATAAATATTCACACTGATGGTTGAATCTGCGCGCTGGAGGGTAGACCGATTGACTGAGTGACAGCTTCCATGCCGTGACAGGTATGATAAGCCCATCCCCTCCACCTCCCCCCTGCTCCTTGTCCTCGGCTATCCCCGATAATGCTTCTGCGCCGAGCGCGTTAGGGCCTACTCAGCCCCGCCATACCCCTTTTGCAATAAATGGCCGAAAATACCAGCTCCGCATAATCCCAACTCCGTTAAATCGCAACTTTTTCCGTGAACCCAAAGAGTTGCGATTAAGTGGAGTCGACTGTACATGTAAAAGTAGAAGTAGCTACAGCGGTAGCAGTAGCTATGGTTGCGCAGTTGCGAAATAGTGATAACAGAAAAAAAGCAATAGCTTATAGTAGTTGTGAATGACGCAATGGTAGTCGAACATATAGCAAAAGCAACAAGAAAAATTATGGTAACAGTGGAAGATGCTGTAGAGTCGCAGCAATAGACGTAGCAGTGGTTATAATTGATTAAGCAGACTGCCTATCCCAGAGATAGGTAATTTGCAAACTGAGCTATTTTTGTGCTTACTACAACCCACTGCATCCATCAAATTACCTCACACGGACAAGACCAAAACATACATAGGATTTATAGTGATTGCGGCACCTCTAATAATGGAAAAAACTATGCATTTTTAAAAGACAAATGGAATCTTGAATTTTATTTAAATGTACTCGGCAAGAAACAAACAAAAACACTAATTAAATTTAGATTATCAAATCATAACTCTTAGTCGAGGCAGGCAGGTGCAACAAAACACCATACAAGCAGAGATCATGCAGTTTTTGTCGAACACAATAGGAGATGAATATCATTATTTATTTACTAGAATGCCTTCATTTTATTCCGGAAAGAAAGAAATATATAGATAAGAAATAATTTACTAGATCGAATATGCTGAATTATAGGAAGCTGATGCAATTAGAGAATGCCATGGAACTTGAAAGATTGTGTTGCTTTTTGGATATCGTAATGAATGTTTTTTTGTTTCGGCCACTAAAATTAAGTCTAATCCGCTTTGCTTGTGCCATTTCCGTGTAGAATGTCGTCAATTTGTGAGTGTGCGTCCTCCTGTATCATGCTTTTATGTACTTTTTTTGTGCAATAAGCTTTAAATGAACTTGTTAAACTTGTTAATTTGTTGACAGAGCAAGTCACAAAGTCATTTGCGGTTAAAAAGCAGCGCCAAATGTCTAAATGGAACGTCAACAAAAATCGTCATCTTTATTTGGTCCTTACAGCAACAAAGGAAGGAATTCTAATTATGACTTAACACCTGATGCTGTTCATGTGTTGACAAACATCAGGGTGAAGTACTCGCATTGGAAGGAATTACGAACGTTACTCACACCCCTTACCGGAACTCATGTCTTCTAATACAAAGCCAAACCCATCCCTAATCCTAACCCACAACCCTAATCCAACTCTTAACCTTAACCTTAATGCCCATCGAGACAAGAGAGACAGTCGAAGCGAGGGAAGTAATTCGGAATGCGTATCACAACCCTAACCGGAACGCATGCCTTCTACTAGATACCCAGACCCCACCTTCAAGCCTAACCCTAATGCCCATCGAGACAAGAGAGACAGTCGAAGCGACGCCTCGGAGAGAATTCCAAATGCAACTCACACCCCTTACCGCAACTCATGCCTTCTAGTACAAACCCAAACCCCAGTCTAACCCTAACCTCTAATCCTAACCCAACCTTCAACCCTACCCCTAATGCCCATCGAGATATAACAGACATTCGAAGACGGGAAGGAATTCCGAATGAAACACACCCGTAATAAACAGGGCCTTAAGGTTGCAGGAGCCTAATTGGCTAAAAATGTGTCGACTATCCGAGTCGATAACAGCAGAGTAAAAAATCTGTCCTTTGTGTAGAAATAATTGTAGAACATAAAACTACACCGCAAAAGTTGTGAGATACATCAGTGAATTTGTTAAAAAAAGTTTTTTTGGCAGGCAGCTCATTTCAAGGGTCTAAGCGATTTCAGTTTCTGCGAGCAGCTGGTCTGCAAAAGAATGCCAAATTTTGGACCCCCTTTTCATGTAAACTGAAATTGCGAAATATTTATCCAAAGGACCCCTACTGAAAACAGTATAGGTCTAGAATTTGAGCACAGTGATGGCTCCAGACTTACAGACTAGTCTTTGCCTTTTCGGAACATTCGTGTAGTCTGAGGAGAATATTTTTTCAAATGCCTCAAAGATGCATTTTCAATTAGACTAGACTAGTCTAGTCTAGGTTCCTGCAACTTCAAGTCTTCCAATACACTACATCTTCCTCTAATTTGCCCTGTGCCAAATCACTGACCCAGACAATGTGAGCTAGGCAATAAATCACTGTTACCCATACACATCTTCTAATCTTAGTCGGCAATTTGCTGAAGAACAGACACTCATAAACTGTTTTCTTTGCCTCAGCTTACGTCATCTTCCGCTTGGGAGCATTCAAGTGTACCGAACAGGTCGAAATGCCTAGTAAGGAAATTCCCGTTTTTCTTTTATTGTGGCGCGAATCTTTGCTGCCATCGTTAAGGATTAATATAGACTACCTTGACTGAACAAATTACTATAATTATGGATTCAGTCCGTAATTGTATGCAACAATAATATTTTTGGACTTACGCTTGTTTGTATTTGATTGACTTGTATGGCACAACATTCCATAATACGGTAAAATTTTACATATTATGACATCGAAACACCTTAGTAGAGTGCACGAGAGACTTAGCCGACAATATTCAAGCGGTTTTGCTATATATATAAACAGTTAACTGCTTCGTACAGTGATTCTCCACTCCACCCTTGTTGTAGAGTTTCACTCACTTCCATAATGCGCACAGCCCTTTTCAAAGTTCAGTACATTTTACATGCAAAATTACCCATCAAAGTGCAAAGTAGTGCACTTTTTTTTTATATTATTGTGGATGGTGCTTTTTTGGAAAACTTTATCTCAAACTCCAGTTGTTATTTGATTATCAGATTTCCAACATGTATCTAAGATACGTTCATGCCCCTACTTACAGAGGCATTTTATGTTTTCGAGATTAATTCTCATTGTATCACTGAGAGACAGCTCTTTCCCTCATTTTCATGTCACTTAATCTTAAGAAACAAATCCATGTATTCCGGGTTTCGACGTCTCTCCCTAATCCTCAGCATTGGCCCTCGTGAGAGTCCCATGACATTGTACTTAACTCACGAATAAATCTAAATCCTAAATTTATGCATATTTAGGATTTCTGACACTGGCACTCATGTACATGTGACTGGTTTAAAATCCTTCTTGCGCACTAGCCTTCTATGGCCTATGTTACCCATTGGCCGACTTTCAAATTTCTGTGACAATATTCATGAGAGGAAAGACTGACTAATCACCTAGTCTATTTATTTCCGGCAAGCTTAGCCGGGAACCATGCAAGTTGGGTGACCTTGTGCACTTCTCTCCCGTTGTTAGATTTGCGCTTCGAAGATGCTTTCCTTTTGACACATCCACCTAACAAAGGAAATGGCCTCCTCATATTATGTAAAAGCTCCCCACTCTCTGGAACTACATACATACTGTATATACTATAATATTTTCAGGGATCAGTATACTCCAGATGATGTGGAGATTTGTGTGACGATGAGTGAGGGAAAGAAATTCTAAGAAGTTCTGTTTATACATGTGTATATAACTATATCTATCTCTCTCTCTCTCTCTCTCTCTCTCTCTCTCTCTGTATATATCTATTTGTCTGTCTGTCTGTCTGTCTGTCTGTCTGTCTGTCTATAAACTAGAAGGTAGGGTCAATGTATGTATGAGGAAGCTATTTTGTCAATTTAGTATCGACAAACGTAACTAAATGTTCCGATCGGAAATATCCGCAGCTCTGAAAGGCAGGTAGGCCCATACCTCTGACTTTGGCTTTGAACATAACCTCCACGCAGCGTTCAAACCCAAAATAAATCATATCGAGAAAATTCAGCTGTTTGCTGAATGTTGTAACATTCATTTTCATTGGCCAAGATACGTCGTCCACTGCCGGGTTAATCTCTGCATATTTAACCGGATTAGCTCAAGGCTTCGGCTCGAGTTACCTCTCATAGTATAGCTTAAACACAGACAGCTCATTACCGTATCGCCTGCATAATGTAGGGCCGCGTTATTACGACACTGTCTCCCTTCCCTAATTTGGGTTTTCATCTTTAGGGGCAGGGGAAGGGGACATTCTGTTACATGTATTTCCCTGAAGTTCTTGGGAATTCCAGAGATCGTGGTTTTTCTTTCTTTCTTTCTTTCTTTCTTTCTTTCTTTCTTTCTTTCTTTCTTTCTTTCTGTCTTTTCCTCTTGGATCTTGTGTCCATTTTATGTAACTGAAAAATGTCTGACTAATAACCAGGGTTAAAAAAAAAACAAAATTGAAATAAAATCTTTTGCATTGTCCACTAGTGTAGAGGATATGAATTTGAATGACACCAAGACCACTTTTCAGGAAATTTATGATGGACATCGTCGAATCCGTGAGCACTGTCAACAGCCAGAAAAACGATGTTGAATACATGGCTAAACGTCATTCCTGCAGACAAAGCAAGCCCGGAAGTTTTGCTCCCTTGTCCCGCAGAACTACGAAGTATGAAGAGCACACATTGACGTGAAATAAAGTTACTTTGTGTGAAGATAGAGCATCCAGCAAAGCCCATGTATCAACATGCATAACAAGTTTTAACAAGTTTTATTGGACATGCTTAGACCGTGCTTGACGGTATGCGGGCGGTTAACATTACATGTAGCAAATGGGGGGACGAACACGAACAGATTACACACTACATCGTCGTACAAAAATATATATACATTATGTACTTTGAAGTGGCCTGAAATACAAAAATGAAGCTCGCACATGCCGTCCATCTTGTATATATATATATATATATATATATATATATATATATTAATTATAGAGGCTTCTAGGAGACACAAGTGACGTTTGGCGTCAGACAACAGATGCTACCGCATATAACAGCTGCTGATCTAAGATCATTATTCTTAGTGGAGAAAAATGCACCATTCAGCACTTTGGTGTGCAATTTTGAGTTGAAATTCCAATGCACTATTATGGTGATGAGTTGCGCACCATATTTTCTACATTATTGGCTGTGGGAAAGAGGCTGTGTCTTCTCTTATATCATATGGATTTCAAAGTTATTTAATGCAGCGTGATTATCATAATAAGGAACACAATCTTTCAACAACAGGAAGGAAAACGGAAACCATTTTTGACACTAACGATAATCTAGCTAAGTGGAAACTGACAGCTTGCGCGCTAAGAATGGGATCTCTCAATCATTCTAAGCATTACGTTAATTCTGCAGGCTGAACGCTGCTAAGGATTTATTCAGTCCAAGACGATGAAGGATGAAGTGATATTATCAGTACTGGATGAGGACTGGATTCGGTGACGTCTGTTTAATGGCCTGGAGTAGCTATTTGCTTTACAACCTAAAAAAAATCCACATTATTTTTTCGAAAACTTTACACATTTTTCTTTTCGCCTAACCATATCTGAGAAAGGAAAAAACAAACCGCCGGAAGGTCGGCATTTTCACCCTCTGTATGCCGCCATTACTCGCGCAGCGTAACGTCATAAAAGCGAGAATAGCTGGCAGACGATTGGTCCAGACTCATGCGTCAACTATCTGAACCAATCGTCGGCTAGCTTGTCTCGCGTTTTTACGTCGCACAGCGGGAGCAAAAACGACGCGCGCTGGGTGAAAATTCCGACCTTCCTGCGGTAAGGGAACTCATGAAGTCAAACACCACACAACTGTTCTAAACTACAATTGACATATTACGTACCGACAGATTTTCGCCGCCATTTTGACTTCTAATGGCACCTACAAAAACTTTACTTATCTTTACTTCCTATATCGATTTTAATATCCATTCAGCTAAAACGGTTTACTGATAACCTGCAGCTTGTCAAGAGGTAGATTCCAAATAGTTGGCTTTAAGTGTGTGTGTATATGAAGGGCTTCATGGCAAAACGCATTATACACCATTCGGGGGTTGTGGCAAAACAGACCAGATTCAAAGCATATTTTTATGTGAAAGGCGAAATTTAAGTCTTAAATAATATAGATCAAATGTCCTTCTATGGAATGGAAATATACGTGTATACTAAATACTCCTACTGCTACTTGAAGTATGTAGAATAAGCTAAAAATTCATATTGGTGGATAACGCGTTTTGCCATGAAACCCTTCGTATATATATCTATATCTATCTATCTATCTATCTATCTATCTATCTATCTATCTATCTATCTATCTATCTATCTATCTATCTATCTATCTATCTATCTATCTATCTATATAATATATAATATTTATTTATCATATCAGGCCACTCCTAGCAAAATCATGGTCTCTCCCAGCAAGTGTTTGGATTAGAGTTAGAATTAGGGTCTGGGATAGTGTTAGAAAAACATCCTTGGAATTGGTAGCCAATGACTGATGATTTTTAGCTCGAAGTTTAGTCATTTGTAATCTTCATATCACTTTATATTTGGGGTTTTCTACCAATAAATCATATTAAACTTTTCAAAACCTTTTAAAACCTCTGGACCGACTCTCAACTCCTGACAATAACCATGAATTCTCTTAAAAGATACTTTCTTTTCACTGACCCTCCCCTTGTTCCTTTTTCATTTTTTACGCTTCCTATCTCGTCTTTAAAAAAAAAAATCATTCGTCTCTGTTCATTGGACATAAATGGGTCAGAGTTAGAGGCCTATCCCATGTCTGTCTTTACAATAACAATCGCAAAAATTGGCGTCTGAATATGGACATAATAATAAGTTCAAGTTCAAGTTCAAGTTCAAGTTCAAGTTTATTTAGGCCGAAGCCAATCACTTTACAATACATATCAACAGTTCATATCTGAGGTTTCACCACCCTTCTAATCATGGTACTCAGGAATGATCTGTCTTAGGCACCCTACCCTTATTCCTAAGTTAAGCACACTATAAGAACCTAAGCACATTATTTCACTTATGTCAAGACGTTCTCATATTAGGCAGNGGTCAGGAGTCGTAACTGGTAGATCTAGAACTCTAAGACACCCACCTTCTCAGCTACCGCATGACGTCTTTGAATGCATGACACCGAAGTTACGTACCTGGGAACTGAATCTCACGGTCGTGATGACGTAACAGGATGAATAATCAAAATCTTAGGTTATTTCTCAAGTTTAGAGGATTTCATCCCACAGGGCTCTGAAGACAGCCAGCTTTGAGTGTTACGTAGTAATCATCTTTAACGTAGGTATGTATAAGGAACCAGTGCGGCATCCGGCGGATTCACGTAATAATTATGTACCCGGAACAACTGAGATGTATTCTAAGCCGTGTCGTGATGTGATGTTCCGGCTCTAGGGCTTTCAGCTTCGTCCTGTTTACAGTGGTAAAAAGAGATAAACAGACTGTTATTGTTATTCGAGAGCTTGCGCATTAACGATGGTTTCTCATACCATCGTAAGACTCGCATAAGTGCAGCTGTGTTGAATATGTTCTTATTAGCATTCAGTATGTAGAGTGACGGGTAAAGGTTCACGGGAATGCTGATAAAGATACAGCTTAGAGTTCGAGAAATTTTCACCACATATCTTGACCCATAAAACTCACACTAGTTATATGTGTAACCTCCAAGAGAACAAACTTTAAAGCAAGGGTGCAGGAAAAAGGTTTGTTATTCAGGATGGAACTGGGTATAACTACAGTAAGGATACTCCATGCCAAGCCAAGATGTCTACGTCTATGGCGAAGTGAACTTTTCAGACTTTTGTTACATATATAGGGTGCAATATCTATATTAGACTTATTATTATGACCTGATAAATGGTCAGTTGATTGGAACAGTTGCTTGACTCCATATCACCTCATTACTCACCTTTGTCCAACACGCGCGATTATATTAAAATCGTGACTAGATTTACAATACGCGAAACCACCTCGAAACAAACATGAAATATCAGTGGCCAGTGGCGTAGAAAAGGAGGAAGGATGGATGGAAGGCCTGTGTATCTTCCTCCTCCCCCCC
>JAWQUT010000260.1:84451-106156 GCA_033807755.1 Ellobium chinense
CACACACACACACACACACATACACACACAAATACCTACATAGGCTTACTCGGGAACCTTGCAATGCAAGGTGTTGTCTTCTGAAAGCACAATAGAAAAAAAAAATAGAGTAGGGAGTAGGTAAACGAGAGCTGCACACCATGAACTTCTGCACCTTTTTCTCCCAGCACGTTTACGCATTGGAAGTGCTTTCCCTTGACATACTCACATGACAACAGAAATGGCGGTTTTTTTTTTTAATCCCTGTGTAGAGGTCGCTTTCTCTGAAACAGACAAAACGTTGTTCTAAGTTCCTGTTCTACGATGTTATATCCAAAATTTAAAAAAAAAAAAATCTCTAAAGATCTTCGGTGCCGAACATTTCTGAATATTACCACAAACCAGTGCGCCCTAGATTTGGAGATTTGTGGGAATACGTGAGAACGAGAGAGGAAAAGCTCCCTTTATAATAATCGCTGCGGTACATCCGTTGGGAAAGGGGAATAAAAGAACAGATCTAGAAGTAGGATGTCACCTGCCAGAGTGAAAAACCACCTAAACTGGGGTGAGGATGGGGGCCGGNGGAGAGGAGTGGGATGAGGGGCCAGGAAGGGAAACTGTTGGTGTGATGATTCTTCCCAATATCGTAATAATATTACGGTTAGAATCCCCCAATATAACCCATCACATCTCTCTCTCTCTCTCTCTCTCTATCTCTCTCTCTCTCTCTCACTCTCTTTCTCTTTCTCCCTCCCTCCTCTCTCTCTCTCTCTCTTTCTCTCTCTCGATATCTTTGCATATCTAATTGTACTCAGCGAACACATTCATCACTCTCTTCTCCTTCTCTCTCTCTCTCTTTCTCTTTCTCCCTCCCTCCTCTCTCTATCTCTCTTTCTCTCTCGATATCTTTGTATATCTAATTGTACTCAACGAACAAATTCATCACTCTCTTCTCTTTCTCTCTCTCTGTCTCTCTCTCTCTCTCTCTCTCTTTCTCTCCCTCGATGACTTTCCACATATCTAATAGTGCTCAACAAACACATTCATCACTCTCTTCTCTTTCTCTCACTCTCTCTCTCTCTCTCTCTCTCTCGACGGCTGATGATGATGATGATAATGAGAAGGGGAGATGAAGGGAGAAATGGAGGAAAGCTATTTTTTTTTTTAACCAGGGATGTTTTAATGTAATGGCAAGTGTTGAGTGGTTTATAGGAGTTGGGAGTATGCTAGTTTGTGTGTGTATGGCGGGTGGCGGTGAGGGGAGGGAGGGTTGAGGAGGTGGTTGGTTGAGGGTTGTGTGGCAGTAAGAGTTTGCGTGTTTGACATAGAGATAGTAAATAGTTACGGTTTTTTCGTCTTGTACAAAAAAAGAAAGTAGTGTAAACTTGCTTAGTACTGATCAGCTGTTCACCTACACTGTTTGTGTTCGCCTTTGTTCCGTTTGATGTTGGATATTCGTGTCTGTTTAAACTTTTTGATTTTCATGACTATGATCACATTTTTTTTGTTACGTTTTGTTTCCTTTTTTCTTATGCCATTTTATTCTTAGTTCATTATTTCCTGCATCTAAAGAAGGAGGCCAGTCCGAAAAATTAAAGGTATTAAATTTGTTAAATTATTATAAGTTTTCTTTCTTTTACTTATATATATCCAGTGCGGATAAATGTTTTGCAAATAATGATGATGATAATGATGAAGAAGAAAGGCCTTAGAGCCGAAACGTTTAGATGTAATTTTTGGTCTTAATTCGTTACTAAATTTTTAAAAAATTCCTTGAATTAAGGTTGAGCTTTTAATTTTTCTCAGTTTTAAATGATAATGATGATGATGATGATGACGATAAGTAAAATTTTACTGAAGCACCAAAGCACGGACTTTTGTGTATACATGTAAAATGTAAACTATAATAAAATCATTGCTGACAAAATGATAATTGCAGGGGTAAAAGTGTCGTTCTCGGCATAAGACGCGAGCTCATCTTGGTTTGAGCCTCGCTGACTGGCATTTCTGGATCCAATTCCCAGCTCGGCAAGCGCGTAGCTATACTTTGCGATGCAAACAAAGACCGCTGAGATTTCCACCTCTCAGTTCCCTGGTATACACACGCGGAGTTCATCCGCACAGCGGTATAAATTACTGCAATCCCTTCATTTGATCTGAACCAGTCAATGATATTGGAGAACATCATTCTGTTCCATGACACTGGCTAGTGATACGGTCTACACTCCTTGACTACTCTGATCATTTGTTCCTAAAATCTCTAACTGTTATTTACGCCTTGACGATGATATATTTTAGTATTGTAAGAACTACATGAATTCTACATGTTGAAGGCTACTACTTATGCAATCTGCACCGACGCACTAATCAGTTTCTTACGATGTTAAACGATCCCATGGTTAATGCGCAAGCTCTCGAGTGATGTACGACACTGATGTCATCCAAGGTTGAAGCATTTCAAAGTCGATTTGTTCTCGTCATTATAGTTACTTCTCAGATCGGAGCTTACTGTAAGTGACGGGATTAGCGGTGATAGATCAGCGGTGGTAAGCTTGCCGAGTGTTTGACTTGAAGAGATGTTTCTCACTTTCCATGCATCTGGTACTGCTACTGTGAGCAATAAACTTTATTTAAAGTGACANGTGTGTGTGTGTGTGTGTGTGTGTGTGTGTGTGTGTGAGTGTGTGTGTGTCTGTGTGTGTCTGTGTGTGTCTGTGTGTGTGTGTGTGTGAAGAAACACTTTCTATCTAAGCACCGTTTAAGGACAAATATATGTAATATAAATTTTGATCTCATAAAAGGACGTCTGTTATCTTTGACCCGAACAAACACCAGATTCTCACATCCCGCTAAATACTTCATGCAAACTTCATAAACATAATTGAACATGTCAAAACTAACTTCACGTTATAAATCTGGTAAGGTGATAAATTTTATCAAGGACAATCTGATTTGGAATATCAAGCTGTGGGATCAATACGAAATGTTGGAAACGAAATATCTATATATTTTACTCTTTTAGCAAAGCAGTGGCCAATAACATCTCCAAGAAAATAGATGCCCAGTGTTGACTTTTGCCTAGTTTATAATATTTGGTTTTATCACTTTGATTTAAATGATGCAAAGCTGTAGAATACCTCACAGCACAAGGCCTACACATTACTTGTGATAAGATTCCTGCCTAGGACACCATGAGTGCTATAGTGTAGTTGTGCTGACAAGATGTGTATATTATTATGTACGGCAGGTATTGTTGGTCTGATGTAGAAAGTAGTCTAGGCAGTCAAATCTTGGATAACCCCTTCACATCAGAGACCACCATGTACTGTTTGCCTGTTCTGTAGAACTTTACACTTATGGAAAGCCCACCTTCTCATTTTCTTAATTTGAAATTTTTGAGGCTGAGCATTCAATGAATCTTCAATGCTTTCTGTGAAAGTGGTTTTTTTTTTTTTGTCTCCGAGGACTTAATTTTCGCGAGCAATCGAAAATGGCTATTGGCGGCTAATTTTTCGCGAGTTCCGAATCTGGGTACCTAATGTGTTTATGAGCAAACAGCAAGTGTAGTAATCTGGAGTGACGTCATAGGACTTCCAGACAAAAAGTATTCGGCAACTCTTCTTCTGACAGATGGAATAAA
Source organism: Ellobium chinense (assembly GCA_033807755.1). Taxonomy (NCBI): domain Eukaryota; kingdom Metazoa; phylum Mollusca; class Gastropoda; order Ellobiida; family Ellobiidae; genus Ellobium; species Ellobium chinense. The sequence continues at coordinate 88,071 of JAWQUT010000260.1, forward strand.
GATACATTATCCAAAATGTCCAAATAATCAGAGGTAGGCTATGTTTTTCATATTAAGTTAATTTCGATAGTCAAGCTTAAGCCACTGCCAAAAAAGACAGATGGAACTTGCCGAAACCATTGTCTCTCAAATTAATCGATAATCGACATTGATACATGCCCAGCACCAAATCGAGTTTGTGCGGTCCTTCTGTAATGGAATAACAAACAGTTATATTATTCCGATAAACATTTAGAGACGATAAACATCGTTTTGTTGTAATACAGATGTAACTCGGTATACTTTACTTTAGCGAACCTGTCGATAACAAGCTGACACAGACGACAAAACCATTATATTATGACATCTGCCTTGGCATCTCATATTATTATATTAAAACTGTTGATGAGAGCTAGGAATGATTCAGTTTCCGTGAATAAGTTGCCGTGTTATGTGGGGCATGACTCTTAACTTAGGATTTCTGGCATGATAATCAGAGTCGCCTTTGAAGACGTCAGTGTTATGGATAATTCATTTTTCTTAAAGTGATACATTACTCTACACTTGTAGAGTATAAGGCATAACTGTGATGCACACTGCTCAGTATGTGTTACATGCAAAATTGCGCACCAAAATGCTGAACAGTGCACTTGTCTTTGTTATGGCTAGTGATCTTAGGAAAATTGTATCTCAAACTGCAGCTGTTGCTTGGCCATCAGATTTCACATTAGTGTGTGAGACACAGTGATGGACGTACCTACAGAAGAATTTTATATTATTGGGGTTCATTCTCGTTATGTTACTTTGAGAGACAGTCTTTTCTCTTAATTCCACCTTACTTTTTCATGAGAAACACACATTAAAAATCCCTCTGTATGTGCCTTAACGTGTCTTTGATACATATGTGAAATCGGGTAGTGAAGTAACAAATGTACTTTGAGATAACGTTTTCTTAAGATCACCATCCACAGCAGAAAAAAAAAATGCACTGTTCAACAATCTGGTGCGCAGTTTTGCATGAAAAATGAATTTAACTGGAAAAGGGCAGTGCGGACCACAGGAGTACACTATACTCTTCAAGGGGAGAGAAGTGGATTACCTTAATAGATATCACTTTTTGCGGACCTCATGTGTGCTCGAATCTAAAATGCTGGAATTTGTCTATTTTAGTTAGGTAAAGGACATATGGAAGGTGATGACGCCAGCCGTGTTAAATGGACCAGGCGAAATTTGAAGTTTCTTTGACTAGCTGCTACGAATTGCGTGACACTAGCATAATTATTGAACGTTCAGGTTCGGCGTTAAAAAAAAACTGGAACTTATTCCAAGGCAGTGAAAGCAATGTAGTTCAAGTCAGCTTGGTGTCTGATCGGTCAGACGACTTCCCGGCCAAAATAACCTCAAAAAGACAAGAATGGCCTCACGGCCGTTATAACCCACTTTCTGTCGCACTGGCCTACTCCCAGCCTAGACATGGCTGTGGCGTCTCCACGATTTGCGGACTCAACATTTTCTCTCTTGCCTAACACAACACTCGCCTCAAATGAGAACGGCATCATACATGAAAATGGCACACGGGGCAGACATTTCGTTCCCTTGTCTGACGGTGGTTACACATTCATCGGAGTCATGCTTAGCATCACCTTCATCTTGGGCTCCTTCTTCAACGGACTGTGTCTTTTTGTGTTCGCCAAAAACAGACGTTTGCGATCCCCGACCAACATGTTCGTCATGGCTCTCAACTTATGCGACTTCTGTATGTGTTTTATAGGTAAGTAGGCCTGCAGCTAAAATGCGTTCAACTTGTGTGACTTCTATATGTGTGTTGTAGGAAGTACTGTATGTGTTTTGTAGGAAGTACAGTCAAAGTGCTTTCAACTTGTGCGACTACTGTATGTGTTTTGTAGGAAGTACAGCCAAAGTGCTTTCAATTTGAACGACTTCTGTATGTGTTTTGTAGGTAAGTAGGCCTACAGCTAAAATGCTTTCAACGTGTGCGACTGCTGTATGTGTTTTGTAGAAAGTACAGCCAAAGCTCTTTCAACGTGTGTGACTTCTGCATGAGTTTTGTAGGTGTTTTGTAGGTAAGTACAGCTAAAGTGCTCTTAACTTGTGCGACTTTTGTATGTGTTTTGTAGGTGTATGTAAGTACAGCTAGAGTGCTTTCAACTTGTGCGACACTAAATGTGTTTTATAGGTAAGTGGGACATACGAGTATTCACACTTCTTGCTAATTTAATTTAGAAAATTAAAAACAAAAAAATCCCCAACAGATATAATATTTCCATTTATTTGCCAAAATAAGGCACTTGAATAAGCGAAGTGTGCATTGCGGTCTATTATCCTCGCTCCACCGTAATATGATTGTGAAATGTGAAGCCCGCATTTCATTAGCCTGCTAACATGTAAAGCTAGCTTTCACCATCTTCCTCTCAATACTGACACGGACTTCGTTCGTTTGATCCTCCCGGGTGCACGAAAGGGGCGGTCCTTTTATTCTGTGAGTGGTCTCTCGGAGATTCTAAGCAACGGAAGTATCAGTCTCTAAGCAAGCCAAGATGGCTGCGACTGAATGAATGCCCTGATGGGCGAAGAGTGTTTGTTATACTTATACCTTTGCCTCATTTATTAGCAATCATACCCACTACTGACTCTTGCCACATCCTCCGCCGACACAAGGTCGTTGATGAAAAAAGTTCCATTAACAAATCTGAAACTGTCGATAGTGCTCCCATTTCCGTTGTAGACAGATGATTCCATATTTCTATTCAACACCGTGGCTAACGTGCCGCAAAAAAAATAAAAAAAACGTACCCAAAGATTTTGCAAATCACCAAAGTACAAACAGCTTGTTAGCCTGTATCTAGAAATAGTTGATTAGATTCATAGGAGTGCCATTTCCTGAATGTACACCTGAAAGCTGCTTGTAACAAAGCGTAAGGATGCACCAAACCATATATACGCCATAAGTAGCTAATGGGTTAACCATATTGTTGACATATGGGGGAAATAATTAACACTTTCTGCGACTCGTTGCAGATGTTGTGGTTGTGATATCTTGTAAGCTTGTAAACTAGGGGCTATGTCCATAATGTTTAAAGCTGTGAGAATGTTGCATAGATATATCCCCTCATTGTACTCTCAAAAAGGTTATTTAGCTTATTTCCCCTTTCCGTTTCTTGTTCATATTGGCCGAGACTTTGCGATTTCGCTTTCCTGCAACCATGTTGATTCAGTTCAAGGTAACGGCCTGTGAGATGTAAAGAACTGTGATCCTGATTCGCATGCATTTATGTAATCATCCGTTCCATCTATATCTAGCCTAATACGTATAACTCTAAAAGTTAATCACCGAGGTAAACGTTTAGCAACGGTTACTCAATCGTCAGCCATTTTGTCTGCTTGTGTCATTGGGACCTATTTTTTACAGTTTTTTATTCATAAGCCAGAAGTCAGTTGTGGATTTTTAAGCTTATGGTAGAAATTACTCACATAATATGATCAAAAAGTCATACCCATGTGAGAATGAGAGGCTGACTCCTTTTGATTCCTTTTTGAAAGTAAAATACAGTATCTACTTTCTCAGTCTTGCTGTTGTGTATAATCAAGCCTACCATTGTGCTTCACTTCAGTACTGACACTTACTCATAATGGATCATCAAATAAAGAGGCAGTCTGTTAAGGAATAACTGACCATACTAAGTCATGACGATTGACACAAGGGCCAGTATTATGAATTGTAACAATTTCATTCGTAACTTTGGACGTTTTCGGTAACGCAAAGACAGGCTGAAGGTGGAGGCGCCCTGTACATGTCTGCTTTCATAGGCACGGCACCAATCAGTGCCTACGTCATGCTCACATCCAGTTGACCTCATTGTCACCTCATCGACCTGCGAAAGCAATGACTTATCAGCGTAGGCACGGCCTACAAAACTCGATGAGACGAGCATTTCGCCCACTCAACATTCCAGCTTTTTTTGTTTTGTTTTTTTTTGTTTGTTTGTTTGTTGGGTTGTTTTTTTNTTTCGGATTGTCTAATTTGTTGGTCAATTATTGTCTCACTTGGCCGTGATCTCAACCTGCATGAAAAGACTGTATGTTTTTTCAGGGGATTCAACGAGTCGTTAAACGATCTCTCACGATGGGGGAAATAATGTAAAGGAGACGCTAGAAAATGCGTTGCTTGGACGTGAGCAGCTACTGTGGTAATACCTAACTTTACAGAACAACATCAAGAGCATATATCGGCGATAGTGGCGCATTGATCATTTCACTACTACAACTTACACTATGTCCTTACTTTATTTTTGGTTTTTGTATTACAAATAGCTCTTAAACGTAGCGATAGGCCCCGAAACCAGCGTTTCCGTACCTGTATCATGTACCCATACGTCAGATTTCCTGTGTTATAAATTATCCTACGCCCAGGCTAATGAACTCTTGGTGGTCTGGTGATAATATCAACACTTGAAAACATGACTAAGCGAAGGAGCTAAAGAACTCCCCTAACAAGCCGATCGACTCTAATTGCCCCAAAGTTAGAGCTCGTGACAAACTGCTCCCACAAATCATTTGTGGAGTGATGTCACCAGCCGGGGCATAGATTTGTGTTTAGCACCGTAACTTTTTTTTCTAAGAAACTAGTGTATTTACCAGTTCAACCAGGGGATATGAGAGTTTTGCAACAATAGGTACTTCTAAACCGTGATCCAGTCACTCAAAACGTCCAAGAGGCAAAAATTTGGTCTCATGATGCCAACTTGGCAACCCTTGTCTGCAAACTTCACAGATTTACCTGGACACTACATGACATGCGTGCATAGCGAGCCACAGTTCTCAAAACATGGAATGCATCGGTAAGAGAGATTCTCAGTGCTGTACTTATGACCCTAATCATTAAAACAAAGTTTTAGAGATCAGCTGAAGTTACCAAATCTTAAAAAGGACTGCCTATAGGGCAAAAGGAACCTGCATACAAAATTTCACACAATTCTGGGCAGAAATAGATGAGTTATGCTCCTTCAACAAATCGAGTGAGTTTTTTTTTTCTTAAAAATAATAGACTAGTTGCATGTACTAGCTATAATTATAGTTAAATCTTGTTTGATATAAACTATTCCACCTGTCTCTGATGGCATGGCTCTAATCCCATGTTCAGCCATTCTGTAGACTAAGGCGCGTCAGCGTGGTTAGGGCGGGGAGCGAGCGGGTTAGCGCCGTTCGTGAGTAGTTCTAATAAACAGAACGCTGTAAAGTAATGGGTCTATGGGTTCGATTATCGGTCCGGGCGGTTTGCGCTGTGGTGTCTTTCGCAAAGACACATTAATTACTCTTATTTCATCTCTCAGATGTGAATGAGTCATTGGCATTCGAGTTATAGACTTGAATTATAAAGATCATGCAGTAATAACATGTGTTGCGTGCATTGTTCCACATGTATGTTTTATCATTTATAAACAAGATTAACTCCCCATTTTACAAATAGGCAGGCAGGCAACGCACCAGCGGCGAAAGAATACCTAGAGCACCGAAAGGCATCATAGACGAATGCATTAGACTCCGTGAAAAAGTTGGACGATTGGCGAATCGGGCGGATAGAAAAGATCTATCGGAGATTGTATTTCTTTGCTATTGCTATACACATTCTTTTTTTTTTTTAGAGGTTAAAAGAAATAAAGAGGACTGATGTGTACAGTTACCTTTTGTGTATTTTTCTACAAATTTAGGTGAAAACCGCATGTTTTTACGTTACGTATTTCTCAAGATACCTGTGACACAAATTTGGCTGAAGCGTTTAATTAATATAGATGAAATGTATTGAATTGTTTAGCATTGTGAAACATATTCCCTTCAGGACAAATTAGCTGGTGTTATCTTTCTTGTTTTGTTCACCAGATCTCTCTTCCCTCCACTCCTTTTCCCTTTCTTTGTCCCCAAACTACACCAGTGTTCTAATTTTAACCGAGTTACTCCATCGTCATGGTAACAGACCCTGGCCTTTCCCATGAAGCATCACCCACAGCCATTGTTTATCCCCACTGTGCACTTTAACCTGTGACCTTTTCCTCCAGTACCCCAGGTGTTGTCGGCCCCAGCGCGCATCGAAGCTTTGCGAAGGAATAATGCAAAATAATGTGAAGATCTTAATAAGTAGTCCATAATAGTATACAATAAAACAACATTTCAAATCCATGGCAGTAAAAAATAAGACCTCAGCGCCCAGATAAACAACACAAATACAGGGACCAAAAAATCAATACAAAGTAGTTATATCAACTGAAAAGCGAGAAGATGGGATAAAATTATGTATTCTGTAGTTAGGACATGTAGAATAATTACGGATTTTCACAGAAAGCTTGAAAAGTACGAGAAACGAATTAATGAGAAAATGTTTCCCTTTTCTACAACAGTTACAGTGGATTCCGTTTGTTTGCAACTCTCCATGAAAATGGATTCTGATCAAAGTAGCGATTTCCCATTAACTTTCATCAAACAGAAGACAATATTATACAGTAACTTGTATGAAAAATACAACAAGTAAGTGGGCGTTTCGATTAAACCAAAAGCCACTGTTCCACGCAGTTGCAGATATGTACATACATATGTATCTTGACTATTTCCATTCTTCTACATGTATCCTCATACATATGTATCGACAAACACGCACATATTGGGTTACAATGAAACCAAGAGGAAAAAAATCAATGAAATGTAATTTACTTTGGTCTGGAAAAACGGCATTGTGGATGAAACAACCTAACACAAAACATACGAAGAGAAACCGTGTTTGACTCTAAATCATTAGATCAATATCTAGATCTGGTCTTTTTCATTTATTTTGCTTCATGGAATATCGCCTACTAGTGTACAAAATTCAGTTATGGTAGTCTTGATTCAGGTCACCCATCAAATCAGTAAAAATCAGTTTGTGTATTTGTCCTGTATAGAATTTTACACTGATTAAGGGAGTTGTCTCAGATCTGGCAGATCTCTGGCGCCCCAAAGGGTTTAATTTTAATTTTAAGTTTAAATAAATATAACTATTGGAAGTCAAATGAGGCTCAAAATCCTTCGTTTATTGTGGATTCAGAGACAAAGCTTAAAATGTCTACAAACTGGTTAAACATCACATCTTACTGTTTCCGTTGAGAGGTTGTCGTATACGACATTCAAACGTGCCATTCTGTCTTGCTTATGTTATTATGTGGTGTTATGTATTACTTGCTTACTTGTAACACTGTTTCATTCCAGTGGCAGCAGCAGCAGAAATATCATCATCATCAGCAGCAGCAGCAGTAGCAACAGCAGCAGCAATAGTAACATAATCGATTATACATCAAATACAACTTTCGCGAGGAAAAACAGAATTTGCTAGCAAAAATCACATATTATCAATATTCAATACCAGTCTTGAAAAAAATAATTTTCGCGAAACTGTAGATAATTATCAGAAATTAGATAATTTTGTAGTAGCAAAGAGCTATATTCAGTCACTTACTTTTTCCAATATCAGGTTTATAAAAGATAAGCCCCTTTGTCGCACGACATTAGGTCCATTTTACTTTTTGCATAAAACATGAATTTGGTATTGCACCCTGCCTAGTCGGATAATTAGTACAAGGGCAGAGCAGTTATGGAAATATCCTGATCACTGTGTAGCCCGCCCTGGGACCATGTATTTATTACTACACAGAGAACCAAGAACGACTCCACGAGAACTCACTCATCTTTATTTACGATACATACATTTTATGTGTCACTGTATTTATTATAAATACACTTTGTGCGTTTCTGGAGAATCTGGAAGCCTTTAAATAGGGAAGCTTTGCTTTACGGGACTATGAATTTCTAGGGCATCTGTCGCTCAGCCGCTGAAGGTAACATCAGAGCCAGTTCTAACGTTTAGGGACAGAAGGGCGTAAAATATGCTGGTTTTCTCTTCCCCAATTTTTTTTTTTTTTTGGCACGTTCGTGATCTTTATGTCAATATCCATCTTCCAACAAGATAATTCTGCGAAACTGCGATTGTCCCAGATGAAGTATCAGAAAATAGACACAAAGTTTTGTTAACACAAAGAGCTTTATTCAAACATAACCACCCAGTTTCCTCACATACACACACACAAAAATGTTGACAAAGATAAGCCTTTTGTCAGATGACTTAGGATTTACTTTATCTCGTTAAAATATACCAATGGCCTAGACGTCTTCCAGAGCTTGCAAATAGATTGCCACTTATTTTTCTAAGAAAAAAAAAAGACTCGGCAAAAATAAGTCCTTTTAGCAGATGACGTTAGATTTTGTTTCATTCTTCTAGGTGCACCAATGACTTTGACCTCTGCTTGGGTTCGCAGTGGTTACCACCCAGTTTTCTAAAACAACAACAACAACAACAAAAAAAACAACCCGCAAAAATAAGCTGTTTTAGATGACATTAGATTTGTTTTCCTCTTCTAGGTACACCAATGGCCTTGACCTCTGCTTGACCTTTTTTTCCTCAAAAAAAAAAAAACAAAACAAAAAAAGCATAAATAAACCCTTTTAGCAGATGACTTTAGAATTTTATTTCCTTCTTCTAGGTACACCAATGGCCTTGACCCCTGGTTGGGCTCGCAAGTGGTTGCCACTCAGTTTTTTCAAAAAAAAAACAACACCTAATTTTAAAAAAACCTGCAAAAATAAGCCCTTTTAACAGATGACATTATAATTTTATTTTCTTCTTCTAGGAACACCAATGGCCTTGACCTCTGCTTGGGGTCGCAGGTGGTTGCTACTCAGTTTTCTCAAAAAAAAACAACACCAAAAATAAGCCCTTTCAGCAGATGCCGTTTTTTTTTTCTTCTTCTAGGTACACCAATGGCCTTGACCTCTGCCTGGGCTCGCAGGTGGTTGTGGGGAGATGCGGGCTGTGACGTAGAAGCGTTCATCGTATATTTCCTGGGCTTGGCATCTATGTACATCTTGATGGCCATCGCCTTCGACCGTTACATCGCCATCAGCAAGCCAATGCTGGGCACGAAAATCACTAAACCAGTGGCCTGTGCGGCTTGTGGTAAGTCATTTTGTTGACTTAAGATACGGAATCTCATAAATCAATTTCTTCACCGGTTTCACGTATATTTGCTGTGTAAGTCTCAAATTCACTGTAAGTGCCTGATTCCTTAAGGAGATGAATTTTCCCACACCGTATGACCTGTTTCATTTTTTCTTTAATATTCTCGTCTATGTGCATGACGTCAGTACACGATGTGCTAACTGCGGCCATGTTGGCATTGTGAAGCCAAACTCGTCTATTTTGGCGGTTTTTAAGGATGCCGGCGTTAAAAAGAAATGCTATGTGTCAGAGGTACGTTTACTTGTTATGATGCCTTTGAACACAATCATCACTAGAAGAGGAGTGGTGTAAATGCGTGGAAACGTATTTTGACTCTATGTTCCAAACATAGTAATATACATTTCCTTGTGTTACGATCGTATTACGCGTTATGAACTAGTTGTGAGATTCACATCTAATTCTAGTTCGTAATGTGCAATATCGTCAAGCTCATTCCACATTTGCCTGAGGCATTTCTTTTTCGGTGATTCGAATTGCTTATACTACTATGATCTTCTGTTTATCTTCTTTTTCCTTTTAAGACAATGTAGAGTTTTGACTTGTCATTATGTCCTATTTTTACCAGCTAAACCATTATCTGTCTCAAAGTTTTGCTTTGAGCAACAGGTTGATAGCGCTAAATTTCTCAAAACCTCAAAATAAAAAAAAAAAATATGATTAGGCAAATGTGGAATGAGCCAGACGATATAATAAGGATAAGGATAAGGATAACTTTATTTGTTCACAAGGGGAAATCTGTCTTGTTACAGTGTGCTTACAAAACATAAACATCTGTGCAAACACACACACCCCTCGCTATCACACATACACACGCACATACTTCCACACACACACACCCACAAGCAACCTCAAACACACACAATATGTAATAATACATCCTCATCCACACACACACACACACACACACACACACACACACACACACACACACACACACACACACACACACACACACACANATATATGATCTGTCAGCACTCTGCTACTTCCTGGGCTTCCTATGGGCGATCTTCCCAGCTTTCGGATGGAACGAGTTTGGGCTGGAAGGAGCAGGTATCTCCTGCAGTGTAGTCTGGGAGACCTCTGACCCTCTATACATGAGCTACATCTGGACCATCTTCTTCACCTGCTTGGTGGTTCCACTGGGCGTGATGTTTTACTCGTATTGGGGCGTCTTGGCGACGGTAAGTCTGGACAAGGAAGCGGATGGTCTCCTCATATTTTTTGGCCCACTCTTTCCATTACATCCATTATTTTTTATAGCATCTCCTTTCTTTGAACCTTTCTTCGATCCTCTCTTTTTTTTTCTGCTTGATACCTAATGCAGGGGCACTTCATAGTTCTTGTAACTGGGAAATGAATTTACAAGATAGGTTCCAAATGTAGGTTGTGGGCCTTCTCGGCATCTCCTGTAACGAAGGAGTGTGTACGTCCTGTACTTTGAGGATACCTTTTATTTTTCAAGTTTTGATACGAATAGAGAAGTCAAGACTCAAGAAAAGAAATCGGCCGAGAAAGTGCGGGAACAAATGACAAAAAAATGGACGGAGGGTGAAGATCAGATTGACAAGAGAGAAGGATAGAGAGAGAAAGAGAGAGAGAGAGAGAGACAGAGAGAGAGAAAGAGAGAGAGAGAAACGAAAAGGGTTGAGAAGAAAAGAATCGAGAGAGAGAGAGAGAGAGAGAGAGAGAGAGAGAGAGAGAGAGAGAGAGAGAGAGAGAGAGAGAGGGGGGGGGAATAAACTATTGGAAACATGGTTATGATGAGTGAGTGACCTTCTTGACATGCATGAGCTTTTGTCTGGGCACCCTTGGTTGCTTATCTGTAGGCAGACACTCTGAGGAGATGTTAATTTACTCCTGTTTTGGTGTTTCCGCCATGATGAATGTGGATTGGGAAAGGGAGGGAGAGTATTAAGGACTGGGAAAACACGAAAAGAAAAGAAGAGGGCAAATATCAGGAGGAGTGATACATGTGTATCTAGGAGACGGTTGACCATCTTGACACCATGGAACTTCTATGAAGGCAATTTTCTCTGTCTTTATATAAGAAAGACATCCTGTTCGGGTGTTGTTTTTTTTTAACTCCTAGGAGGTTTGCGATAACTGTGCGAAAGAAGAAAAAGAAGAACCGAATACAGATTAAGAATAAGACAGAGAGAGAATAACGGATGGAATGGAAGAGTACATTAGAAAATGAGTGACCATCATGGCACATATTATTATATCTTCTTGTCAGAGGTGATTCTGTAAACAAGAAAGAGGGAGCGTCTCACTACACATGATCCTAAGTAAGAATGAAGTACGAAAATAAAAGAAGAGACGAGGAAGGAGAAAAGAATGAAAGAGAGGAGAGAAGGAAGGAGGAAGAAAGAAGGAAGGGTGAGGAAGGAAGGAAGGAAGGAAAGAAGGAAAGCTAGGGAAACTTCGAACCTAATTGAAAGCCATTGAAGGTGATAATATTTTAATCTCACAGAAGTGTCACTGTTACTTTTGATACTCTGAGCTGGTGTGGACGCGTCTTAAGTTTACCAGCAGTTGTCTTCTTACTAACTCATCAAATTCTCTGACAAAATGACATTATCAGCCTGTTCCAATTTTTTTCTTATCCTCTGACAAAGTGATGAACATCCCTATCCGAATCTAAAGGAAAACGAAGGTAAAAGGGTGTGAAGAAGAAAATGGAGAACGAAAAGAATGAAGTGATAGAAAGACAGAAACACATTATAGGCAAGCTATGACAAATTCTGATTGCACACCTGAGGGTTGAAAAGACACTTTTTGTCTTCAATTTCCCGTCCGCCAGCGGGATGCTGCCCTACTTAATGCCGGATAATTGCATTACTTCCTGGTCCCAGTGCTGTCCAGACTTGGTTTTGAATATCTGATAGCCGCCACAGGCAGGGAAATGAGTTTGAGATATAATGAAGGGAAGAGCGTCCGGGCTCTGTCATGGAAAGTAAGCATGGAGCTATTATAGAGGGCGTATCTCTGGTTGGTGTTTATGCTGGTCAAGGCGGAGGAGGTTAGAAGACGACAAAACTCTCCAAGGCCATATCGAAACAGTGTCTGTAAATATAGTAACAGCCATAATAATGCTGTAAAATTGCTTCTGTTTGCTCGAACAGACAGGCAAACAGGCAGACGGACAGGACAGACAGACAGAAACAAGAGCTAGGTAGGTAGATATGAAGATAGGTAGGCAAGTAGGAAATAGACAGGCAATAGATAGGTAGGTAGGTAGCTTGCTAGCTCGGTGGCCAGGTCAAAATTAAGGTAAAGGCTCTTTGAGGCAGGAGGCGATGAAAATGAAATTACGGAGGCGGTATGCATAATCCTTACGTTAGTTAACGTATTGCGTTAACTACAGTGAACACTACTAATGTTTTTGGAGTTTCCCGTGTTTACCGCAGTGTGATAACTAACGTAAGGAATATGCATACGCTCACCGCTCAGTGTAATGACGACATAGTCTATTATGTGGAGCAAATTATTCCGCTAATTTCCTCATTAACATATTATTTCATATTTGCATTTTGTCAGACCTGAGCACTACCCCGGGTTAATTTCTGATACAGTAATCGGCTAATCGGATATGATTCAGGTTTCCATTAATCAGTTCAACAGGCTTTACCCTGCTAATAACTTTGATAATCTACGTCAAAGAACTGAGCCAGAAAGGTCATCGACTCGCTGTTGAAAGCGAGTCAGACAAAATGAGTCAACCAGCTCAAACAGACAAAATCCAACGACTTCCCAAGACAAGCACTTTTAGATCACTCGCAGGGGATTTGTCTTTGTATTTGTGTGTGTGTGTGTGTGTGTGTGTGTGTGTGTGTGTGTGTGTGTGTGTGTGTGTGTGTGTGTGTGTGTGTGTGTCCAGAATGCCATAAAAACAACGTCTATACTGCCATTATTTATTGATATCAAATCTCAGGCAATTGTGTTTGATGATGTTTTGGTCCACTGATTACAGAAGGATTTTGTAGTAGCTAAATGGCATAGATGAGAGGAGGCGGGGGGATAGGAAGGGGAGAAAGAAGAAGAAGAAGAAGAAGAGGAGGAGGAGGAGAACGAAGAAAGAGAAGAAGAGGACGAAGAAGAAGAAGAAGAAGAAGAAGAAGAAAAAGAAGAAGGGGAAAAGATTAAGAATAAATAGTTGAGAAAGAAGAAGGAGATGAAGAAGAAGAAGAAACGGAAGAAGAAGAAGAAAAAGGAGAAGACTTCATAAGATTATTAATGAAACAAGCAAATAATTAATGCTCAAGTTACAGTATATGATGTAAGAAAAGAACCTGAAATGGAAAGAGAAATGTATCAGGAAGGGGAAGTCGAACGTCCATGATGAAATCCAAAGTAAACTGATACACGTGGAGAAATAAGACTGGCTGATGCATCAGAAACATGAATTTCTATTGGACGATATAATTATATCACAGACTCTCGGGGTTTTACCGGAAATACAGCTTTCGAGACGGAATGACAGAACTTCCTGGATTAAGAAATCTGATTGGCTGCTGAGACTTGAAACATTCGCTCTCATTGGCTGATTCAAATTACTTATTTCCGGTTTCAGCCATAGAGTAGGAAAAGCCGCCGCAGTCGTGGAGTGTAACAAAGCGTAAACAGCTGCAAGGATCGACAGAAGGCAAACGGGATACCTAGGTAGATAGATAGATGAGTAGGTATGTAGGCAGATAGGGAGGTAGGCAGATAGGGAGGTAGGCAGATAGGGAGGTAGGGAGATAGGTAGGTAGGTAGGGAGGTTGGAAGGTTGGGAGGTAGGGAGGTAGGCAGGTAGATAGACAGGTAGGTAGGTAGTTTAGAAGTGAAAGGCAAAATTAAGTACATAAAATTGCATAAACGACGTGAATGAAAAAATTCAAACTTGTGAGACATCTGCGGATTTTGAGGCTGTTACTAGTAGATTGTTTAGTTTATGCTTGGAGCAGGGTTGTCAGATTTTTTTTTTTGTTGAGCCGGAGCCAAATCGCATAGTAAAAAGANAAAAAAAAAAAAAAAAAAAATGTTCAGACAGGGCTTGCTGAGATCAGGATTTGACAATAGACAGGAAATTTGCTACGAATTGTATATATATATATATAGGACATACATGAGTGTTATAATTATCATAGACCTTTCTACATAATATTAGGTCAACATAGTATGAAATGATTGTCAAATGCAAACAGAGATGGTTCTTTGATTTGTGTTCATCAGGCAGAGAGAGGAGAGAAGGAAGCCCGACCACTTAAAAATAGCAAGTTAGAGAAGAATAAGTTGTTCTTTCTTTGTATAGGAATCTAAAGTCTATTGGAGCCAAACAAGAGCCAGAGAGCAGTCAGTTATTTGGGAGCCAAGGGCTTTTTGAAAGAGACAAAATTTTGCATTTTGGCTCCGAAAGAGCCAAGTCTGGCAACACTGACTTTGATCCGGCACTGGTTATATCCAATTTGCCGTTTAACCGTTGCACTCAGTGGCTAGCTCGGGCAAAGAATCGCTCTCGATTATCTAAATAATATAGATGCATTCATTTCTTATATATCGGACATCCGGTTTTTAATTTAGTTTTTCAATCAAGAGTGCCTTCCTTTGACCCACTTGACGAATAGACCTGTTATTTGCTAATCTGTTTCATGTGGTAATTTCAGACAGTTTAACCCTAACCTTAACCTAAAGTCTATGCCCTGTCCATGCATGCACATATTGGAAAGTCGCTGGATTTTGTTTGATTAGGCCAGTTGACTAGCTTTGAAATCAGAGTTTGACTCACATCCAATATCGAATCAAACTTAATTTCTGACTCACTTGGTGATATAGGGTGTTAAGGCAATTAGCAGGGTAAAATCTAATGAACTTTTTAAGCGTACGTCTGAATAGTTTTCGATTAGCTTTATTAGCTTTATCCGATATTCGCCCGGGCTTAGTGCTCAGATCAAACTAAATTAACTTACTAAATACTTCGACTGGGAACTCATTTAAATAACTTTTCTCCACGTAATAATTTTCATCTTATTAATTATCAGCTTTGAATTATAGGACGCATGTTTATTAGGAGTAATAAAAACAAGCGATATGTCTTTGATCCATGACATAATTGTTAATCTAGCTTGCCTGATGGTTGGCCACAGAATGTTTTTCTCACACAAAAGTCCCCTATAAATGGGATAAAACCAGGATCTGACTTCAAAAACTTGTCATCCCACACAACTATGACAACCACATCGTTTATCCTTTGGAATGACGGCTTGTTTTGTCGACCAGCCAGTGAGATCACAACCTAATTAAGATTTCCAGCGAGGTAGAAATCACATTATTCGGAGTTAATTAAGCTATTTTACCATATAATTCTTTGTGTTTGATTTGAAACAACACGTCAGTAATACATCTTACTATATCATGCAGCTTACCAGTGAATTGCATAATGCCACCTATGGCTTAGTATTCTAACGTAACACGCTTACAAACCGCACCAAAATGTGCAGTTCTATACGTTACTGTATCACAGCTGAAATGAGAATATTACGCTGTCTTCGTTACAATTTTTCTGGTAACAGCTAACCTTCGAGCTTCAGGATATGGCCATTGGAAACATCTGGAAATAGTTGTCTTTTCTGTAGATGTGTTTATTCTGTGAGTAGGCTCGCAGAGCGACTAGCTGAGGGGTGAGAATGTTCTGCTCATCAGGCTTTGAAAGTTCATGCTGTCACTGTCCACACGCCGGGGAAACATTTTTTATGGCAAAGTGCCAGTCACATGTTTCAAGGTTAACAAATGTTTAGGTCTCTGACCACTTGTTTCTTAGCTATATGGCAGATTTTCAAATGTGGCAAATCAAGTTCATGCTTTGGATCTTATATTTACAATCCTGTTGCTGTACCTTGCAAAAAAAAAAAAAAATTGTTGTTAACTAGTCAACACCAGTCTATCTTACCCCCGGTATAAGCAAAGAAGTACGATGTAATATGGCTGCGAGATCAAGTCTCACCTCCAAAAGTAAAAGATGCATCAGCCAACAAGACCCATGGTAATAATTACACCATAATAGTCAATCATATTCCTCTGAGAATAGAAAAAGTGAATAGCGAAAGTAATGATTGCTAGAATTTTGGCTTGCGACACCCGGATGAACTTGCATGCTACATAACTGAGAAGTGTACATGTGTCCGTCACTTCTTTGTCACTGGTTGTGTACATGAAGCCTGTTATATACCTTTTGTTTTGTTTCATAACCGTTTCAGCTTCGAAATCTGAACAAGAATTCAGTGTGGGACATGAACAGCCGGGTCGCCAAACGAAACTTGGCTATCGAACGGAAGATGTTGAAAACTGCAGTTCTCATAGTGTGTAAGTAGTTGTTTTTGTTTTTCCTTTAATTCTAGTTCGAGGCCTTCAGTGTAAAGGGCCATAACATGAAGATAGACCCACAATTCTTGTTTGTTATCCAATTTGTCGTCTTGTCCTTTCTAGATATTCTGATGGTGATTTGCTTCTTAAAGGTCTATTATTTCAGGAGCTGTTCAGGTCATGTACAAAAGACCACTGGTCTAGTGCATCAAGGATTTTCCCTTGTTGAAAAAGATTACTTCAATTCTTCATGCGTCATCAAATTCCCATGAGTGATAAAAGGGTGATTAACCTTGGCATCCATTTGGTTACCGAGGAGCTAAAAATAATGAAAAGACTAGCCCAGTAAGTTCGTATATATATAATGTGTATGCGTATGTGTCTCAAGCTTCAAACAACAATACAAAAAAAAACAAAACAAACAAATTTGTATTTTGTATAATTCATAGTCTAGCTCTAATCAACCTGCACGAACATGAAATTCATTTTCTTGGCAGCGTGACATTGTTTCTTAAGTTCCCTTTAAGAAATGAAAGCTAATGCCTTTATCAGCTATGAGTCCATTCTAAACCTGTCTCCCTTGATCTTTTTTTCAGTAAGTTTCCTGTGCTGTTGGATGCCCTACACAGTTGTTTCTTTCATCGCTGCCTTTTTCGGAAGTGAGCTCATCCCACCTATTTTCGCCACCATTCCGCCTGTCATCGCCAAAACTCAAGGTAAGAGAGAGAGAGAGAGAGAGAGAGAGAGAGAGAGAGAGAGAGAGAGAGAGAGAGAGAGAGAGAGNGAGAGAGAGAGACAGAGACAGAGACAGAGAGACAGAGAGACAGAGAGAGAGAGAGAGAGTTTATGATCATGTATGTCATTTAACCCAGTGAGACGCCCTTTTGATACGGTCTCTTTGGGCTACAATTTACTGACGTTGCCATGGTATTAAATTAATCAAATTAAAAGACATCTTTTTTCAACAAATACTATGTGCAGCATTTAGTTTTTTCAAAAAATTGAAATGACTTAGGCCTAGGACGAGATGAAGGTGGGATGGCTTTGATAAAAGTCATTTTGAGATTGCAAAAACTGCGAATCTAGAAGAAATACAAGTCATTGTGCTAAGGCGCTGCTTACATAGGGTTCATTAATCCCACTTTCCATTAACCTGATACCACTCTTGTTAAATATACATTAACCCACGTGGTGCTATGATAGAAATAGTTCTAGCGTCCACTCACTATGCTTGAATCGGGCAATAGAATAATTTCGCATCTCATTGATGAGCACTGGTTGCTAAGGCCGAATTTTGCAGCCCGGCGTCAGCTGATCGGCCAGAAGACAACACGTGCAACAGTCATTAACTGTAACAGTGGTCATACAGCCAGCGGGAGGCTGCGCTACGAGAGAAGCAACTTAAGTATCCAGCTTTTGAATGCAAATATTCAAGATCGACATCATGGTTATAGTATGCGAGATCAGTGACCAACTCCAGTGACGTGCAAATAATATACACGACGAAAGACAAAAGAAGGAAGAAAAAAAAAGAAAGAAAAAACAAAATATACGACGGAAGACCCGCATGCACAGACCACCATTATTGATTGGACCTGAGATCTATACCACTTTACTCCATTCCCCCACCTCCTGCCCCCCC
>JAWQUT010000260.1:106162-124953 GCA_033807755.1 Ellobium chinense
CCCCTCCAAAAAAACCCCCACCAAAAAACCAGAGAAGGACAAGAAAAGATAGCCGGAAGAAAGCTCCGGTACCGATTTCTGACGGGCTCTATCTGTTATGCAAAAAAACCGCCTCGTAAGATTGCGTCTTCCAGTTGATGCGTGTCGGTATATGTGGCAACTTCCTACGCCATGTTAACCATTTCGTCGTGAGTTAATTCAGGAGCTGATGATGACGTAAGGAAATGGAGCAGGAGAGGGAGTAGTAGCCACAACTACGCACAGTTCTGTCCATCTGTCCTAGCGATGACTACGGGGAAACCTCCGAAACATCAGCGATGTTTCTCCTAGTTGCTGCCAGCGAGCGAAGCTAGCACTCAAATAGCCTGGTTATGTTTATAAACCTTGTTTATTTAGTATTTGCTCCATACACATTATATTTGCTTTTTGATGGGAAGAGTACTACAGAATAAGCGTGGGGGTGTATATCAAAAAATAGAGTTTAAATATTTCTCAAGCTCTTTGTCTCTCACTCTCTATATCTCTCTCTTACATCCACACCCACACCCACACCCACNCACTCCAAACATCCAGGGAATAGAGACTTTACCTATCTAACTTGAATTTATCTGTAAGAGGGAACGACAGGGAATTAAGAAAGGATGGAGGACGGACAGGGAGAACAAAGAACTCAGATATAATGTTGCCCTTGATTAAGTTCATCTGGACCAGAAGCCATGATGAGCTTCCTGTAAATAATGCGAGTTCACAGCTCTATGGACGAAATAAAATGACCGCACATCGTTGGTGAGGAAATCAATACTACAGACCTGTCATTCACTCCGAGATACAAGGGTTTGTTCTGGAACCTGGACACATTCTGGCATGATAATGGACGGAATTAAATGACGACGTGGCCACAGTCTCTAGCTCTGTCGGGATGTAAATGTAAGGGTCGTGTTCGAGTCGCTATCGATGTTGATATCTCTTGATACCGATCCTTAAGGCGAATACTCACTTCCGGCAGTTGAGTTAGTCAGTTTTATCGATACTGGCGTTCTAATTAATATCGCTTCTATTCGTTTAATTTTCCTTTTGTTCATATTAAGATACCATACGAAAAGATAAGATAAAATAAGATAGGATAAGAAGTACTTTATTATCTTTAATAGGAAACGTATTTCCACAGATGATTTATGTTAATTTTAGACGCAAACTTTAGCAGGGGCTGTCATTCTCAGCTGATATCTGACAGTGCTGACACATTTTATAATTATCTCAATTGCTAAGTGAATCTATGTTTGGATTACTCTGCGGACTCATAATTTCCTATTTAACTCGGTAGGCAGCGCGATCCTCTAGAGACTATGTAACGCCACAGTACTGATAACGACTATTGAGTACAAAAATGGAATTGTAAATATTCGCGTTAATCGATATTTGAAAATATTCGTCGCTAGCCAGTGGCAATGTTACCATTGGTGGCTTCAATATTTTCCAGTGCGCTGTGCTATTTACAGGTCATGTTATTTGACCACAGATAGAACTGGAATATTCTTGTTAAGGTAGTCCCATATCTCCCATGCAGGGAGGGTGACAATGATGGCGGTTTACTATATAAGGTGCGAACCAGCTGAATCCCGATCCGTCACGACGCGGAAGCAGTGACGTAGGCGGACCTCTGTTATCTTGCACGAGAACATCAGAGTCGTAATCTGGCACTCGAAATGTGGTGGATTCGGTTTCGTACGATTTAGAAGGAGATAGAGAGGGCATGGAGAAAGGAAGCCGATGGTTTCCCGCCGTAATGCTGCTACTGTCTGGCGTTTTTGAATTGCTGATACCGTAAAACTTTCAGGCAACCAGTCCATAATTTCGGGATATTAGGGCGACCGTCTTAGAGGGTAAAATGGATGCTTTTAGGAAATAAAGAACTGAGGAGCAGAGCAATATAACTCGGGTGTTGCCATTTGGGGCTAAGTTATGCATGAGATTCGAGGTTTTCAGAAACGTGTACATGAGTTAAACATATCAAACTGTGTCTTGCAAGTGTCGGTCACTTGGGAAAATGCGCATTAAAAAAAAAAAACTCCAGTCAAAAGATAGTACAAAATTACCACATATACGAATAAAAGTGGCGATCTTTTGAGTAAACAATGCAGTTTTTAACACTATAGCTAAAGTGAAACGGTAAGCAAAGTGTGCACCTTTTAGTACACAGCCTGAGTCAAATGGTAGGCAAAATATGCAGTTTTTACAACATAACAAAATTCAAATGGTAAACAAAATATGCGGTTTTTTATAGCATAGCTAAAATCAGATAGAAATACGAAAGTACCATCTGTAGAAATACCTAAAAAGCCAAACAAAATTACCACCTGAAAAAATATCTCAGTGAACTTTATTTTTCATCCCATCTTCATTTAACCCACGATTTATTTTGAGCAAGAGCGTTATTCATTGTAGACAGTCTACTGCCAACAGTGTGGCGTATGCAGAGAGGACAATAAAGTCTTATAGACACCTAAATCTGTTTGATTGCTGTACATGAATCTTTCAGGCAACGGTTCACTTTTACTGGCAACTGAATTATTTATAATTCCCATACACTGTTTAGCTGTTTCACTGGAATATTTAAAAATTGATTCTTCATCGTATTTTGACTCTTTTTTCTATAACATCGCTATTGTACAGTTTCATTCACTGTCAAGTCACGCATGAAACGGATGGAAATCAGGGGAACAGTGCTGAGGAAAGCAAAAGTGTTCAGTGAAAATAAAAAGAGAAATGTACACTATAATTTCACTTCTTCCCCCACACCCTCCCTCCCCCTAGTTCCCTTTCAACTAAACCAGATCTGTCGCTCTTTAATTCTCTGAGCACTGTGTACTGACAAAATGAATAACTGGAGTCCAGTTCCTTTTAATGTAATGTTTGATAAATATGTCTCTTCACACTGAGACATTGTAAAGCTCGGCCGGTCCAAACATACAGATCTATATTCAACAGCAAAACAAGAATTCCACCAGAAAACAAACAAACTTTTAAAGAAAAGGTCAGGGACATAAAAGTTATTTGTATGAGTGACTGTATAACATAGATAGGTCTCTGGGCTATCCCCTGAAAAAGTGGATATGTGCAATAAAAAGAAAGTACCCACAAATAAATAACGCAGCAAGAAATTACTTTCTACTTTTTGAATAATTTCTTCCTCTTCTTTTCTGGCCTTTTGGTTTCTGCATGCGGTACCATTTTGAAAGAAACCTCTTGGGTATTTAGAAAAAATAAATTCAAGATGATAAAAACAAATCCGCATTTGGTACACATAAGATGGGCAGAGAGATGTTTACTAACTCTTCACCAAAAATGCTTTTAACTTCGCTTTTTAGCCAACGCTTTTGATTAAGTGCCACGACTCAATGGGAAAGCACTACTCTGACAGATGACAGTATCATCATTAATATAAGTGTGCTCTTTATTGTAAATATGTCATTGATCATTCCTGGGGCATTTGTTTCCTCTCTGATTTCAATCCGTCACATTCATGACGTTGCTCACTCACAAATTACTTCTACTCTGTTTTTTGATGCCTTCACTTTTTTGCCCTCACTTTTTTGCACAACAGCCGTATAATATATGGTGCAATTTCGAACTTCCGGACCACAAAGATGAGTTGATACTGTTAGGTAAATTTAGTTGGCTATAAACAGACAAGGAATGCAAATGGCTGAAAGCTAATTGTTCGAGACAGCAGGACGACACAAACCGCTGCCTTGTTTAGGAGGTCTTACTGCTTATTGTACTATATTACCAAACTGTTGTATGAGGTAAGCTACAGCGAACAGTCAGTGTAATATGAAGGTTCGAATAGGTTTTCAAGCATAAATGAGAGTAATGAAATAAGTAATTACGTAACAGCCCAGAGATTTAGCTAGCTCAAGTTGACTGTTTTCAGCTTTGAGTGAAATAGTAAATTACATGGCTGCTGACATACTTAGCTAGCTGAAGTTGATTGTTTTCAGCTCTGAGCGAAATAGACAATTACATGACTGCATAGAAATTTAGCTGGCTGAAGTTGATTGATTTCAGCACTGAGTGAAACAGTAAATTACATGACTGCTTACAGTCTTAGCTGGCTGAAGTTGATTGTTTTTTAACCCTGAGTGAAATAGTGAGTTTCATGAATGCTTACAGATTTAGCTAGCTGAAGTTGATGGACGCTGAATTAAAGACGTCATTGAATTTATCTTCATGGCCCGGAATTTCTTATCTTAACTTGATGACAGTCACCATCTCAGTAAATTTATTCCTAGAATCGACTCCGCTTGATCGCAGTTTGGAATATGACTACCTTCGTACCTGCAACATTTTTACATTACAAAATGCTGTACTTATATGTATATATATATATACACACACCAAAGTCACTTGATTATAATAGTAACTCTTTTTAGTACTATTTTTTTCCACTTTCCGGAGCAGTTGCACCTAAGCGGAGTTGATAGATCTAGTATCCACTATTTGTTAATGCAACTCGATATAGACAGTGCACTTCCTATTACATTCACCTCCCTTTTGCACCCTCTACTTTTATTCCATTTTTTCATACACTAATGTCTCACTCTTCTTTTACATTTGCATTTACATCATCCCATTGTGTCTTTATGTTTGACAAAACAAGACGTTTACAGTATGCACATTATAATATGGTACATAAAGTAAGATTATAGCATTTTATTGATCTTCACAGGAAATTTATGCTAGAGAAATTACACACACACACACACACACACATACACACACACACACACACACACACACACACACACACACACACACACACGCACACACACAAACACACACACACACACACACACACATACACATACACACATAGACATACACACATGTATATTTATGTTAGCGTAACTATTTATGTTTGCCAGCTTTGGTAGGTCTGCTGGTCAGTAATAATTTGGCTTTTTTCGTCTTTTTTTTTATTGCAAAGGGCTGTTTGATCCTTTGATATTAGTAACCCGACACAAGGCCTTTCAAAAGGCTTTTTTCACCACATTTATCGGGCAACGCAAGAGAAAGAGGCGAGCGAACAACTCGCAAAGGGAAATTCAAGTAAGATAAACAGTATGCTTTACTTAATATTAACTTGAAGAAATAGTTGATGTTGTGGCTTCAACATGACAGAAAAGCTTTTCGTGATCTGGCTAGCTTTATTCTGTAATAAATCATCGTAGTCTGTAATTGCTTTATAGTATAATGTTGTAACTCGTCAAGAGAATGAGTGCACAGAATATAGAATAAGTTGAAGGCTTAATGTGAATCATGTCAAAGAGCTGACTCTTTTTGAGAGAGGCCTTGTGGAAAAACAAGGAGACCAAACTATGCACAGACCCTTGCTTAAGAGAAAGCGATTCAATCTATGGAATTTGATGTTGTCCCAAATATGAACCACAATCCCAAGATACATAGAATTGTTAATAAATCAAAAGTACACTCTTTGGAAACTACCGCGTTGAATGTGATACAAAATCTTAAAAGGCCGAATAACTACAGGAATGTAAGCTTCAAGAGGGAAACTACAGTAAGGGGAAAGGAACAACCAATATGAGACCAGACACCGTCATGCATTCAGGAGGCTCAACGCAGATGCTGCTGATTGAACTGACAGTGCCGTTTGAGTCCAAGATGGACGAGCAGCATGCGTACAAAACTGCCAAGTATAGTGATCTTATTCTCGAACTGAGAAGAGCAGGAATAACAGTAACAGAGTAATGGCCATGGAAGTAGGGGCAAGGGGTATGGTGATCACCTCGGTCTACGATCTCCTCATGTTGCTCGGAATACGAGGACGGACGCGATCATGTACTCTGAAGGATCTGGCAGAGTCTGCGGAAAGGAGCTCATCATGAATGTGGATCACACGAAGTGAACAGTGGTATGTTGCACAGTAAGTTTAAATATACCTAAAATGCAACTTCCACTATGGCTTCATGGTGGCAGACATGATATGAAGCAAATAATTAAGAAACTGGAGATTGCGGATTCAAATCCCTCCCGAGGCGGGAAAAAAATCAACAGAAAGACACTTGGGAGTCATGACCAAAATCTGGCTCAGCCCCTTTAGAGTGTAAGGAAGTCAAAGGACCGAAACACTTGTTAGACAGGGGTATCTTTCTCTGAAGATCTTCTGTTGCCTCGCGCTCCGAGTAAGAGAGTTTCCTATTTATTTTTTTTCCTGTTTCTTCTATGTTATACTAAGAAATCAATACTATCCACCCTGTGATATTACAATTTTTTTTGTGTGTGCTTTATTAGCAATTTCTTGGGGCTTAAGTTTTTTGTTTTGTTCCAATTTTGGAAAGTGGCAGTGTAATTTTGTGTAGGCCCACTAACATTTCATGCGTCTATATGTGTATGCAATTACCAATAATATTGATGCTGTTCAAGGCTTGCATATTGTTTCATGCTAGAGTTCGACACCTACATGTTCTGCTTTGTACTTTTTTTTTGCCTAAATATTCTGCTAGTCTTAATATTTGTTTAGTATTCCTAAATTACTTTATTCGCCTTACAACGTTCCATTTCATTTTGTGGAATCAAACTCTGGCGATAATGTATGTTTTTCTCCCTACGCCGTTAGCTTGTGCTCTGATTGCTTCAAGATTTATTTTCTATGTTAAACTAATGTTTACAGCACTGCATCCTCTGACATAAACGGCGAGCTAGAAAGAGGGATTTTGCTGTTTCTGGGGAGGACGTAAATTCTTTGGTCCTTACAGAAAGACTGAGGAGGAAATATAATAAGATGAAAAGAATGAATTAAAAAAAAAAAAACACTCACGCACACACTTCAGATTGCTCCAGAGGATGGTTTTCCACCCAACAATGGCTACGCCTTTGCTTTTGCCACAAACAGATTCAACTCCTTCTCTCACAGGGATTTGGAGCTATTTTTGTGTTAGTCTTTCATCAATAATACCAAGATCCCAAGTGACCCGGGAAAGTAACCTGAAGAAACTACTAATTTCCAGGTTGTGGAAACACTCGCCGTACAACTTTTATTCCTGTGTCTGTAATACAAACAATCCAATCATTTCAGTCAGTTTAATGAGATACAGGACGGTTTTTGTTGTGATCCTTGCCCAAGATAAGATAAGATAAGATAAGTCATCTGCAAGGGAAATGTGTCTTTGTTACAGTGACGACAATGAATATGTTTAAAGAAATACGTAAAGAAAAATACTCATACGTGCAGATACTCATATGTATACATGGGCTTACACACACAGTCTTTTTCTCTCTCCCTCTCTCACCCACCCACAATTAAGCAGAATCTGAATTCATAAGTCAGAATGATTACTTTTCTAGAAATATTATCATTGGATATTGCCAATATCATTAAGCGCGTTGATTTAGCGGTACCTAGAGCTTTCATATAGTCTTTAATCATTGTTGGTGTTAAAGGGAGTATGTGAGATTGAATCCAATCAAAATGTCTGTCTGTAACCCATCGCTACTAAACAGCAGTGGGCGGACAATGACATATTAGATGTGCTTCTCTTTACTGATGACCTCCTTCATCCCCCTAGTCCCTCCACAATTTATTGTTGTGCCTTCTTTCCATCTCCTAACTTCTCTCCACCCAGACAGATAAACATTTTGACAATGCCTTTATCTAAGTTGATTAATTTGCTCTAAGGCTGAATCTTGGATTAGCACTACGATTGTAGATGTACTTCTCTCTATTGATGACCTCCTTCCTGTCCCTAATCCCTCAGCAATTGTTGTGTCTCCTTCCATCTCCTACCTCCTCTCCACTCAGACGGATAACCTTTTTTTTCGCTGACAATGACTTTATCAAACTTATTAATTTGCTGTAAGGCTGAATCTTGGATTACCGCTACGATTGTCTGTCACAGTCAGTTCAATCCCCCTGGCACAACTAATTTATATGGAACAATCGTGACTTATATGGTCACAGCCACACCAGACCTGTCGTTGATTGCCACATGCGATTGTTCCCAAAGACACAACTAACATTAGAGCCTGTAAATGCCAGGAAAAAGTGCATGTTTCTGGAGGGAGCTGAGAATACCTTGCATGATCTGGCCTGTCGGGGTAATAATAATTTAAATAATCCGCAAGAAGCAAGGATTTACGCGGCCGCATCCCTGTTTTGTAGTAAGTAGCGTTCTTGTTACGTGCGATAAGGTCGTCTAATTGATCAGATTGTCAGTCTCACCTATTATAATCTTCGTTGGGAAGAAATTGAAATGCTAGGATCTATCTAATTTTTGCTCATTAGAATTCCCGTCCAGATTTATCCAGAATATTAGATCCTTTAATTGCTAGCCATGGTCAGCAAGTCCTGACGGAGTACAGCGAATGTTAACAATGATCTTAGGGACGACGTGTTTTTGGGTAGGTGGAAATTGGTAGCCGGCGATAACAAGAAGCGATTTGCACTTCATTAGAGCATAATTTTGTTCTTACCTGTTTACCATTTTCAACGTCACATTCGTTAAGCAAAGCCTAAGCTATCAGAGTGGATGAAATCCATCTTCGATTCTTGGCTGGTTTCAGTTTGGCTCAAGTGACCCACAAAGTGACCCACAAACCAGGTTTTCCTTCGATTAACTGACGTCTATTTTAGGACTGATGACATTTGTGTAGGAGGAGAAAGTATGTAAATGCCTAATACATAATAATAATTGTGACGTTGAGAATTAGGATAGACATATTCTAATTTTAACAGTTTCGAGGAAAAAAAAAACAGCAACAACAAACAACAGATTTTTCTCTTTTAAGGAAAATAAAAATTATAAACATAAGAAAATTAGTAAAACATAGATGTTTTAAGACCAAAAAACCCCTACAAATAAAAAAAAATCAGTTTCATTTTAAATTATCCCTAACTGACGGAGGCGTTTATTTTGAGTAGCATTATCCATATGTCAGGAAGATTAAGGCGTTGTAGAGTTATCCCATGTTCAGTTCCAGAAGGCATTCAACTTGTAAGCTTTCAACAATGAAGTTAGCTGATTATCAATTCCAATAGACGTTCACGTTCACCATAGGAACTTTTATGGTGCAAAATAGGTGTAACGCCATTTATTTTGTTACCACTTCTTTTTAGAGTACTTATATTAACAACAATTTCATTGAAATCAAGGTTATTTGAAAGTGAATCTGGGGAAAAGACAGGGATAAATTCCTCACTTTAATAGCTATGGAGATACCCCATAAATATTCATCTGATCGATCTGAAATCCCCCGGTCTGTTAAATGGGTACATGATTATAGGCGGTGGAAGATATGTCAGAAAGCTAATGATCACTTCCTGTAAATGGCAGCGGCACTGTATGCTCCCCAGGGAGTTGAGGAAAGTCCCAGAATGATCAGGCCTGCTCGGGTAATATTAGTGAGAACTCGCGTCATTACGTATGAGCCTAAATAAGTGACTTGTTAAACCGCATTATTATTACTATGAATTAGGGACATACGAATAGGTCAAGTCCAGATCAAAGCATCCAAAGTGTTCTGTGTAACTATATGACGCCAGTATATGCACTCTATTCCCTTTAACCTGTGGACACAAGTGACCGTGTGCATAGGGCATAATCCTTATGTTATTTAATATAATGCATTGCGAAGCCACGGGAAACACCCAAAGCATTAGTAGCGTTCATTGTGGTTAGCGCAAGGATTATGCATACGGCCACAGAAGTGCGAAACCGTTTGATTACGCTAGAAAAAAATGTGCCTTCGACTACATCGCAGCATGGTTGCTTTTGATCTGGAATTTGCATTATTCAATTTTCATGGGTACTCGGAGCTTATGTAAGACGCATAGGTCTGGTATTACAGTGAACCCAAACCATTACTGACGACCCTCTTATTATCAGCTAATTTCGTGAATGAGTATGTTGGAACACTTAGTCACCTAATTTACCCTGAGCACAGTTTCTAGACAGTTTTATTGTCAGAAGAGGGGACTCCGATAACTGAGCTCCAGAGCACAACTGAGCACCAATGATAAGACAACTGAGCACCAATGATAAGACAACTGAGCACCAATAACAATACTACTGTGCACGGTGGACAAGACAACTGAGCATCAACATTTTATTGATCACTGTACGCAGGCTAAAATTTGAAAGTCGTATTACTCAAAAAGAGAGTACAGTAATTGTAAAACTTATATTTAAGTACTGACTAACATCAAAATGAAGACATCGAACATAATTATGTTTAGACTTTAGTTCTGCAGAAGGGCCTCTTTTTGTTGGCTTCATAGTTGTTTTTTTTTTGTTTTTTAAAAAATAAATAGCATTTTTTAAAAAATGGAAAATCTATGGCCTTAATACTATTTTCAGTCCAGTATCGTGCAAGAAGGAAGGGTTGAATACTAACATCTTTGGTGAATTAGACACAGTCCAGTATTCATAGAAGAATAAACACAGGCGTCCTTGATATAACTGGTACGTGTACTTTTGAAAACTGAGTGAAAAAACTGCACAGGAACTATTTCTAGGCGGTTACATTTTTCCTCTAGATTTATCTACTTATTTCTTAAAAATTGTTCTTTCCACTTGCTGTCCAAATTTATTTACTTGTTTTGCTTCATTAGCAAGCTCGTTATTTAAGCCACCAGTCACCGCATGTAATGCTTGGCTGTTGTAAAATTATATGTGGTTGAATGTTTTTTTTTTTTTTTCACTTGCTTACATGTTAGCTTCTTTGCTTGCTTGCTTGCTTGCCTGTTGCTTGATGCCTGCATGGTGCTTTTTGCTTGCTTGCTTACTTGCTCTTTGGTGTGCAGTTGCCTTTTTTTTTTTTGGCGACATTAACATTGTTAGTAATTCTGTATGTTTATGTCTTGTTTTCTTGTACACGACTGGCATACTTAATAGCTAACAGTATACATGTTTTATACTTTGTCTATCTGCGATAATTATGATTGCTTGTTTTGCAGAATATAATCCATACCGCCAGTGAATTCGTTGACCATCGAGGTGTCTCGTAACAGTTTATAATATAAAACAGTTACATCTGTTGATCTGTTATTCCTCATGATTCGAAGAGTTTCCTCGTGTGCAGTGTGTTAAAAGCTATCCTAAATCTTCATACTGTCATTACCTATTATATTCAGCGCAAGTTTTGTGTCTGCTTTACATTCATCCACAGCTTTGTCAATCTTTTTATGACACATTGGCAGATTGACATCAATGCGAAGTTTTCTTCTTAATTCATGAATTTCAAAGCTGGAATTTAGTATCTTCACTCCCCCCTCCTCTCACCCCACCCCGACCACCAAAATAATAATCCTTTTTTTTTGTGCAAGTAATTTATATTTTACTTACTTATTTGATGCTATACATGCTTTAGCACTCATCTGGCCTCGGGTTGTCATACTCATATATTCCATAATAATAATAACAATAATGAGACACAACTCCTTTTTCCTTGCTGTAGTATTAACTGAAATCAACACTTTGATGTCTATATTATTGTGTAATGTTTTTGTCTTAAATCAAGAACATTCCATTTTTTGGTGGCGGATTTTCTGCTTGGTGTCAATAAAGTGAAGTTTCAGATCTCCTGATCTGCTCAAAAACCTGCTTCTTACATGAATCTTTTTTAAAGGCAAAGATGGTTTCCATCTACACTCTATAGACTCAGCTGGAACTTCACTTTTACAGTAGGGAAAGTGATGCATGTTAATTTAGTTATTATTTAATGAAAGAAAGGAAGGACAAAAAGAGAGAAGAGAGGAGAAATTGTGAGAAAGACGTAAAGGGATGAAAGCGAAGGAGGAAGAAAATGCTTCGTTATCATAAAAAAAGATTCCTATGAGAATTACAGATCACAACGAATAGTTGATGAATATTATTTGAAAAGCTTCTCTTTCCCTCACTCGCATGTCCAGCCAGATTATTTTTAAGTTATGTAAAGTGTAGCCTTAGGGCTTCTTAATTCGGAGGGAAATCATGTAGTTTCAGGTTTTTCTTTCTTTTTTTCCCCCTTTCTTTTTGAAATGTTCTTAATCTCTTTTGTAATAAGTTTAACATTTTCAGTCAATTTGGCTGCATATCAGTCTATAAAGTCTTTCATTTTAATAATTTGGCTTGCATGACAGCTTCTTCAAGCCTTGTAATAAAACGTCACAATCAAACAAGGGACCCCAATTAGACGACTTACTTTTAAGCTTTGTTATCTACAGCTTAGGGCTTCCTAATACACAGAAGCTTCAGGAAATTTTTTTTTTTTTTGGTATCAATTTTATTACCCTAGTGCGTAATTATGTTAACCCTTCCAGTCACTTTAGGTGCACATCAGCCATATAAAGTCTTCTGTTTTAATAATCTGGCTTGCATAACAGCTTCCCTAAGCATTCTAATTAAACGACAGATTTAAACAAGGCGCCCCCCTCAGCGTCATATGTAATTCTGTATAGTCCAGCTTAGGGCCTCACTAGGTTTGAGCCCGGCACAATACTGTCCACTCGCTATGATTAACTGTGCTGATACTGTGGATTGCCATTTTTAATCTATGACTTCAAATTTTTGTTCGAGTGTATCATTATCTTTACCCTAAATCTCGCCAGGCCTCTTCGACCCTATAATCTACGTGGCCACTAACAAACAGATGCGGACAGCCCTCTTTGAGATGCTGCCTTGCGAGGGACTGAGGGCAAAACTCCTGAAGGACGACAAAGATAAAGCCGCGGACGAGCAAGAATCCGAGGAATCCGACGTTGAGGGCAAAAATCCAAAAGAGAAGGCCAAGAAACCAGACAACGCAGACGCTACCCCCAAGAAAGCAGACACCAACACCACCCCAGCTAAGGCCAGGAGACCTTCCCTCGGCAAAAAGAACCAGGTTCACGCATTGACCGTGGAACGTCCCTCTTCTAACGAGGGCGTTAGCGAGGTGTCCAATCTCGGGGAGGAACCGGAAACGACGAACATCAGTTCTATACATATCAGCCAATCAGCGGAATGCACTCAGGTTACCTATACTAATGCAGAAGGAGTCTCAGGCGCGGCTCCGTGAGCAGGTGATACAGTATTATTTTAGATCAAAAGATTTATGTGAGTGTGTAGTATGCTGACCGGCATTAAAACAAAAAAATAATCCTCTCCACTATATAATGGAGCAAAAGGTAGTCACGTCCTTTCTTGATCTTTCCTCAAATAGTGGTAAGTTGTAAAAATTTAATGAATCACATCTATAAATCAGAAGTAACTATTTGCTTTATTATCCACCCTTATGGATACCTATTTCCAAGTAAATATACGAAGTTTATTTCTGTACTTCGTTAGTTACTTTATTATAGGTATCTTGTTTTTAGCGAGGAGTTTTTTTTTTTAATATGCCAATCAGTATTGAATTTTAATTGCCCCCGTGGCATCTGGATATGTTTGTTTGAAATTTTTTTAAAAAGTGGACATCATCTCTGTTCTGCATAATAATGATAGAATTGATAATCTCCCATTCTGCGAATGAGATTACCATCACGGGTGAGCAGCAGAGGATGAACTGATCCTTAATCCTACCAGCAGTCTATTGATGGTGACAGCAGCAAAGAGCGGTGCGTTATACATGAATCGAGCTTGCTCCTAACCTCATCGTAAATTAACGTCCCCAAAGCCATTACTAATTGACCACCGGCTACCGATGGAATCTGAACTTATCGATTTAAATAAACAATTCGTCGTAATGTTTTAAGTTTTGGTAGATTTTATGCGACAGCTTTTCATTAACAATCATTACCAAGCGGTGTATAAAAACTGAAAGCCACACAATCAATCTCAAGGAGGAGTAGAGAAAAGTGTCACAGTGTCGTAAAGTTTGTCCTTTGATTAGTATAGATTCTATATGTACACCACTCGATCTGTTGGGCTGCCGCACGAAAATAACGAGCATACATAGTCTGAATGTCAGTATCCTTTCTCCAAACCTCTCTCTCTCTCTATCCGGCCCCCACCTCCTTTCCTCTCTTGTCCTCCACAATTCCCCTCCACCTGCCTTACTCACCATCTATATATACACACATGATATCAAATCAGTTCATCCTAGATATGCGTGCTGAAAGTTGGTAATAGTCACTAGAGTTAAAATTTAATAGTAAGAGGAATATGCTGCATTTTTCTTCTAATTGTGGGAAAAAAATTATGCATTTTTGTAGATTCTTCTTTGCAACAAAAGCGGAGCTCCATTTTAAGGGGAGGTTAAATACGTCAAAATTATGACTCCATTATGATCGTTATTCTGTTGCCACTGATATTTAAAAAAGTAATGGCCCAAACAATCTGAAATTTGACACTGTGGAAGCCACGTGTATGCCAATGAACATGTATAGTGGAAAGACCATGGTAATTACTACATCTGAAAATATTCTGTATAATGTATTCCCTTACACTGTCTCACTAGAAGCTCACTGTGTTATCAGGTATAAACGTGTAGTACAATGTCATTTTTTGCTCCGCTGCAAAGCAGTTGCTAAGTTTTAGAGAAAATGAACCAGCATTTTTGTGAAATATTCCTGGCAAGGGAATATTCAATATACTCCTCCAAATCTACATTTTTTGGACTGTTTTATACTAGAAAGATATGTGATAATGTACTTTCACATCTGTTTCGCTTTGAGCCATTGTATTAAGTATACTATAAATTTTGATGAAAGTAATTATAAAGCATAGGAGTTTAGCGTGCTTTTTATTGTTAATGACATTTTCTGACAAGATGGTTCTTCTATAAGAACTGAAATCCGATTATCTCAGTGAAGATTTGTAGAATGAAGACACACGTTTTTTTTTTCTCTACAGAATATGCTAAGTATGCCCTTTTGAACAGGGCATGACTAATTTATCATTATTGTAGTCTGTGTTGATGTCGGATCAGTCAGAGATTTCGAGAGACTATTCAAACAAAGGATCAGGGAGTTTCGTGATTTGATTTGTGTCGTGAAACATATCAAAGGGGGAAAAAAAAGAAAAAAAAATATAGAAAATAGCAAAATGTAATCCTGTATGGGAACACCTATGAAGGCTGTGGCGAAGTTGGGTATTTAGATTTTCTTTAAAGAGAAAAAAAAAAAGTACTGCAGATGGAAACCGCGTGTCTCTCTGTGTTGGGCAGTTCTTTTGGAACAGCTGTCAGAAATTTTATATTNCTCCGGCCCCCAACTCCTTTCCTCTCTTGTCCTCCACAATTCCCATCCACCTCCCTCACTCACCATCTATTATATACACACATGATATCAAATCAGTTCATCCTAGATATGCGCGCTGAAAGTTGGTAATAGTCACTAGAGTTAAATTTAATAGTAAAAGGAATATGCTGCATTTTTAGTATGAAGACACACGTTTTGTTTGTTTTTTTTTCTCTACAGAATATGCTAAGTATGCGCTTTTGAACAGGGCATGACTAATTTATCATTATTATTGTCTGTGTTGATGTCGGATCAGTCGGAGATTTCGAGAGACTATTCAAACAAAGGGTAAGGAAGTTTCGTGATTTGATTTGTGTCGTGAAACATATCAAAGGGGGAAAACACGTAAAAAAAATATAGAAAATAGCAAAATGTAATCCTGTATGGGAACACCTATGAAGGCTGTGGCGAAGTTGGGTATTTAGATTGTTTTTAAAGAGAAAAAAAGAAGTACTGCAGATGAAAACCGTGTGTCTCTCTGTGTTGGGCAGTTCTTTTGGAACAGCTGTCAGAAATTTTATATTAGCGTATTTGACTGATATGATGGTGATCGGTCAAAACGATATTTCATGGTGAAACTGTGTGTTCACTAAACGGCAATGGTGTGTCAACAAACTAGAGGCTAATTATTACTTTGTGTACCAAAATTAAAACCGTTTCTAATGTAAGAAACAATTATTCATCATCAAACTTCTTTCTTGCAAATTCTTCCAAACTCTGTTTGGACCTCTTGCTTGACGTGAACAGCTGGCTTCCTTAAAACTAGTATATTATGAATCACATAATGAATAAACCTTCAAAAAGTGGTATTTCCAAGGCACCTTGTCTCACAAATAAATCCCATTTATATCCATGCCAACCACCTTGCTTATTTCATAATCCAGATATTGAGGCCGAGATACTTTATTAATGCATTTTAGGAGCATCACTGTTTGTGTCCTTGTCAACCACTTTAAAAAAATGGCGCATTGCAACATCCGTAAAATAGCGATTTCTATTCCTGTAGACTTTTTTTGTTTTTGTTTTGGGGTAATAGACGGATGCTCTACCTGTCAGGGAATAAATGAATTCGTAAAATGACTCTTGCGGGAAGACCAGAGATGACAGCCTCTATTTCATCCTGCTGAATGAATGTTGTTTGCGATCGTTTTCAGTGAAGTGATAGAGAGTTTCAAACTAGCCGAGGATAATCTAAACTAGGTGAGAGTAGTCCAAAATAGCAGCTACCAGACGAAAGAACCGTCATTTGCCCAAAATAGCAGCGACTAAGCCAGAGTAGATGTGGTATCACTTATAATGCGAAGAAATCGATTTCTTTAATTTGTTTTTGGCACGAGTGCTTTTAGTTTCTTTCGGCCTTGATATACCACTGTTCTATGTCTCTCTTTTACTGAAGTAGGTGTGTGATGAAAATCCTATGGCTTCATGATGAAACTTCTATCACATTGCCGTTAAAACTAGCGAGGCATTATATTAAAAGTATTTACGCATGAGCAGTTTGCATAGGGGTGATTAAAAAAAAAATATTCTAGATCCAGTTAGATACCACATAGTCTAGTGACAAACTATCATTTTTACGCCCCAAATAAAGTGGACCCGTGGAAGCAAATGAAAAAATCGATTAACGAAAAATCTCACCAGAACCTACGCAAAACTATGATTACTACACCTTAGCGTCTGGCCACTCTATCTCCAAACACAACGAAGAAAAATGGAAAATGGAAAATGAAAAAAAAAAAAAAAGAAGTGCCTTAAATACAGGAAAAACGTTCAAAATAGTTCTATTGGTTTAGTGTGAACGAAAANCTTTTACTGAAGTGAGTGTGTGATGAATATCCTATGGCTTCATGATGAAACGTCTATCACATTGCCGTTAAAACTAAAGAGGCATTATATTAAAAGTATTTACGCATGAGCAGTTTTGATTAAACAAAAAATATTCTAGATCCAGTTAGATACCACATAGTCTAGAGATAAACTATCATTTTTACGCCCCAAATTATGTGGACCCGTGGAAGAAAATGAAAAAAATCGATTAACGAAAAATCTCACCAGAATCTACGCAGAACTATGATTACTACACCTTAGCGTCTGGCCATTCTATTTCCAAACACAACGAAGAAAAATAGAAAATGTAAAATAAAAAAAAAAAAGTGCCTTAATACAGGAAAAACGTTCATAATATTTCTATTGGTTTAGTGTGAACGAAAAAANAAAGTCTTCAGTTTCTGAGTACGACTCACAAACCGCACGGCCACGCTGCCTAATATAGAAGAGAGAAGAAAAGTAGCATAAAGTATGAGAGTAAAGGCGAAGGAAGAAGAGAGAGAGAAAAAAAGGAAGGGACAAAAGATAGTCACGGGTAGTAATTATGAAGGCAGCTGGGATTTCGACCGAGCAAAGAGACGAGCACATATCCGGTAACTATTGACGTCATATCCTGCCTTACTGTGGCTGTTATACACGTTGTTTGATAAACGGGATCTGTTGCTGATTTATATTAGCTTTCTGCCTGGCAGTGGAATTAGAAAACTCTAAAGTGAGGATGAAATGATTGAAGACTTAACAGTTCATGTTTAGTCAAAGTGTATTCTTTTTTGTGGGGCAGCGTGGCCTAATGGTTACGGCGTTGGACTCAGGATCTAAAGGTCCTGAGTTCGATTCCGGACCACGGTCATGTTGTAAGTGCCTTGGGAAAGCATTTCATTCACATTGTCGTCAGTCCACCCGTCTGTAAAATGGATACCTGGCTATAGGCAGTGGAAGATATTGTCAGAATGCTAGTGATCAGTGCCTATAAATAAATGGCAGCGACAGTATATGCTCCCCAGGGAGTCGAAAAAGTCCTAGAGTGATCAGGCCTGCTGGGGTAATAATAGTGTGAATTCGCATGAGTGGGCATTAGCCTGGATATGAGACTAAAAACCGCATTATTATTATTATTATTATTACTTTCTGTTGGTCCACGTCTCACAATGCACCTCGAAGATCCTGCTCCATTCTAAGCAAGGAAGTAGTAATTAATATGCTAGAGATGTTGACATCATTTTCATGGTAGTCATTGTGAAAACATGTTGACTAAATAGGCAGTTTAAAAAAAATATCTTTACAGCACACAGTGATGGGAAACGTTTTTATGCAGAAGGCAAAAAAGTAGAAGGTCTTCAAAGGAGGAGTCCCGTGAGATCTAATGCTTCTATTCTTTCTTCCTAACCTCTGAGCGATCATTTGTCACTACCCTAGCAGACCTTGCTGGTGATATTGTCCGTTTCAGTGAGAGGAGGAAGGGAAAAGGGGGGGGNGGGGGGGGGGGGGGGGGAGGCGGAGCGGAAGGAAAGGTGGATAGCATGATAGAAGCTAATGTTATTGTAGACGAATTTTGTTACCTGATGGACCATATGGCATCAGCTGAAATGCCAAAATGAAAATTTAACCAAAAAATCAAATAAAAAATTCTTCCCTAGTCAAAGAGTGTCAAAGACCCAGTTCTGGCTTGACAATCGCTCGGTGCTAACTTCGTAGTCGGTGGAAGTGACAGCGTTCCACATGTAGATGTGGGGAATTCTCACGGACCACC
>JAWQUT010000260.1:127048-129548 GCA_033807755.1 Ellobium chinense
AGGTTACAGACCTGTCCCTTTTTTCCTCTATGGGCTATATTAACATTTTGAGCTGCCCTCTGAACCCAAAGCTGAACCCAAAGTTTTAGCTTTCACCCAGACCCATATCATTATGTGGCCCAAATTTTAAGACTTACCCAACCCTAGCAAGCCCATTGAAATTTTGAGCTTGGTTGCTATTTGTAAACAGAGCCTACATTTTTCACTGGTCAACGCCAAACCCCTCCTCTTCCGCCTGAGCACACACTTGACCTGGCAGTTCCAGCCCAGGGCTAAATAGTGCCTGGTAAAATAAAGTAAAATGGACACCGTTTCCCATGATATCAAAATTTCCCCCCTGGAGCCCTTATTACTGGAAGCAGGGCATGCCAAAAGAGGGAAAAGGGGAGATCAAATATACCCCCTAAGTTTTGTAGGACCCAAAAGTGAAAGTACAAGTACATAGGACCCAAAAGTAAAAGTACAAAGTGAAAGTACAATTACAGGCCTGTAACCTCATAGGGCGTGAAGAAAGATTCAATTCATTGCTTACTGAATTCTACTGTGGCCAGTTCCAGCATATATACTATGTATGTACGTTATGACAAAACATATACATTCAAAGTATTGGGATAAGGCATGTCATATTGATGCTCCATCACTTTTTTTTTTCGCTTAATGACGCTTTTCTAAGTATCTTGCCGTCTTAATGCATTTATTCACACTTGCTCAATTCTTTCATTTTTCATTGATTTTTCACCTCTTTATTCTGCACATTTCCTCTTACGGTAAGCATTTCTCCTCTTCTTTTCCCAGCACACAGTTCCTCGCACGTAGACACACACACACACACACACGCACACATAAACACAGACACACACTCACCCACATACACAAACACACACTCACACACACGCAAACACGTGCGTACACAATCATACACACACATACACACACACACACACACACACACACACATACACACACACACACACCACAGCACACAAACACACACACACACACACATACACACACACACCATACTGACACATACACACATACAAACACACACAATGAGACATATACATAACACACACACTGACACATACACATAACACACACGCACACACATACATGCACAAACACACTGGAAATACACACAGAGGACACACACACACACACACACACACACACACACACACACACACACACACACACTGATACATATACGTACCACAAACACATACGTGCACAAACACACTGGACACACAAACACACACACACACACAAATAACACACACACACACACACAAACACACACATACACATATACACTACAATACACAAATATACAAATACACACACACACACACACACACCACACAAACACACACACACACACACCAAACATACACACACACACAGAGAAAATTATTCAAATGCCACCAAAAGAAATCACAGAACCGTTATATTGTATTCATTGAGAGAGATAAATGGGCCGCGTATTGATTGATCTGTGAGGTCCCAAGATGGACCTAATCAGATAGGCATAGCGCCGACCTGGAAGGAGGCCACAGCAATGAGAGTCCACTATGAAATACGCCATTATACAAGCAGCTAGAGCAATGAGAGTCCACTATGAAATACGCCATTATATAAGCAGCTAGAGCAATGAGAGTCCATTATAAGATACGCCATTATACAAGCATCTAGAACAATGAGAGTCCGCTATTACCACCATTGTCATTGTGGGCCTATCTGGATGGCCGGTTACTCTCTAAAAGCGTTTTCGTGGAACACACGCAACAATCCCAGCTGCATTGTTTCGTATGAAAAGCATTTGGATAACAAAAGCTTTCTGACAACACAGCCACAGTAGCTTGGTCAGAAGGCTGAGCGTGGTAACGCAGTTTCACTATACTTTTTCACTGTGTCCACTTCGGTATCACCTAAGGATGGTTCATTGCATCTCATTTCATAAAAATCTGTTGTGATGGTCACTGTTAGTGTTATATTGTTATTGTCTTATTTGTTATTATTATCATCATCATTTTAAAAAAATTATTATCATCATTATTATTATTATTATTATTATTATTATTATCATCACCACTGTTATTATTTATTAGTATTATTATTCTCATCATTATTGTTATTATTATCATAGCTGCCAATAGTATTATTTTTGTTTACTAAACACAGCCGAGTATAGTTCGATTACTCGTTCTGTTAACATTAGATAGTCGTCACGCTCATTCCACGTTCGCCCTAAGTCATTGTCTAATATTTCAATTACAGCATTTTATACTACTATGATCTGCCATGGTCAGTTATCTCCCTTTTCCTGTTAAAACAAATGTAGAAGTTCTGACTCTTTATTTTATATCCCAATTTTACAAGCTAAACCCCATCTGCCTCGTTGTTTTGCTTTGAGCAGCAGCAGCCGGCTGAGAGCGCTTAATTTCTTAAAACCTCAAAAACTGACTTAGGGCGAATGTAGAATGAGCGAGACATTTTGTTT
>JAWQUT010000260.1:139548-145840 GCA_033807755.1 Ellobium chinense
TCGCTGGCCTGGTTGATCCTGGTTCAGTTCTTTGCATGGTAAAGCCTATTTTATGTACGAAATGAGTTATTAAAACAGCTATTTGATATATTTTGACTGCTAACAATGTGCAACTTACATCTATTTTAATAAAACCCTTCTGCTAAATTTGTGTCACAGATTTCTTGAGAACTACGTAACGTAAAAACATCCGGTTTTCACCTAAATTCGTAGAGAAATACACAAAAGGTAACTATACACATCAGTCCTCTTTATTGTTTTTACCCTTTTAAAAAAAAAAGAATATGTATAGCAACGAAATACAATCTCCGATAGATCTTTTCAATCCGCCCGATTCGCCAATGGTCCAACTTTTTCACGGAGTCTAGTGCATTCGTCTATGATGCCTTTGGGTGCCCTAGGTATTATTTCGCCGCTGGTGCGTTTCCTGCCTGCCCATTTGTAAAATGGGGTGTTAGTCTTGTTAGAGATAAAACCGCAAATGATGCTTGATATGCTGATACATACAGACTTCCAGGGGTGTTTCTATATTGGCAGCGGCTCTAGAATCATTATGCTGACTTTCAAATGGACTACTTCAAAGGTGAGGAGGAATGTAATATCTAGAGTAAGCCGGCGAATTTTTATAGGCATAGCCTGGGGACTTTTGGATCGCACCTCGTAAATCAACATGTATATCAGAGTACAACTGTGCCGTCGTACGACAAAAGGACACATATGCACAAACAATTATACTGGATAATATGTGCCCCTTTCTCATAAAACAGCAGGACTGACCTTGTAAAGAAGTTATAACAAGAAAGAATGAATTAGAGGTATGTTAAAATAGTTCCCTGTGACATCCGAAAAGCATTTAAAACAAGAGGAGGAGATAATGACAAGGAAGAGAGAATGTCTTTCTGATGACGTAAATCGACCAAGGCCGTCATAAAACATGTACTGCAAGAACAAGTGGTAACACTTTGTCAGAGATGAATCGTTACAGGAAGGACAAAGTGACATGTGGACGTCATTGCTGAGCAGATAAGCAAGACCGTTACAGGTGTGGGGGCAAGGGGTGGGNGGGGGGGGGGGGGGGGAGAGAAGAGGATAGAGTGAGATGGAAGGGGTCTCAAAAACCCACGTTGTAAGATATTTGGAGGTCTCCAGCGACAGTCAATATGGCATCTCTTTCTCACAGTCCTTGCAGTGCTACATCAAAACTCCAATGCGCTTCTATTGACAAGCTGCACACAAAGCTATCGATATCATAACGTCTGGGAAGAGGCCGTTCCTTCCCTAAACTTATGTGAGGAATTATTGTGAAGATTTGACTGTATTCTGGAACTGATTTAAATGATTCGTTCCTCGCTGATGTCATAGGTCCAAGTTTTTTTTTCTTCTTTTTTTTTCCTAGGGGGAGAAAACCCTGATGTTCCAAAGAAATACATTTTGACTTCGTGACAAAGGGCTTATGGGGCACTGACACAGTAAGCAGGCTTTTCCATCCTGGAATGTTTTGCACTAAATTTTTTACAAAATCCTTTCATTTCACTAGCGTAAGGAAAACTTTACCAAAGGATACGAACTCTTGCAATAGATCTGAATCTAATATTTTATGCGCGTTACGCAATCTGATGTCACCTATAGGAGCAATATCCTTTTAAGGCCAAACAAGGTTAATCTTTCTACATCAGTGGCTCGATTCTTGAATTTTTCCCGGGCTTGATTGTTTACTCAAACTGAAAACGACGCAGATTCGAAATCAGTTTTAAAGCTTTGGACAGAAAGAATGCCGACTGCGTTCACAATCTGTTAATATTTAATAATCCTTCTAGAGGTCATTGCTCTGATGTGATTATTTGTCTATTCTCATTTTGACATTTCCCACACCTGGTGTCGACTTATACAATGAAATTAATGAGGACATTCGGAAAATTGAGTGCGCATCGGTAAAAAAGATTTTGAGAAATGTGAAAGAGGTACGGTGGAGGCAAAACACCGTAGGCCTCACTAATTTATTTCAAACTTTTACAGGATGAAAGCGAACAGAACACAAAATATAGACTACGCCTTAATAAAATACCCTGCATTGACAAAGACTAAACACGTCACAAACTCGATTTCTACTTATGAAATAATTGTAGATTCTCACAATATAACCAAAACGGCATATTCTCACACGCGAACGCTGTCAAATTTTATTTGTTTCGTTGAATCTGTCATG
This sequence comes from Ellobium chinense, assembly GCA_033807755.1. Lineage (NCBI taxonomy): Eukaryota > Metazoa > Mollusca > Gastropoda > Ellobiida > Ellobiidae > Ellobium > Ellobium chinense. The sequence continues at coordinate 141,755 of JAWQUT010000260.1, forward strand.
CAGATTTTAGGACTCTTTTCAGCTTCTCTGCATTTTAAGTAAGAAAAGCAGTAGCTTCTTCACATTTACAAACAACGACAACAAAAGTGCAACGCAGTTGTAATAAAAACAATCAATAACAACTGAAAAAAAACCAAAACCACGGTTCAATTGCCAAGGCTGCATCTTCAGAATATATATCAAAATTCTCTACATGTAGATCTATGCCAGCAGATAAAAGTACATGTGGTATTAATGTCAGATTGTCTACACCATCACTGTAAAAATGTAAATTATGTTAACATCTCCATGCCTGCGGCAAAAGCTGTCAGTTTGTCTGCATAAATAAAGAAATACCGGGCAGGTATGTTCTCATCAGGTGTTATGAAAAGGCGTTAATGTCAGTTTGACCGAGACTGCAAAGAAATCGTGTCTTTTCCTGAATAGTTCATCAGTGTGGTTTTTGTTTCATTTCCTTTTCGCGTCAGCCATCATTATAAAATAAACAGATTAAGAATTGGAGAAAAAGCCAGGCGCGTTGTCAAACACAACAACAACAACAAAAACAACAATTATACGACGACGGGAGCAACAACATCATCATCAACAACAACAACATGACGACGACGACCACAACAACAACATACAACAACAACAATAATAATAACAACAACAACAACAACGACGACAGTCAAAAAAAAAAAAAAAAACCTCTTTCACATAACACCAGTTCTTGTCGCCTGACTCACTGCAAGTATAAACAGCTAGGCTGGACTTGTTATATTAAGAAAACGCCTGCAAATATTGTCACGTTCATCAGGAGCTGCTTGACTGTAATGCAAGTGTGCATGAAAGTGTGCTTGGAGCGTATGAGGAGAAAGTGATCAATGCATAGCGGGACTATGAAATAGATTTCATGATATTATTGTATTACTTGTGTTTAGACTCATCTGTTGTAAGTAAAAGGAAACATGACGGCTGTTTTAGTAAAGCCAGCCGCTTTAAAGAAAAAAAAAAGTCAAATACTGTTTGAGTAGTTTGGCATCTGCAAAGCCAAGCTGGCAACCGTATGTATGCATGGAAATTTCATGTGTAAACATAAAACGGGGTCACTCACACCCCCCCCCCCCCCCCCCCNCCCCCCCCCCCCCCCCTCCCCCAGCCACGACTTGAAAGTGAAGGGGCCCACACTGTTATATTCCTTTTTTTTTAATAAGATGGTTTAAAAAAGTGGTACAAACTTAAACATGTCTATATTTGAGGTTTGTTTTTTTTAAATGCTGTTTTAACTATTGGAAACATAGAAGAGTCCCCAAACTCGATCTACTTTTCAGCTTCAGACTCTCAAATTTATTTCTATTGGAACAGTTGTTGCTAAATAAGGGCAAATAGCCTCAGTAGGCAAATGGACAGACTACCAGACAAATGGACAGACAAGCGGACGAATGGACAGACAACCAGACAAAATAATGGACAGACCACCAGAAAAATGGACAGACAATCAGGAAAATGGACAGACAACTTGAGAAATGAACAGACACTTAGACAAATGGACAGACAAGCGGACAAATGGACAGACAACCAGAGAAAAAGCCAGATAACCCGACAAATGGACAGACAACCAGACCAACTGACAAACAACCAGACAAAAGTACAGACAACCAGACAAATGGACAGACGACTGGACAAAAGAAAACACGGCCTAACCGCACACAGAGACTCCTGAAATAGCTGATCTATTTTCCTTTACTTCATACAATGGTATGTCTCGCTTTAGGGGATCTTAATAGGTCGACATGACAAAGAGGTCAGTGAACCGAATAGGTAAAGTTATTGTGTCACGTGACAATGTCATACGCAGGCAGGTGACAGGAAAAATGACTCATGTTTCAAGAGGTATTTCACGGTCCTAAAGTAATGAAACATGACCTGGCCGATACTGGAGAGACAAATTTCCCAGGCTGAGCAACTCTATTATTAATGCTGAGCAGATGTGGTGAAACACGCTTACCCGGGGACCCTGCAAGATTTTTGGTGTCTGTTAAAAGCAAGCTACAAAACACAGAGTGGGGTTAATAAAAGCTGTGTACAATGAGGTTCTAGAAGTTGCAGGAGCCAATTTGTAAAAGCATCTTTGAGCCATTTCATAAGAATTTCTCCTCCAACCACAGGAACGTTCCTAAATGACCAAGACTAGTTTGCAGGACTGGTGCCACCACTGTGCTCAAATTTTATACTATTTAGAGTGGGGGTCCTTCAGTTAGATTTTTCACAATTTCAAATTACATGAAAAGGGGTAAAAAAAATTGACCTTCTCTTGCAGATCACAAGCCCGCACTAGTGAAATCACTGAAGCCATTGGAAAACACTACCTGTAACAACTATTTTTTTTACAAATGCAAAACTGAATTTCACCACTTTTACGGTGTGATTTCATGTTACATAATTATTTCTACACAGGACAGATTTTATACTCTGCTACCATCGACTCTAATAGTCCAATTTGTTTTGACCAATTAAGTTCCTGCAACCTGTATCTTCTTTCCAGCATTTAGTTTTCCTCACGGGAGATTTGTCACTGTGAAACACAACACAAAGGAAATGACATCTGTGCGCCGAGTTCATCGAAACGTAAAATACGCTGCTCTGAGCTGCTGTATCACGAATATAACACGTACACACACACAAAAAAAACAAAACCTCAGAGATCTTTAATTCCAAACATTTCTGTATATTTCCACGTACTAGTACGACCTTGATTTGGAGATATTTATGACTTGAGTGCGTGAAAAAGGAAAATTCTTTTGGAGAAGTTCAAATTGCTTACAATAAATATATAATATAACAGTGTTTCACTTTTACATCTGTACTTGACGCAATTCATTACTGAATTCGAATGACATTACGTACTTTTAATTTAGTTCTCTTGCATTTCAAGGTCGCTTCTCACCTTTCCAGCGCTTTTCCAGCTTAACTGTTATAAATTTACTCGGATTTGAAGAAGGACAGATACATTTCAACACAAACAGACAGTCTTAAGTCTAAAAAAAAGCCAACAATCTGTTAATTAATACCGCTGACCTAATTTCCAGACAGCCAGTTCGACGCAAACAAGTTTTCACATTTTTAAAGAAAAGTACATTTAGCTCCATCACCATTGCTTCGTTCACTAGACTATTAAAATGTCTTTTGGTGCGTTTTAGGTTCGGTGTTTTCGTTTTTTATAGTCCTGTATGTTTTTGTTTGTTTTTAACTTCATGGCCCTACTTGTCTGTCTGTTTGAGTAGTTTGCCTTCTTTGGTTATCAGTCTGCCTGCTTGCCTGATTGTCTGTCTGTCTGCCTGCGTGATTGTGTGTGCCTGTGTCAGTGTTAACTGTCTAGTTGTTTGTCTGTCTGGCGGCTTGCCTAGATAGCTAACTCTTACGAAGGAGCCTTTTTTTTATGTCTAGAGCTCTCTGTGTGCCTAAGCTTCTATTTGCCTTATTCGCATTATTATCATCTTATCGTTCTGTATTTAAGCTGAAATTGGCCACAGCGGCCAACAATAAACATTGAATTGAACTGAACTGATCTATACTTCTTTATGTGTGTCAGTCAGCTTGAATACTCTCCCATGCTCAATACTGAAATAAAAAAAAAAATTCCTACATCTAGATCCAGTCGCTTTACTTTTCACCATTCCCCACTCTAGAGTGTTACACGCTGTCACCAGGCCAGGGTGCTGAGATGTTGCTGCAGCTGAGGCTCTTCTCCATATAGTCAGTCATGTCAGGTTCTCTGGTGAGAGGATTTGCTTGAGAGTCGATAGCGCTGAGTACTTCAACAGTTTTTTTATTTTCAATGAAAATTTGACAAGGAAGCAACTACACAACACCATAGAAACACACAGAACAGTAAGCAAGACATATATATATACCACAAATGAAATACGGCAGGTTCCACAACTGTGGTCACACACATTTCCCAAATTTGAGCAAAAATAAAGTATTGCGAATAGTGGAGTGTCATACATTTTCTGAAAGGGTATTGAGTGGGAAGATGAAATATGACCATTTCATGAGCAGCAGACCTTTGTAGTCAGCGTAACAAGGCGTTGAAATTACCTC
>JAWQUT010000260.1:171188-182832 GCA_033807755.1 Ellobium chinense
CCCCAGGCATAAGAACAAGTGTAATTCCCTCCGATGAATACTTCGGCGTAAGCGAATTTTGATGACGTCATTCGCCAGTAAAATTTTGTTTCATTTCCGGGTCAGGATTACCAATAGTCGTAGTCTGATCGGAATTTTTTGGATAGTTTTTTTCTTTGTTCGTCACTTTCAGATAGCAAAAATCGAACGCCATCATAATGACCTATGTGTTTTCTGTATCCTTACGCCAAATGAAAAGTCTGTAGCTGTGATACCCCGGAAATGTGACACACGAGTTTCCAAATAATCATAGATAATATTATGTTTTTATATATTGTCCTTCGACACATGGGTACTGAAAGAAATGCTGAGAGCAATTTTAGGTTTGAAACACATGTTTTGCTGTCATATTTCCTTGTGTCATATCATTTTGACGCTGTTTAACGTTGATCGCTTATGAATGCTACTTAAATAGATACAGCTTGTTCCAGAATATTTCACATGTGAGTTCACAGGCAAATTTGTTGCCAAGGGTATTGTTGTCTAGTATCTGCGGACGAAATCAATATGGAAAGCAGGCACTGGTTGAAAAGTCTGGTTCCGACATGCAAGTCACTGCCAGGATCTGTACACCTAAGCTTAAGCTTTCGCGGGCCTCCAAGAGTCTGTAATTCGAAGATAGAGTCAAAATATATGCCTTGATCAAAGATAAGGCATGACTTTTTTCCCTCTAGAAGCACAAAAAGAAAAAAAATTGGACTATTAATGGAGAAATTCCCCAGGAGCGCAGACACTGAAAGCGCTCAGACACAGGCTTACCGACTGTACTTCCTCCATATTTTCACGACGTCCATACCATCTACCTAGGCCGACTGCATCTACCCAACTTAGCAACAACAAAAAAAAGTCATAGCAGTGGCCAGACACGCTGAACCAGCTTAAATTTTGTAAGTTTACTTTATATTCGGTCAGTATGACTTATCATGCGACATGGAATTTTGCTGGTTTGAAATTTCACAAAAGTTTAGCATGTTACAAATGGTAGGCTGTCTTTTACTACTAGGACGAAGTCCCATATTCGGCTTCTCTCAGTCTATGGTGACCTGTTTATGAAAGAGCGAATGCCTGTAGCGTTAGACCCATGATCTAAAGGTCGTGGGTTCGATTCCCGACCACGCTTGTGTTATAAATGCCTTGGGCAAGGCATTTCATTCACATTTTTCTCAGTCTACCAGTCTATAAAATGGATTCCCGGCTATAGGCAATGGGAAGATATTGTAAATATTATGCTGGTGATCAGCGCCTGTGAATGACAGCGGCGCTGTATGGTTCCGAGAGAACTGAGAAATTCTAGATGATCAGGTTTTCTGAATTTATAATAGTGTGAAGACCGTGATCGGCCATTAGTCTCTGGATACCATACTTATAAATCGTATTATATGTTCAATCATTCAAAATTTAATAAATTTCCACAAAGACGTTGACAAGTGATTACTTGTGTAAAGCGTGACCTTGCTTTATTAATATACTGTAGTATCCAGATTTAGCAAAGACTGGGGTCATCAATAGCAATAATACGAAAATTAATATCAAAAATTTAATCAAAGCACACCTCTTAACCACTGCCGGAATGTTGCCTATGGCCCGTACATTGGCTTCGTTTCACTCTTCACTGATTACTTGCTAGATGAGCAAAGATTTCGTGATTATAATACTGTTCTCTCACGGCGCCGTCAATCAGCCGGTACAGTTCTCAATCTGTATTTACCAGAGGCCTGTAATGTTAGCCTCTCAGATCACTTCGGGTCAGCCTTTCTGAGCGTTTGAAGTACAAACTGTATTTGATGGAAAAACATCATTGCATTCCAGACTGCTTCATGTATGCTCAGTTTCCTGGTTCAAAACTCAGCGAAGAGTCTATCTACCGAACGTCCCCGTTGTTACCTAGTTATTTTTTATATTCTTTATAAGTTGTCCTTAAAGGGAGAGGGGTATATAATAATCTGTTTCACAGTCCAAAAATTCCACATTATTTTTTTCCAAAAATATTTCGCAGCGTACATTTTTCTTTCCGCCTGACAATTTCTGAGAAGTCCCCACTGGAATGTCGGAATTTTCATCTTGCGAAGGCCACAATTTTTTTTTTATATGTGACGTCATAAAGCGAGAAAATCTTGCAGACGATTGGTGCGGACACATGTGCAAACCGTCTGGACTAGTCGTCTGCGGGCATGCGCAGGGTGAAAATCCGGACATTCCAGCGGTGTTCTATGAGAAACTACCAGGCAAAAGGAAAAATATACGCGGTTTAAATTCTGTGAGAAAATTCTGTACACTTATTAGGCTGTGAAGCAAATAACTATCCTTGCACTTTCTTCCCACGCTCTTAGGTCCGCTCGCACTGCTATCCTTTGTAGGTCATCATAGTGCTAACTTCACTTCCTTCTCTTACGCTTCAATTTCGATGTCAGATCTTCAAGACATCTGCCGTGTCACATTTATGGTACCAGACACCTACACGTTCCTGACCAATCTGCTAGCGATGCGATTTCCTGTGGCGTCAGAGTGACCCGAAAAGGAAGTCCACGTCTGTGATTTTTCTTTAGATGCTTCAGCCATGCTGCTCTCGAATAAAACCGAGTCTCCACTTTCTGTTGCTCTCTATCCATTTCATTGCCTTTGTAACTATCTTTACTTCTATCCTCATGCTATATATTGTGATGTTGTATTTTTCAGCAGCCCTGTATTTGAAACAGTTTCTCACACATAATAACAACGCTGTTTAATAAGTCCATTTCCTCGGCATTATCCACCATATGCGCACATCTATCTAAAAAACTGAAAAATTTAGTGAGTGAGTGAGTCGACCTGCTGAGGTATAATGATATGAGCTCGCGGGAGCAGATATTGTTTAATTGCGAGATTTTCATTTCGTTATGTTTTGTTTTGTTTTTTCTCCTGAAGTTAGACGAAAATTTAGGCTTCTTATATCACTGTCTAACATAAGAAGCTCAAAGATGAATTGACTTCTTTAGATCTGGTTATGAGCATGTAAATTATTATAGCAAAACAGTAAGTTTTATTTTCATGGCGTAAGCAGTCTCTTTACCGGATTCGTTTCTTGGGTGGCGGATTCTCGGACTTCAACGGTAATTGGACGAACCTGATTTCGCCGTAGCTGAGTGAGTGTTTGTCAGTGCTCAACATAAAGAAAATGGGGTAGGATAAGGACTACGATACGGCGAAATTGAGCACTTCACGGCAATTATGAATTGAACTTGTGCATTAACTTCTGGAACAGTGCTCACAATTTTATGGTTTTACGGACCTCGGCCATTCAGGGTCTCTTGCCTCGACAGCGTTGGCTAACTGTAGGAATGTTTTTGCTTGTTGGTTTAATCGTGAGGTTCTAACATTTGTGTTAAGTCGGAAATGGGTTTTCACCAGGATCAAATTTTTGACGAGCTCTGCGTCATGGTTTTCTCATGTCGGTCTAAGAGCTGACTAAAGTCAAGAATAACCTGGAATCATGTTACAGAACTGCTAGACTGGCAATTCTGCTTTACACTGATAACTGACCATACTATAAACAATTTTGGGGGAGGTCTCCGTCGGTCTAGACTAGACTGACCATGGGTTTTGCATCCTAACTGTTCTGGCTGTCTCCTATAAACAGTAAAGGACTGTATAATATTGAAATGCAATGCTTTTGCAAAAACTGTTATTAGCGGAGAGATATTTTCACAAGTCACGCTGAACTCGTAAGATTCACGAAAATTAGATCATCGTGAAAGTGTCTAAAATAGTGTGCCCTTTGAAGGGGTAGAGCGGAGGTGAAGCTTTTGTTGACAAGGGAAATAACTCTAGAAAAAGCGCTATGACTCTTCAGCACGAAAATTAAGTCCCCTTAATTATGCCTGACTCTCTCCTAAAACTTCTTTTCTTTCCCTTTCTTTCTTTCACTCCCTCCCCCACCTATTTTCTGACTTTACCTATGTTTGCATTTGTTTCATTCGTCCTTCCTTCGTCATCAACCCCCCACCTCCCCAAATCCATCTCTTTTAGGCCTTTTTTCCCCTTTGATTCCTTTCATTTGCTCTTTTATAATCATTTCAGCTTTGCAGTAGAACACCATTCCATTTATTATGCAACGAACTAAAGTTGCCCTTTATCATGAACCTGTTTGTCGAGGCAACTTTAACATCATTTTGACAAGACACTGACAGAGAAGACTCTACAAATTTTGCTGCTATTGTTTGTTTGTTTGTTTGTTTGTTTGTTTGTTTGTTTGTTTGTATTAAATTCGGGATGGGGCATTAAAGAAGTGAAGGCCTAGGAAAGCAGAGTGAGGCAAAATGAAATACAGTCGGCTCCACTTAATCGAGGTCTGGCTAATCCAAATTACGGACAATCACAAATTCCACTTATTCGCAACATTTTCCACGAATATGATGCTGTATAGTTCTCTGCAAAAGTCATCAGATAAACGCAACGTAATCGCAACTTCCTCCGTGCTCCTAAAGGATTGCAATTACCGGAGTTGACTGTATAAGATTAATCCATCACAACATCAAGTTGTCTTAAATTTTCTGTTTTCTCTACCAGGATCAAAATCGTCATACTGGGCTTCATAGCTGTTCTGTCCATCATAGTTATCATCACTGTCGTTGGCTGTGTCCTCTGGTACCGGGTGTCGATGAGAAGAAGAAGGGTCAATGGCTTGGAAGGAAATACAGTCAACAGAGGAAGTAAGTATGGATATGTCCTGGCCTCAGCCAGTTAAAAATAGGCTCATGCCATGCCAAAAATGTACATAAAACAAATAATCTAAGTCATTTTAGGAACCTTCTCAAAACGCATTTGTTCAAACAATATTTTGATTGACCGTGACAATCAGCGAAATCATTTTTTTTGTTATCATACAACTGTATTGTAGTGTATAATAAGTGCAGAATATAGTATGCTTGGGTATGTAAGCTGAATAATATATACTTTTTGTTTATTTCTCTATGTAAAGCGCTCAGGGGTGGGCGCTATATTCATGAGCTGGTTATTAGTATGATTAATAATCTTGACGTGTGTACCCGCATTTGTTGAAATAAAAAACTTTTGATCTAATGTATTTCTAACGTGTGGTTGTTTGAAGTGGCAAAAAGCCAATCCAGGTAAAGGAAAAAAATCTGGGACAATCATCACTGAAAAGCAATATCTTTGCTATAAAAGTAATCTAATCTGCCTCTCGAAAACTTGAATTTATCGATACCTATTGACTTTTCGCCTATAAGAAATGTACAATTTTTGCATACAGAGGTAATTTTATTCGTGATTTCTGCCATTGAAAAATAAAATCCGATATCGGATGGTCTCAGTTGTCTAGAGAGCCTGATATCTTAGTTCCTATTCCATAATATAAGCCTGATTTTGAATGGCTGCAAGGCATAATAGAGAGCTCTTAATGTTAAGTTCGAATCTCTTCCGGACAGTTTATGGCAAAGGTAGACATGCACTTTGGCATTTAATAAAATCATTATTGCAGTCTCGAACACCTGAAAAGATTATAGACTATCTGACTCTTGCTATAGGACTTAATATCAAAACTAGGACCTAATATTGAAACTAGAACCTAATATCGAAACTGGAATTACAGGCCCGAAACCACTTGTCTCAAATCTTGTTATTTTCATCGCTTACTTCCCTTAGCTGAAGGCCTTCGTAATTACTACATTTAACTCCCTTGGCAGGTATCTCTGGCTCTTCTGACAGCCACATCATCCCCAACCCACCGACGGTACAACAGCACCCGTACTCACAGCTAGACCTAGAATCGCCTCCACCTTACTCAAAGTGAAAGATAAGCACAATACTCACCTTACAGTCGTTGACACTCTTCTGGTTTGCCGCGATGTGTGAGTCACCATCATCATCTGCTTTGCTGCGATTTGGAAGATGTGACCGTTTTTCTGATTGGCTGCGATCTGGAGATATGACAGTCTTCTGATTTGCTGCAGTTTGTGAGGATTGACAATCTTCTAATTTGCCGCGATTTGCGAGGTCTTGCAATTGTCTACTTTGCTGTGACTTCTCAGTCACCGCAATCACATGCTGTACTGCAAGTTGAGAGTTGTCAGAACCATCTGATTTCTGCGACTTGGCCGGTGTGACAGTCTTCTCACTTACCTTTATTTTTGAAGGCTGACAGTCTTCTGATTTGTTATGATTTGTAAAAACCAACAATCTTCTGAATCGATTCGCTGCGATTCTGGGTCTTGGCCAGCTTTTGACTTCCTGCGATTTGTGAGGCCTAACAATCTACAGATCTGCTGTGAGTTGTGAAGATTTGCAATTTTCTGACTTCCTGTGATTTATGAAGGATGACAGTCTTCTGACTCTTGAGATTTGTGAGGGAAATCAAACTTTTAATTTGATGTAACTTGCAAGCCCTGACAATCCTGTGACTAGACCAACTGCGATCTGGGAGTCATGATAAATTTCTGATTTGCTGTGATTTCGGAGTTCTGGTAACAATCTCATGACATAATAAAATTATATTACTGAGTGTCTCGAATATGCCTCCTCTACCGAGGGCTTCTCAAGCTTATTATCATAGTACGAACGTCATGCTTTAACAACCACTGTGTCATCTCCTGTGCCTCCTCCCTCTTACAAAGTACCATTCTGTTGGACTGCATTTGTTCGGTCCCTGCAGCGGGGCAAAAGGGCAAGCCATACCCCTTCCTAAGCAAAAGAAGTATCAGTCTCTAAGCAGGAAGTATCAGTCTCTAGGCAAGCCTAATCGGCTGCAACAGATGCGGAAGAGACAGAAAATGATGCGCTAACTTGTGATTGGTTTTTGCTATACCTATATCTTTCATTAGCATACAGACTACCGTTGATCCTTGGCCACATCCTCCTTTGGAACAAGGCCATTGATAAGACTTCCACCAACAAATTTGAAACTGTAGATGATTGCCGCCATGTTGCTGAACTTGTTCTTCCGGTGGTGACAAATGACGTCACATTTCTAACAAACTTTTAGTAGGTTATCACTCTTCCTCACTGTGACTGTCGCACACAGAACGAAAACATGTCCCTGATACTTCCTTTGCTAAGGACCACCTATATAATGCAAGGGCGGTCCCTTCGCTACGCTGTAGGGACCAAACAAACGCAGCCCAAGAAAACAGTGAGACATAAATAGCAAAAATGACCTTATCAGTATATACATATTATATTATCACACATTCTCTTGAGAACGCTGTGAATCATGATAGTCGCCTTTCATTGTGTTTGTCATTACACTTGTCATTACACCTTCTTAAGCTTCTCTTCTGCTATCTTCGTGACCTTGTTGCTTACGTCTATGCAAATGAATCGTCTGACATTTTTCCCTATGCAAATTATGTTTGTTAAAGGTCGCATATATAGACAGGCTAAATGAATAATATGATGTTTATTGACGTAAGTGAAGTATCAGATTTGTAGTTATTTTTGTAATAAATGTTATTTTAATCATTTTTGCGAATCATGGAAGATGCTGTCCAGGGTGTTATTTAGGACTGCCTTTACAAGAAAAAAGTGTGCATTGCTACAAGTATACGATATTAATATTATGAGCCATGCTGCTATGCAAAGTTGGTGATTATTGTATGTTTGTGTGTATGCAAATATGTGGTCAACATCAGATTTGTATTTCGGTAAAATTGTTGTTAGTGCATGAATTAAGTTAGCCGAATATAAAAGAGATATCTTGCACGAGCAACAAATGTCCCGTTTGACAAGAGTAATATTTTGTGTTTATTAGTACTGCTTTTCGGCAAGATAACAAGAATAAATGAAAGGCCATGATTATGATATATAAATGGCGGAGATTAAATTTTCCTCTCATGTAATGTTTATGAACGGACTCAGCTATGTTGGATTATTGGATTACCTTTTCTGCTATTACATGTATTATGTGCCATAATCAGATTATATTTGACCCCTTTTAATCGCAGATTCACAGGATCACGGAAAGTTTAGCCGTGTAGCTGAGAGTGCGATAATACAGGGAAGTCTTAATTCAACACTTCGATAAGTTTACTGTAAAATATTGTCATTAAGCAAAAAATCGGAGTGAGGAGAAGTCAACTTCCTTGTTTAAATCTTCTGTACCAACCAACGGGGTTATAGTATAGAGACAGACAAATATGAGCAGCAAGAACAGGTTGCCAGTCTATTTGAGATCCTAGTTAAATTATCTTCGTATTGTTTGAGAATAGGCCAGTCCGTATGTCACCTACATGACGCCAAGATGTCTTGCCCGTGCTGGTTTACCCTTACGGTTCCCGGATGTGATTCACTTATTTGCGTGTTGTCTCACGTATGAGTCGCATACTTTGTCTGTAAACAATTATCGCATGGGTTCCAGGAGTCTAGGCGAATAGGGACCCACAAGGAGCAACGTAAGGGTTCAAAAAGTTCACAAATGAGCGACTCATTCCGCACATAATGTCCAAGGCACAGATTTTTTTTTTTATTTTGTTTGACCGAAGCGCTAACAACCCTAGAGAGTTCTTATTTTATAAGTGGAGAATAAACATTTATTCACATTTAACTAGATAAATCATCATGATACTTCATGGTAACCACAGAAACGCTCTGGACAGTGTGCTAAATACTTAATCTTATACGTAGTAATAACAACCATCACGCAGTGTAAAACGCCCGGCTTAACAACCGTTACACATTGCGGCTAGTTGTAACCCCCTTCCCATCACTCCTCTCAGAAGATTGATTACATTTTGTAAAACAACACAGTTTTCGGACCCTGAACAGCAGCTAGGAATGAACACTGCGAAATAAAAGAGTTCAGTGGGAAGGCAAGAGCGGTGTCCAGTGTCCGAAATAAAAGCGTTCAGTAGGAAGGCAAGAGCGGTGTCCAGTGTCCAGTGAAGAGGTGAAACTCAAAACACTATTAACTCAACAATCAAGAAGGCACCACCACCATCAACTTTTGGGGTCATTTGAGCTCTCTGACTCCATCTATTTACTAACTGAATTTACGTAACTAAATCGTCATTGCAGAGACGGAATCACTTTACACATTCTGTAACTATGACTTTAATTTCTCAGTTGCTTAAGTGTTATATCATTCAAAATATGGTGTGTTACTGGTTCATCTATATTTGCAGAAGCACAAGTTACGATCTGAGTTGTGATTGTTATGGTGTTTTTATTCCATCAGAGCAATATTAATGTGGTCGGTCAATATTTGTCTCACTTGGTCTGACCTTCCCTCGGTGGCTGTCAATACAAACAGGAAGCAGCGTGGCCGTGTGGTTTGTGAATCGCACCCAGAAACTGAAGACTGTCAAGTCAGTGTTCGACTCTTGGATTGGGAGATTTACGCTGCAGTGCCCTGGGTGTTAATGAGTACCAAGCATTAGAGGTGGGGGAACCAGTGGGCGTTTGCATAATCCTTACGTTAGTTAACACTGCGGTTACCATGGGAAACTCCTAAAACATTAGATAGTGGTGTTCACCGTAGTTAATGCATTATGTTAGTTAAGTAACATATTATATCGACGGTGCATAGATGGCCACTGCGCTCTGCACCCCGGATGACTAGCAATGACTTAGTTATATTTCATTCGTAATAATGTGTATTTATATGTATGATTTGTATTGTTTTAAATGTTTGTACTAAGAATGAGACACATGTGTATATATATCTCATTGTATGACTTTGTAAACCAATTTCCTTACGGGCTAAATAAAAGACATATTTTCAATTAACGTTGAAATTAAATTTGAATTGTATTATTGAGATTCATGTATGTATTTGACTTCTCACCACTGGGTTATCTTTGACGTGACCATTTTTATTTGTAATTATAATTGATTTTACATTAAATGTGTTTAAAGCCAAACTCATTTTACTTCAAGTTAATAATTATAAATCAATTTGTAAGCAAGCAGAGTCGATTCCACTTACTCGCAACTCTCCCGTGCACGGAATGCGATTATCAATTGATTTTTACATAGAGAAATGCAGTATTATGTTTATTTAAAACCTATTGCAATAAACCGGAAGTTGCAGTTAAGCAGAATGGGGTTAAACAAATTCAACTGTGCCAATACTCACAGCTTTCTGGGCTTTTTATCAGCGTGCAGTGGAGAGCTAAACGTAAGTTCGGTAAAATGTTACCATTTAAACGGTTACTTGTCCCTTTGTCTGTTTCTCTCTCTGCCTATCTGTCTGTTTGTTTGTTTGTGTATGTGTATTTGTTTGTTTGTTTGTTTGTTTGTTTGTCTGCTTGCTTGCTTGTTTTGTTTGTTAGCTGGTTTGGTGTCGTTACCAATCAGGTCTCAAAGTACTCGCATTTCATCATATGCCCTTGTATTTAGTAACTCTTTACATTTATGTCTATAGAGCTACTATACTTCATATAATGCTGGTATAACGTAGCTGAGTACATAGCAATAGAATTGTACATCATGCCGCTTTATATATATTGAATGAGTAATATTAAACTTTTGCCTATGTAATTGTATTTTTGCAGTTGTTCCCTTCCGATATTTGGTTGTTGCTTTAATTGTGAGTTGTGGCACCGTCGCGCCTGTTATTTTATTATTGTTGTTGTTGTAGCTGCTGCTGCTGCTGCTGCTGTATCCATCGCTGAGCTACATATTATTATGGTGCTATTGCTGTCAGTGTTTTATCGCTGTGTTATTAGTCATAATCTTGTTGTTGTTGTTATTGTTATTACTCTTAGTGCTGTCACTGTTGCGGCTAATGTTGTTGCTGTTGATGTGTGCTTTTAATGCGTGGTCAGTTTGTTATTGCCTCTGCTGTCGTTGCTGCCAGAATTGATGTCACCGGATTGTTGTGTTGTTGTCAAATCTCTGTTGTTATTATTATTGTTATTGTTGTTGTTCTTGTTGTTGTTGCTGCTGTCATCGTCGTCGTCATTGTTATTATTATTGTTGTTGTTGTTGTTATTATTATTATTGTTGTTGTTGTTGTTGTTGTTGTTGCTGTCATCGTCGTCGCCGTTGTTGTTGTTGTTGTTGTTGTTGTTGTTGTTGTTGTTGTTGTTGTTGTGTTGTTGTTGTTGTTGTTGTTGTTGTTGTTGTTTATTGTTGTCCGTGCAGCTCTGTTTTCTATCTTACTTAGCGGCTTCTTTAAACAGTGTTCTAGTCGCTAAACCCTGCTCACATAACGAAACTATAACATAATCAGAGATCTGTGTAACGAAAAGACATAGTATAACGATCTATGACTATGATACCAATTCATCCGGAAGCACGGCACAGAAAATTGTATAATATTGTTAGTAGACTTCCACAGCTCAGAGAAGAACCAAGCTGTAACGTGTGTGTATTTTTTTTTTTAATATTTCAGGTTAAAAACTACCCGAGTGCAGATCAGGATTAGATTTTATTTTTGACTCAATCTCTTAAGGGTTAACACGAATTAACAACAAAGTGAAGGTCGCGCGTGAGGTTTTCAAGTAGCAAGCTAAAATGTCATGCTAAAGTGATTTCTACTGTTATTATTGCATTGTTGTTATGGACTTACTGCTATCTGCATTATTAGATGTGCTGTTGGTATAGTTTTGGAATAACGTATAATATTCACATTTATTCATGGGGTTTTTTTTATAGTTTATTTTTTTTTTTCATA
>JAWQUT010000260.1:186878-216008 GCA_033807755.1 Ellobium chinense
TTCTTTCCACTCCTCCCCTCCCCCCCCCAACCAAAAGATTACACTGGCATACGGTAAAGTCACGATTTCCAAGGGAATACAAAGCATGACATTTTCTTTTTATACACAAACACTGACTAAACTTGTACATATTTGAACATCTCGTCTTACATTCATGAATAATTAATAAACTCTTTGGTAAATTTCAGTAGGACTGTAAATCTGAACTTAGCCGTCCCACTTGAACCAGTGAAGGTAAACCCAAGGCACCTCTGAAAGATCTATGAGGTCACGCTGTGTTCAGGCCTGACTACGCCGTGACGGTTGATCCCATTCTAAATTTAGACACAAGAGAGTTGCCAGTCACGATATTATCTCACGGGGGTATCTGTCACCTTGCTGAGTCATTCTGGAGTATTTCGAGGTCTGGCTGGGACCAGAGTGCAAGATGGAGTTATAGCCTTTGAAAAAGGTTAACTCCCTTGCGTGTCTGTTACTGCTGGTGAGTATACAAGAGTGGTTAACTCGTATCTCTGATGAGTATACAAAATGGTTAACTCTTTGCATCGTGATGGTCGATTGTACAGAAGATTGATACTACGATTGTCTGCCTGCCTACCTGCCTACCTGCCTGCCTGCCTGCCTGCCTGCCTGCCTGCCTGCCTGCCTGCCTGCCTGCCTGCCTGCCTGCCTGCCTGCCTGCCTGCCCTCCCTTTAGATTTCTTCTACACCATCGCTCCTCAGGATAGTCAGACTCAGACGTGCTCTGCTAGCTTCAAGCCAATTAAGTCAATTTTTAATGCTCAGTATTTCTCTTCCCCTTTAACGATCCCTGTATCTTTCATGCCGCTTCCATGCGTCATCAGATCAAGTGATTTAGGCCAGGGTTACAGAGCGACCGGTATCTTATTTTGATCAGCTTATAAGGGCCATCTCCACGCTTATCTACGCTTAGCTCATCATGATGCATAATGCTTGCCAATGTATAAATGCACCGTATAGTCTCTAGTATACTAGGAAGTAAATGAAATCACTTTTGTTTCCTCCCCATCGCCTATCAAAACTATGGGTACAAAAACGCTCTCTGAGCATAGCTCTTGTAAAAAACGCCAACGGTATTGTATATGGAATAAGTGTTGTTTTTTTTTTTAATGCGGATCTAATGCCAATGTATAAATGCACCGTATTGTCTCTAGTATACTAGTAAGTAAATGAAATCACCTTTGTTTCCTTTGGTCCTCTCGCCTATCAAAGCTATAGGTTCAAAAACGCTCTCTGAGCATAGCTCTTGTAAAACGCCTACGGTATTGTATACGGAATAAGTGGGGTTTTCAATGAGGATCTAATGCCAATGTATAGATGCACCGTCATGTCTCTAGTATACTAGTAAGTAAATGAAATCACATTTGTTTCCTGGGTCCCATCGCCTATCAAAGCTATTGGTACAAAAACGCTCCCTGGGCAAAACTCTTGTAAAACGCCTACGGTATTGTATACTAAATAAGGTGGTTTTTTTTTTAATGAGGATCTAAATAATCCGCGAGCTGAGCTTCACCCGTAAAAATTACTTACCCCGGAAAAAAAAAAAAGGTTCCTTTCAAAGATATGTAAAGAGTTTATTGCTAGTAAAACAATATTTATATACGAGACAATAACCTTCAAGGGAAACACAAGTGTTGTTACTTCTATTTACGACCCTTTCATTATTTGGACATTATCGATTATAGTATGTTTCTCTATAGAAATATAGGAGAATTGCCAAATTATATATTTTTATGGCAATTCTCTAATATCACTTTGGATTACATTAGAATTATGCAGAGTTATGCCCCCCATACCCACACGAAAAACCGTTATGCTGGGCTCGCGACAACAGGATTCTCGCGAAAAGCCATTTCCAACTATTCGCGAAAATTAGATCTCGCAAAAAACAACACACTTACACAGTATTCACCTGGAGTTAAGTAATTTTTACCTGCAATCTGATTTGCTGGAATAACTTAAGCTTGTGTTAGGTTGCGTGGTCGGTTCAGTTTTTGTGAAGATTCTACATTTATACATTATGTTATCGTCATTCTGTGAATTTCCATTAAAAACAAACAAACAAATAAACAAAAATACTAAATTCTTCTTCCTCTTCTCCCTCTCCCCACTCCCCCGGGCTGTCTTCTGCTACAAATCCAAAAAAATAATCCACCTCTTTATCCTCTGACCTCTATAGATCGTATCCAGGCCGCTATTCATCGATTCACGATCGCTACTCATTTCGTGACTTGACTTGACTGATAGCTTTTATAACAACTTTTGCTTTTTTTTTTCTCCTTTATAAAACCCATTGACTTCAGAAACTGTAACGCGAGAGAGATACCCCGAGAACACCTGAAGAGTCAACGCTGAAGATGTCCTAGATCTGACTTATGTTTGTGAAGCGTGATTATCGACAAAAAAAAAATCTTAAGTCCCCTGATGACAGAAACAAGGGTGTTTCCATAAACAGTATCGCAACAAACCGGTAGCAAAATGATCTCTCATTTAGATCCATACCTATGTGAAGCGTAATGACGGTGGTAAATAAACGACATTTTTGGCGGTGGTTTCACATTACAATGGTTACATTATTTTATTCGCACACTGGTTTGCTTACTGTCGTAATCTGCGATCGGGCACGTTAAGTGCAGCTGCTTTATGTGACCACATAGCACCTAAAACCAGTCTCTGCCAAAAAGTCTCTGCCACCTTCGTATGCCCCGACATGGCTCGGCCAAACATCGCCTTCGAATTTGGCTGCTGCCATTCCATCCATCCATCCATCCATCCATCCATCCATCCATCCATCCATCCATCCATCCATTCAACCCTCTCTATCTTCCCCCTCCCTCTATCTATCTATCTATCTATCTATCTATCTATCTATCTATCTATCTATCTATCTATCTATCTATCTATCTATCTATCTATCTATCTATCTATCTGTCTGTCTGTCTGTCTGTCTGTCTGTCTGTCTATCTATCTGTCTGTCTGTCTGTCTGTCTGTCTGTCTGTCTGTCTGTCTGTCTGTCTGTCTGTCTGTCTGTCTGTCTGTCTGCCTACCTACCTACCTACCTACCTACCTACCTTTCTATCTATCTATCTATCTATCTATCTATCTATCTATCTATCTATCTATCTATCTATCTATCTATCTATCTACAACAGATTGAAGGAAAACGTAGTGTGGTATTAAGTAAAATATTTAACACTATCGCTTGTCTTATAACACAAACAAGTAATATTATTGATCATCTGTAAGTCTCTGTGGCAGTCATATACAGGATACCATTTCATAATTTCCTAATTTGGTATTATATGTCATATAGTGTGGAATACGTACCTAGATCAATCAGACATAAATAATTATATTTGGAGAGAATGCCGAAAAAGACTCAAACCCTTAACCGGAATTCATGCCAACCAATACAACACAGACCTTACTCCTACCCCTAACCCTAGCCTTGACCCTAACCCTAATGCCCCTATAGACAGCGGGCTCAGTCGAGGGGGAGTCTAGTCCCTACCCCTAATCAAATGTCCGTCGAGACAGGAACATCACGAGTAAGATTCTCTCGGAATATTTATTTGCAAGCCCCCCCCCTCCCCCGCCCCCTACCTTCCTACAACTTTCAATATAAACTGATTAAAGGAAAGTCGTGTGCTGCTATGGAAACCATTAGAGTTGTTCACAGGGCGACAACCGTCATTGTTGTAATTGCTTTCAATGATGGACTACAGTGGGTAAGTCAAACTGAACCATGCTCGTGTAGTCGACGACATTTAGCGGACACCACAAGCCTGTTGAAAAAAAAAAAACTATCTTGACGTCACATCGGAAAGGTAAACACCGCAGGGGCGCAAAGTGACAGAATGGGGAGCAGGTGAGGGCTGGCACGCAACAACAAAAAAAAAATGGGCACACTGTCTCGATGCACCACACTTACACAAAACATTCAGACATCCACACCACACTGCCTACAGAGCTACACACGCCGTTGATTATTCGGACTGTGTCTGTCAGTGGTTTGTGTAGAGGCGTAGACAAGAGCACGCAGTCTGTGTAGTCAATGGAAGTATTGAAAGGCTGTGAAATGTAAAGATATCGTCTAGCTTATCACCTGAGCTTGATCTCACTAGGCTTAGACTTCAACCTGGTTCGTCTATAGCTGATTTGTCAACGTGGAGCCACGGGCAGTGTGTTTACCGCATTTTAGATTCAAACCTTGAAAGGGCTAGTCTAGTTTCACCTGCGCAAAGCGACATCAAGCAAACACCAGGATTCAGTAATTTATGATGGGATGTGTTAACAACGAACTTTCACTAGGCCTTGGGCAGTGAAAAATTGTTACGAGGCAATCATACATGAAGCCTGATTAGTTTCGAGTTTTCATCTGAGACCGCATGCTGCCTTTCGTGTAACAGGTTTCAGTCGTTGTGTTTGTTGGATAAATTGCTTGCTTAAAGGTAAGGGAACGAACAGGTAGTTAAAGCTTTACAACATGACAATACAACATGTTGAACCGTTCTACAGAGATGCTTTTCGAGGCAGCAAAGCCTATAGAAACCGGACAAAAAAAATAAAAAACGGAGATCGATAAGCAGAGCTAAAAATAAGGGCACGAAACATTGGATATTTTTAAAAATATATTTTGCACCACATTGTGAAGCGCGTATCTAATTATTATGCAACTGATCATTTGTTTTTATATATTGTTTCTTAGTCTTAGGGCAGTTTTGCATAATATCGGCTATTTTCTTTAAGTCATGTGGTATACCACGTTTGACTTCATTAAGAAAAAATCTTTGGGCCTCTCTAAGATGTGATTTGGATAGGGGTGGGGCAAAAGTAGGGATAATGTTAAATTTAGGATGGGAAAGTCCCCAGACAGTATCAAGAGATTCTTACACTATTGCACTTTCTTCTCTAAACCTCCCATTACCTCTTAACTCGGTCACACTATGGGAGACTTCCAGGGTTTTGGCCTCTTAAGATGGACATCTTGAGTTTAGGTCAACTCATTGCATCCACTGATGTAGGGACCATTCGAATATCAAAGGAATATCAAATTAAATATCACTCGATGCTGTGTTAACTGCAAGCCTGCAAAGATCTTTAATAAATTTGCTTCTCTCATTTTAAGAACAGGTCTTCTTGATACAGACACATTGAGATAGGGCTGTGATACTAAAATCCACTGTGCTGCCCTTATCAGTTGTGTGTAACACACTCTGAGGGACATTGATTATGTTAGTGACAGACAGAAGCACTTCAGAAGCTACGGAGTGACGCAGGAAGCTGTGTAACCTTGAGAAGAGATTCGCCTCCAACCATCATCAGCCAGACAACGCGACGGTTACATTTGGAAGTTTTCAAAGAGGCTGGAATTTCTAAAACATTGACAAGGACGTGTCCAGTTTTAAGTCCCCTGTGTGTGGTCAAGGACTTTAGACAATGGCCACTTTTCTAGAACAGATGGATGGAGGACTTGGCCTAGTTTGGAGGAGGTTATGGGCCTGGTTTCTGTGGATTTACCTGCTGGTGAACTTGGAAGTTACAGGTGAGGATGCGAAAGAAACCAGTATTACTTGTGTATTTGCTCCAGATGATTTGATCTGGGAAGACATTACCCCCCTTATCATAAATTTGAAGGTGATTTGTAATTTTTCAGAGAAAATTTACCTTTTTCATGATTTCATGATTACTGCGAGCACGACACGAATGATACTCTCAAAAGTGAGAAGTCTGCAGTCAAGGTTACCTCGAGGTTGTGAGGGGGATATTTTTGTCAATAACAAAAGGAACAAAATTACTTAATAAATCATGTAAGAAAAGTCATGATTAAGTTTCAAATCATTTACAGTTAGACATATATTGATGTGAACAGTCATATCAACTGGAATTCGTTTACCGTGGTATGTTCTGCAAAAGTTCAATATTTCAACTAGTTATGACTTCTCTCGAATCCCCCCCCTCCCCCCACACTCACCTGCCCCACCCGCGTCTTCCCATGCACACCCTTTCCTTTCCGCAGCCAAAATACAAAATCTGAATAGATCTTATTTCCGATTGCTGGTTTACAGACAGATAATGGTCGTGCTATTAGAAAAAAAAATATTTATAATAGGCGATCTACATACACTCCTGCATCGCCTCTGACACCTCGTGTAGACGGCGAAGATTTAAAAGCGTTATATCACTTTGACATTCATAAAGCTAGGCCGGGTCACGTGCAGTGTGCTGGCAGTTTAATGGGCCCTACACTCGATGATTCCTTAGGACCCTAATGTGCGGATAGTGTTGTTAGGGGGGCTGCATGAGAGGTCATGTAAAGTAGAACACGAGAGGGAGAGGAATGGGAGTCAAAACAACCTGTTCCTTCTGTTTACTTCGCCTGACTGGAAAGATGTCCTCTTTCCCACAGCCAGTCACAGAGGTTTGCTTGATGTGTATCTGCCTCTAGGCAGGGCGAAAACTAATCCTAACCATCCTTACCAAAGGCAAACTCTTGGCGACACTGATCTAGTATAGGCAAGTCTGACTGGCTGAAAACTAATTCTGATCCTACCATCGAAAACGCAAACCCTGCGCAACATGCCAGACCCTAACTAGATCTAGATGCATCGCATAGCCCTTTCAATAGGGAGTGCCAAAGTAGCTGGCCATTCAGGGATAGGCCTATGTGTTGAGCTTTGGAGTCTTAACCCTTTTAAGTCCTAAGAGTAAAAAAGTTAATATAGTGACATAGCTGGTTTTTTCAGATGTTTTGAGTAAATGGTTTGGATCTGTTCAACTTTTATACTTTATATAGACTGTTTATTGTTATGTAGTATTATGTATGCTAGTTCTTCGAAGAATCATTTCCACATATGTATCTCATCACTAGCCAAGACTAGAGCAAGCTCATGTGCTATATTCGGCACAATGGGTCTTTAAGGGTTAATATAGGCCACTCTGTTCGTCAAATCTACATGTAGCTTATAAAAATGTAATGATGGGACTCACCCGGATCGGCCTAGATCTATCCTATTTTTAATAGAAGTATCGTGTTAGCATATCAGTCCCCCCTCCCCCCTTTCCCAAGTAAAGGGTCAGTTATCCCGCGATCTAAAGGCTGTCTGTGATGTCCTTGAACTAACCACATTTACCTCTGCGCACACCCTTTTCTTCACCTCTAAGCATTAAAGATCTTCACGGGGTCACAGCTGGGCAGTCACAGAGTCAACTAAGTAAACGTATGGCTTTTGTTTGTGTTTACTTACTAACTTATGATTGAATGGCTGAATCGCTGGCAGTTTGGTCCGTCCGTCCGTCCATCCATCCATCCATCCATCCATCCATCCATCCATCCACTGCTCAATTATTTACCTATCTACTTAACTCATTCAGACGTATGAGTACTCCATAACCTTAAAGGACTGGCCTGGAGGAGGGGGGGGGGAAGGGTGGAAAGGGGGAAACAGGTATTGGTATTTCTTTACTCTGACTGTTAGAGGGACATAAACTGTATTTAAACGTATAGCTGAGGTTTTGCTGTCAGTACATGGACACAAACAACCGGCTCGCATTACTTTTAGCGGCTGGGGCTCATTTGTATTGGATTATATTGATTTATTCGCACGTTCATTGAATATTCCGTTTACTCAGCAAGAGCTGTGTAGTATCTCCAACAAAACCCTGATACAAAGCTCCCCTCCCCCCCCCCCNCCCCCCCTTTTTTTTTTGCTCCAGAAGGGGGGAGGGGTGGGTGAGGGGAAGGAGTGAGAGAGCGAGGGATAAAAGGTATTGGGATAGAGCTTAAAAAGTAATAGTAATCTAAATAGCGAAACTAAAACAAAAGTGAAACGAAACAAAACCCGAGGAAGGTGACCTGACACAAAGCGTCGTGCTCATCAATATTTTGTCACATTATCTCCTGATCTGTCATGTCATTTCTGACAGCAGCATTGGGATGTTCACTCGATACTGCCAAACAAGTGTATTTGTTCTGTCTGTCTGGTGGCTGGCTGGCTGGCTAGCTGGCTGGCTGGCTGGTTGGTTGGTTGGTGTGTTGGTTGGTTGATTGGTTGGTTGGTTGGTTGGTTGGTTGGTTGGTTGGTTGGTTGGTTGGTTGGTTCCCTGTCAGTCAGTCTGTTTTTACTCCACTCTATTGTGCATGGGTTACTGTACCCGAATTAACAAATATGAGTTAATATTTCTCTATCAAGCCTCCAAAATAATTTCTCTCGAAATAAGTAGAATGGCTTACATCTGAGCGTTCCTGAAGTTACTTCCTCTCATCCCCACTCCAGCTTTTCCCCTCCAAAATAGAATAGAAAAAGACTGCAATCCGGCAATTGTCACAAATTTTTTATTTGTATGACAATTACCTTAAGACTTTGATAGAAAACGCAGTATTCTATTATCTGAAAAATGACGTGATTAAGCGAACAATTGCGATTGAGCATGTTGTTATAAACCGTGATTGTCTTTTTCCTAAAACATTTTAGAAACGTTTGTTTTCGGGCAATATCTCAAGAGAATTTCAAGGCTTAGTCTAATCCTGCAAAACCATGCAAAACGCATCGCAGTAACAAGGCAGCTCTTGATTTATTCAGGCATGACCAAGTGTCAGATCTACCTTGCAAATCCCCATGATTAACCTACGCTACAGAGCCAGCTCAGAACCTTTAAAGCAGTGGTTCCTAATCTTTCATGGTCGGCGCACCCTTTGACACTAGTAGGCAATATTATATAATTAGTATGTCCATTCAGACCTGCTGAAATCCGTTTGGATAAAGTAAGGTAAATCAAATAAAGGCACGCTTGTTCATAATATTTGAGAGAATTTGGACATTAATACTGGGATCTCATATCATCGTAAGAATTATATTCAGTCTACATGTTTAACGCTACTAAAGGTGCATGCAACACCGATGGACCAAAGTAACTCTTACAACGCTAAAAAATTCCACCGTTAATTCCCATCGCAAGCTCTCAATTATTATGATAAATAGTCTGTATACCCTCCCCTCTCCCCTTCCCCCTCCTCACTTTTCCCTGGAATTTGCTTGGGGTTACCCGTGGGAGTCTCCTTGTCTTAGGCTGAGAATCCCTGCCTTGAAAGCACGATTTCAGATATAGCGATTACATGATATTATGTCAGGGGATTTTATCATCAAGATGGGTCGATGTGTGCCATCATGAGGGCATCACAGCTCTCACTGGAGAATGCAAGGGGATCATGGTAACTTTCGCTGTCTTTGGAATGTGTTTTTAGTTACTTGAAACAAACTCCCGAAGATGAAAAAAAAAATGCCTAGATAGAAAATTTCAGACAATGTCTAAGGTCGCTAAAAGTTAACTCAAAGAAATGCAGCAGTTTTTATAGAAGGTGGGGATCGAAGAAGAGTGGGCCGTGCTTCCTGCCTCCCTATAGGAAATTCTTTTCTGAATGATTCAGAACAGTTATTCTGAGACCCAGTTGCTTTTCAGGGCTGATATCCATTATACTCTGTACTGTAAGAATGGACCAGAGATACGGCACGCTATTTTCGAACGCATTAAACTTCAAAACTGTTGTACGTAAAATTTGGTCGGAACCGTCAAACTGCACGGAATTTGATAGAGCAGATTTAGCGTCAATGCTAACCGAAAGGGCAAGATTCCATTAATAATATATGGTCAAGTTTGACCCACTCCCCCATTTTGCCCTTTTTCACAGATGAGGTCAAAATTTCGAATTCCGCTTTTCACTCCGTGATGACGCCATGCAGTATATTGAAACCGTCAAGCACAACAGTAAGGGCTAAACTTGTGAGATGAGAGTTTAGTCATCTAGTAGTATCCCCTTCACTGAACTGGAGTGCCTATTGGTTCACCACATAGCTACTGCACTCCTTTACAGAGACAATGCTAGGCTGTCCATGTAGCAGATCAATATGTTTTAGCCACTTAATGTCACATTCATAGAAAGGGTGTCCATTTTTACAATCACCGCTAGAGTTTCATATCTGCAACTACTGTATTCCCCTCTCATCTCCACTGCTACCCACCGAGCGCCTTTTTGTGTAGGTCTTTGGAACCTATTGTGTTTTCTTCTTTTGGCCCGATTAACATTTTGTGTTATTCTACATCTCTGTGATGTCGGGAAATTTTTTCCATGCAGGTTAAAATACTTCTTTTGCCCGATCTTTTAACGGGAAGAAAAAGGGGGGTCAACGCTCAAAATTTTTCACAAATTTCTTTCGAAAAAGGTCACTTCGAATTCTGATTTGGTCCCCAATTTTTCATTTGGCTGGTTTTGACCGCGTGCAAATACATAGGTCTACACACTTTAATTCTTTATGTAGAAGGCTCAAATTGTACCTGTACCTTTAAAATTGGATGCTTTATTTACATCACAGAATCATTTTACATAATTTTACACCCTGACACTGGCTGGCAGGGCCCCAAAAAAGGGGGATTTTACATATTAACAGATTAATTGAGTTGTACACAATGAGTGATTTGCCCCTCTAATAGGTGCCAAAAACCTGTACGCCACTACAAAGATGTTCCCACCTCAGCGCCATAAATCTGTCCAGGTCTTGAATTTTTAGCAGTTACCCGGATCTATCTCCTCATGTTAGGTGTTCCTTACCATTAAAGAATAAAGAAAAAAAAACAAAAGATCAGTAACGCAAAACAGGATGTTGTTTGTCACTATCGTGTAATGATCTCGTCTTAAGTGCAGCCTTGAAGTTTTATGGACCCTTTATTATCTGTCTATTTTTTTATCTTTTACAACTTTTATTCTCATTTTTTTAACGTTGCTCTGAACTAGGTCTAGATCTATTTGCTTTACCTCTTTGTTTATTAGGTTCTACACCTGACGAAGAAGCCTTGTCTTTCAATAATTTGCGTTTCATTAAAGTTTAAACATTTCTTCATACTCTTATCTTATTTTGAAGTAGATATTGTGCACTTGTAAGTACGTTAATAGTGATTTAGTTTCCTTCATCCAGTCAGTGTATCATGCACCTACTGTCATTTTTGTATGAAGTATTTCTTGGAACCTTTACGTACATTAATATACTCTTTGCATTTGGTAGGACTCTTATAAACACATGTAGTTCAGATTGAGAGCAATAACTTAGGTCATATCCTATTTTTTTTTGGGGGNGGGGGGGGGAATTCCATATTTCTGTCGTTGTTGTTGTTGTTGTTGTTGTTGTTGTTGTTGTTGTTGTTGTTGTTATTGGTGATACATCTTCTCTTAACATATATTATTTCGGCCATGATATCGCAACCATAAAGATAATCAATTTCTGCTATGATATATCAACCATACCGCTAATAATTTGGGCAATGACGTTGCAACCATAATTCGTCATGCTTACATAAGGGATGCTGTCAGAATCCCCTATAAGACATTAGAACAGGTCTGACACTGGCACAGGAAGGTACACCGGGAAGTGAATCTGCTATCTACAATAGAAATAAAAAATCGTCACGTTCTTTCCACATTTAGCCTGTCATTTTTTTTTTTTTGAAGTTTTGAGAAATAGAGCGCTCTCAATCTGATGCGCAAAAGAAAATAATAGGACAGATGTGGTTTAGCTTGTAAAATTCTGATATAACAAGTCAAGATAATTGTAAGATCATAGTAATATACACAACTCGAATCATCCACAAAAACAAAAAAAAAGAAAAACAACAACAAAACAATAAAACCCTAGGCAAATATGACATAAGCGTGACGCTTTATATAATATTATTCATTGCATTTGTCAGAACGTTCATAAACACTTATAGTTCAAATTGAGGGCAAAAACTTAGGCCATATCCAGTGAGTGGTATCATATATTTTGATTCTTTCTTTTTTCGATACATCTCCTCTTATCGAAGATAATTTCGGCTATGATATTGCAACCATAATTCCTCGTGCATAAATAAGGGATGATGTGAAAGTCCCCTTGAAGACACCAGATCACGCCTGGCACACACTGGCACAGAGAAGTACACCAGGATGCGAAGCTGCTGCGTCAACAGTGCAAATAAGAAATAGTAGCTGTGACGTTGCTCAATACTCATCACGCTGTAAAGGCGTGAACTCAAAACTTTTGATAGCTCAATGGTAGAACAATGGGTTTGAGAATCCAGGGTCTGGTGTTCGATGCTCTCTGCGGGCTATATATATATATTTTTTTTTTGTTGTTGTTGTTTTGTTTTCAACGAATGAGGGACTTAAAGAAATAGTATATCCATAATCTTTCAAGGATGATCCACGTTTTCTTGTCTTCTGATGTCATTACATGAAAATATTTCCTTTTGAAGGCATGATAAATACAAGTGTGCTGGAAACAGTAGATTCACCACTAGGGTTCGTGAGGAGTACTGCTGTTGTTGGAAAGCCGGGGGCATATCAGGACCGCAGGCTAAGCTTTTGTGTGTGCAACCAGAATTTGGGTTTTGAAGGTGGGGTCACAATGAATACTTTGATTTAGGATGTTTTCTATCTAGAACAGCAAAAAAAAAAAAATCGTCAACAGGGAAATTGTTCACATGCGCGGACACCGATCGTACTCAAATACAAGACTAATAAGCCCAGACCACAATGCAATACTGTAATTATGTGGGCCCACAGTGAAGATGGAACGCCGAATCCTCGGCTCTCAAGCCCACTGATATCGAGCGGTTTGAACTCCCAACAAATGATGGGACTGATCAAACATCAGCCTTATATTAGTCTACAATCAATAAATCAACCAACAAACCAGCTCATCAGTTAACTGGTCGATCTTTCATTTTATTAATCAATCAATCAATCAATCAATCAATCAATCACTCATGGAGCCACACGGCCTCAGTTGGGAGGGAAGTGAGGNTGGGAAACGGGGGGAGGGGGTGGGAGGACGTCAAAGATTGCAAATCCTTACCACTGCTGGTACATTGTAAAGCAAACAAGAGACATGTTCTTAAAGGTATCCATAAGGAGGGCAGAAAACAGCTGCTGAAGGGATTTGCCGTGTAATCTCTATCGAAATAGTGTGGGCCCCTCCAGATATGCGAGTGGGGAAAGAGAGAGGNGGGGGGGGGGATAGTGCATAAAAATCTGTGGCTGAAACAGATGTGGGACATAATTCATGCGCCATCAGAGACTAGCAACTATCAAAAGAAATTATATTTTTATAGTGATTTACACATGATTTATAATACATGTGTCATTGTTTATGCCAGCATACATTTTCATCGACCTCCTTATGGTTTGTTTACATCTGACTCTATGTGCATGAACCTAGAGTATCCCACCAGGGACCATTCTGATCTTGATTTTCATTCACTCAAAAAAAGTCCTCGTGAAGCATCTTTTTAGTTTTGGTCAAATCGATCACAAATACTTTGTTTTCTGTGTTTGCCTGTAGTGTTTTCGTATAGGGGTTAACTGTTCGCTGTGTAGTGCAGGTGAGTGTTTGTATGTGTGTGTATGGACCAAGTACATCCTTTACATATAAATTTGGTATGGCAGTGCTAACAAAAATATTCTATCAACCTTTCACCCGAGGTGAAATCCGTTGGTAGTATTCTGGTAAATAAACTTCTTTAAAATTGACAACTGAAATTATGCAAGACCACATAAAGTAAACCACTGTTTATACTTCTCTACTTAACATGCTGGACCTTAAAGTTTAGTGTAGTGAGTTGTCCAAGTTCTGTCGTTCGCCTTGTCTTGTCTTGTTCAGAAACAATGAGGTTTAATGCCATGCATGGATAGTGCGAGCTAAGATGCTTGGTCCGATGGAAGTTTGTAATACTATTATTACCTAAGGATGTAACACCTATTGCCCAGTAAGACTTCAAATTTATGGGTATGTCGTAGTGTTTCTAAATATTTCCAGAGAAAAACAAACAAAACAGAACAACAGCCACAACAGCAGCAACAACAACAACAACAACAACATTAACAACAACAGCAGCAGCAGCAGCAGCAACAACAACAACATTAACAGCAACAACAACAACATTAACAGCAACAACAACATTAACAACAACAGCAGCAACAATAACAACAAAATTAACAGCAACAACAACAACATTAACAGCAACAACAACAGTAGCAGCAACAACATTAACAACAACAACAACAACAACAACAGCAGTACCCGTGTGATATTTAAATGAACAAGGAATTAACAGAACAAGAGTACACTGCACTAGATTCTTACTCTTATTGCTAGTCAGATGTTTACCAATCTCAACATCCAATATCTAGTCCACAGACCAGAGTATACAACAAGACATCGATAACGATCTTTTTCATGACTTGTTTACTTATTAGTGCATGAACCTTATTCACACATGGGTCCTGCTGTGCTCGCGAACTGTTAAATCAGTTTTCCTTTACTGTGAACCGATTGTAACAGAAGCATTTTGTTTGATGGACACTCTTTTTTGCTTTCCTCATTGTTGAAATTGTATAATTTTCACCTCTCCCAGGTTTATCTTGATTTTATTGAACAGAGGTATGTTTGTTAATCACTATTTCAGTATGGAGAGCATTTGATAGGAATCTCACTCCACAAGTACAGTGTATATTTTTAGAGCTCAGTTTCACGCCTAGAAAGCATGTTTTAATGATTTTCCTTGCAGCCATTTGCAAGAATTTCAGTAGCGACCAAAAATTTATTTGATAGAAGTACAAGACTCTTCACTGATATTTCGAGCTATTCGATGTTGAATCAAAATGTAAAGAATAGGCTAACTTTTCATTAGTCGGACCAAATACTTTTACCCAGCGGCGAATGGCAGGTTTTCAATATTTACATTTTTTTTTTTTTTAAACGGAGGAGGGTTAAAACCCGACTCAACCCGTCTCCAAATAGGGCCACTTTGCCCCAGGGGACGTCAAGCAAAGTCAGTTCTACGTTCTACTTTTATTGTACCAAATACATGTTCATATGGAGGTGGCCGGGGAGGGGGAAGGGGAGATTGGGGCTGGTAACAAAGTGACGCAATTCATGCAGCGCTTCGCATGTGGACAGTCAATGAGAATACAATATATAGGGCACCTTTCCGTCACGCCTTTGGATGGCTGTGTCACGGCTAGTTGGGAAACTATAAGCAGGTACTTAACTTAGCCCAAGCTATGAATTTACACCGTGTATACCACCAGGTCACTGACGTCTGTTTATGCCTGTGATGGATCAGGTCATACCCCAAGGCTCTTAACGGTGTGCCTGGCAAGAGATTTACCTTGTAAATTACAGGTCGCAGTACTTCGCATCCCCAAACTTCTGCTACTGATACTGACAAATAAACTCAGCACCATACAATCGAAACCGCAAGAGTTCAGGAATATTTAAAAAATGTTGTGATTAAACATATACAGCTGTCAGCAGGTGCGATTAGCCAGTGACATTATAATATAAAATCTTTTATTGCCGGTATGAATAAATTATATTATATAAACGTGGGACGAAAACCTGACGGTCAGAGATACCTCGAAAATATGTTTATCCCAGTTTAAAATATAATCCCGCCAGAATACTCCCGAAGATGTATTCTGGCAGTCCAGCCAGTATACTCATTGCAATGATAATATAATATCTCGACAAACTGGAATCTCACTGGCTCTTACGTCTTCATTATCTTATCTCCCTTATATATTTCATATAACGATACGGTCTTTGCGCAGGCACCTCTCGATATGTCTGTGCACGTTAAGTGTTTCATCATTGTTAGGGTGATCGTGGTAGCCACACATATCATACGTTTGTATGATATGTGTGGCAAGTTACGACCATGTCGTCCGCATC
Source organism: Ellobium chinense (assembly GCA_033807755.1). Lineage (NCBI taxonomy): Eukaryota > Metazoa > Mollusca > Gastropoda > Ellobiida > Ellobiidae > Ellobium > Ellobium chinense. Next base: position 202,662 of record JAWQUT010000260.1, read on the forward strand.
CTGAATACATAATACTCTTTATGTTAGGTCGTGATCCGCTTTTCAACCTTTCCCACGTTTCTCAAATCTGAAATTAATGACCCCCTTTCTTTCTTTTGTGTCTAATCGTGATCCAATGATCAACGCTAACCACGTCTCTAAAAGTACTGAATCATGGTAGTCTGCAGTATTTAATCTTGGTGTTCTTGAGCTCGCCGTACCTGAGTCCTTTCCCCACCCCCTTTTCTTTCCTAAATCACTGACGAACGCTCACTCGCTTACGGCGAAATCGAGTTAGTCCCTTTAATTTAAAGGCACGCCTGGGGTATGGAAGGAGAGGAGACATGATGTGATCTCTCTCCTATTTGAATTTAGTCGCACGGTTCACATCGGAGTCTTTTTTTTTTCTTTAAACTGGTCAAATTTTAGGAGTAAAACAATTCACACTGTATCTAAATAGGAACTTAACAGATCGCTTTGAAGGGAGGGGAGATGCGTGTTGGGACATCTTCCCAATCTGAATGAGGTATTTTCAGTTACACCACATGATCAAGGGATTGCTAGGATATTTTGATAATCATGCATGAGCAGAGCATGTAAACAAACCAACGTGTGAGCAAGAATACCTAGGTCATGTGATGGAGCTGAAAATACCTAATTCAGTCGCACAGTTCACATCGGTGTGCTTGTTGTTGTTGTTGTTGTTGTTGTTGTTGTTGTTGTTGTTGTTGTTGTTGTGTTGTCTAATTTTAGAAATAAAACATTTCACGCTGCACAACAACTTTACAGATCTCTAAATAACGGGAGGGGAGATGCATGGTGGGATATCCTGTCCTATTTGAATTTCAGTCGCACGGTTCACGGTGTGCTTTTTTTTTTGTTGTATTTTTTTCATGCTTTACTGAAGTTTAGAAGTTACACATTTCTCCCTGAATATAATAATAATATACTTTACAGATTGCTAGTAACTAAACTTCCGAATGATACAGTAATGAAAATCATTGTGAAAATTAAAAAAAAACAGGAATTTTAGAGATTGCTAATGAAGGAAGGTGAGATGCGTGCTGGGATATCTTTCCAATTTGAAGTCAACCGCACTTTGCTTCCTCAAACTTCTCTTTACCAGCCAGTTGGTAAAAAAAAATATTGTTTTAGGTTCATACTGTCACACGTATTAATGCATTAATTATGTATACACTTTTCTTTTTTAACGATTCACGGATATATACAACTGCACTTCGGCTGTTAAGTTTAACATCTCGAGGTGTGTGGATTAAAATATCGCGGTTGGCTTTGAAGTACCCCCAACCACATCCCACAATTCGTCTGCAAGAATTGCTGACCCTCCTCCCTCCCTCCCTCCCCTGCTCCACCCCGTCCTTTTTGTTTAATCACTTTCTTTCCCTTCGCTCGGCATCCAGAAATATTGTTTTGGAATGTTCTTTAATGACATGCTCTTGCACTCGCTTGCCTTTCCTCCTCTCCCCACTTCACTTCCCCCTCTTTCCCTCCCTCCCCTTCCCCAAAGAAAACGATAACGACGCTTGAATTCGCAGTGCGAGGGGTCTTCCTAGTCCTAGCGATAGGAACATAGTCGGTGAACAGACTGATATGCACGATTGTATTGAATGTTTGTTTTCGCATTTGCCAATTACATGTACGATAACCCCGACCATATGGCGCCCTTTTTGTCCTCTCTTTTATTCACATTTGTCTGTGGCCTTGCACTAAATAATCGATAACACCCGGCTGGACATCATTGAGCAGTTAAAGCTAATTGATCCACAGTGCATAGTAAAGGCTTTACGGTAGTGGATCGATATTATGGCTACTGGATTAAAACAACAACAAATAAAGAGCAGATCCAAACAGCAGATATCCATCAAAGTTTAAAAATATGGTAGTAGACCCAAACTGCACCTCATGGTTAAAAACCAGATTTAGGATTCAAAAACATCGGTGGACCGAAATTGCAGATAGCTTACAAAGTTAAAAACAGGTGGATTCAAATTGCAGAAACAGCGTTGAGACAAAAAAAAATAAAAGAAAGCAGTTGATCAAACTTACAGATAGCAGGATTAAATGCCAATGAATCGAAATTGCAAGGTTAAAAACGATGGATCCACAATGCAGATACAAGGTGAAATTAATTCGAAATTGTAGGTGCAGGTTAAGTTTTATTACGGTAGGGGGATAAAGCTCAGCGTTATTTTTTAAAATTTAGTCTATATTATCACAAGTGCTTCATCATTTTGACTGTGCAGAAAATAATAGAAGGTTAGAAAATTCAGTTCAAACTGCACATTATGACGCTTTAAAGTGCCAAGAGAAGCCAGTGTATTGAAATTGCAGGTATGCGATTTTTAACCATTGGATAGAAAATGTCGATATAAGTTGTATATATGTTTGAAAATAAGTGGATTGCTATTGTTTTGCCTATTTACAACTAGCTGTTGTCTGAGCTAAATAAATATATTGTTATTGTTATTCTTGTTAAAACTACAGAAACAGGGTTAGGGTGTAGGGATCGAAATCGCAGATACAAGGTTTCGCCAATGTGTGATAATTCGTAGCTAATGGTGTCATGGCGATGTTCACTGAGGGGATTTCTCGATTCTACCTCGTATATACAGTGGCGGATTTAATGCACGATGGACACGTGCCCGGGGCTCCGCTGTTAAAGAGGGCCCTGTCCTTAGACGGGGTCCTGCGCAGGAGAACGAGAAAAAAAATTCTTTCAAGGAAGAGAAAATCTGTCTCCCTGGAATATCACAATCTTAAATTTTCGCAGATTCTGCTTTTTTTTTTTAGGTTTTGCTGCAGTTTTAAACATTTCTGCACATTTGGCGCAAATTTTGCAGATTTTGACCGACGAATGCACCTTTTGTGTTTTTGTGTCAATGTGCATTTCATTTCTACAACTTTGCAAGGATACAGTGCTAAAAAATGCAACGTGGTGATAAGTATAACGAAATTACAAAATTCTGACTTTGCAAAATTTGTGCAGATTTTAGCGCAAATTTTACCACCTTTTGCACGCAAATTTTCCAATTCTTCGTGCAAATTTTGCGGATTTGAAATGCAATTTTCTGCAGGGACAGGTAAATGAGGGAAGGGAGGGAGAAGTGAGGAAGAGAGAGAGAGAAGGAAGAAGCTGGACGAGTCGTCATCTTGTCTTTGAACCTGCTGCTATGGCAGAGTTTACTCCTAGCACGATCGTCTTATGATGTGAAAGGGCGCCCCGCACCTCACTCGTGCTCAATGTCCGGCGGACCGTAAACCCGCCCTTGCATATGTGCATGTACATGTGCCCGACATTGTGCCTTTCTGGGTTGTACTGAAGTTAATACTGTATTACATGATGTCACGAAAACAGAACGCGTCACACAAATAAAACCTGAAGACACCGAGACTTCCGATATTTCGCAAAGTTATATAAAAAAAAATGTCCCTATTCATGGACGGTTTGTGTGGCCGAGTGGACAATGTTAGATACATCAATACCAAAAGATCGTGGGTTTGATTATCACCATAATCATATTGCACCTCAGTCACACTTTGTTTTCCACCCACTCGTTTATAATTGAGGGAGATGGTCGTAGGTGGTGAAAGATACTGTCAGTATAGAAATAGCAGCAGAACAAGAAGTTGAGAAAGTCAGTGAGTGATTTGGTCTGCTGGGGTGATGATAATAATGTACAGAACTCATTATGGTGTTTGTTATTACCATTTTTTGGGTCGTTTTTATGAGAATTATAGTGGCATAGTGGCACTTCGATATTAAGCTGCTCTTGTGAATGGAAAACAAAATATATACTGTATTTATTATTATCATTGAGGCAAACTTAAAGTGGAGGTTTAACTGAATAAAGATATAATATAATGAGAGTAAAAAAATGAATCCGTGCATTTGAAATTCATATTAATCACAAGGTATACTTAAGATAAGATAAACTTTATTAATCCTTGAAAATTTGCTCTGAACAAGTGAAGTACAGGGAATACATGAAACAGAGAATTACATTCATAAGATAAATGTGGTTACGTACAAATAAATATGGCATACTCTCTCTCTCTCTCTCTCTCTCTCTCTCTCTCATCCCTTCCTTTCATCCGCATAACAGAGGAATATACATTCACAAAGCATAAGGTCTTAATATCGAGGTTCTGCTGTATCTGTTTACAGTCGTTGTTGTTGCTGTTTTTATTGTTGTTGTTGTAGTAGTAATGCTGCAATCGGCCAAATGCCTGTGACACAGCCAGAAGTCACGTGTACACTAACCTAGTCCCTTTAAAATTTCTTTCCCCAGGTGTGCTCTCTGAAATGTGTGTATACAGACGCAGCAAGTACAACTGGTTTGAAAGTAGATATGACCAGACATTCACAACGAAGGACTGTCAGTGGGGCTGCTGTGATGACCATAATTCACCATGTTGTACTGCACCGTAAGTGCACTAATAGAGGGCTTTAGTTTTACAAATCGGATCTCTTACGGGACGTTATGTCAGAGGTTGGAATGTGCATACTAATAATTTCATGTCACAAACTAGCTTTCGCAGCGCGAGGCATCTCGGATCCAGCCACCCGTTGACTGCGTGACCCAGTGCTAAGTGTAATAACCGTTCCACATGTTCCCTACCGGTCGATCAGCTGACACTGAGCTGCAAAATACGACGGCAACCTCACACCATTGGTGCTACCGTCGCGCCCACCATACTGATGTGAATGCGAGAACTGGTTCTACCTTAGCGTTACAAGGACTGGTATCAAGATATGATGTTCACATCAAATTCCTAAACTGCTGGGTGATCGTAACATCAGGACCTGCCGTCATGCACAGGCTTATCTCTGATATGACGGTCCTTGAGAGATTCGACCTTGAAAGCAGCTTGAAGCAGCGTGGCCGAACGGTTATGGCGTTGGCCTCAAGATCTAAAGGTCGTGGATTCAATTCCTGATTACGGTCGTGTTGTGAATGCCTTGGGGAAAGCATTTCATTCACATTTTCCTCGGTCCACTTGTCTGTAAAATGAGTACCTGGCTACAGGCAGTAGAAGATATTTTCAGAATGCTAGTGATTAGCGCCTGTGAATGGCTGTGGCACTGTACGCTCCCCAGGGAGTGGAGAAAGTCTTAGAGTGAACATGCCTGCTGGGATAATAATATTGTAAAGTCGCGTGAGCAGGCATTAGCCTGGATACGAGTCTTATAAAGTGCATTATAATAATTATTATTATTATTACAAAAGGTCTTTAAATATTAACCCCTGAGTGAGTAAGCTGGCCGATCAGTCAGTCCATATGTTTGCTTTGCCAGATCGACCAAGTAGGTCTATCAAAAGCTATTTAGTGAATTAGACTGGTTGAAACGGTGAATCGAAGTTCCGACATCGAGGGTCTTTTTATGATGTCTATGTGGTTATTAAGCCACCTTCCTGCCCATAGATTTTATATTTACATTGAAACACGGATAAAGGGCACAGCTTGGAACCGACCAGACTGTTTTTATTAACAGAAATACGTATTTACTGTAGTATAAATGTATCCTTTGAGACGAAAAATGGGGACTAGAAATATCGTACTGAGAACCCATGTTTACATACTAAACCTGTCCATTATTAAGTGTGGTCCACTACTGTATGGCTTGGCAACCTTACCACCCATTTACATACGCGTGCCTATCTGCGGGCCGACCTGACCCACCAACCTTCTCAAGCTTCCACTACTTAAGTTGTCTACATATATATACAACGCACTTCGCTACAACCTTAACCACCCAAAGGCCTGCCACCTTGCTGCATTGATCCACCCTTATCCATACCAGCTAGATTAGGCGGATAATACAAGCCGGCTCCTTTTTCGCTCTGCAGCCGAAATCGCCGCCAGCAGCGTTGCATTAGGATGGCATCTTTATAAACGGTAAAAAACGAAAGTCACGTTTTTTCGCGATATCTCACTGGCCTGGAGGTATAGATGAGATTTAATGGCGTCGCTCAGTGCATGTTTTGTTTCGATAGCTTCAATAATTTGTCTTTTTCTTTTTTTTTAAATTGCCTTCGAAAAATTTGACAAATTTTGCAATTTAGTTGTGTTATAGCATTGTGTGTGTGTGTGTCCGTGTGTGTGTGAGTGTGTGAGTGTGTGTGTGTGTGTGTGTGTGTGTGTGTGTGTGTGTGTGTGTGTGTGTGTGTGTGTGTATGTGTGTGTGTGAGTGTGTGTGTGTGTGTATGTGCGCGTATGTGAGTGAGGCGTGAATAAATTATCTTGGCGTATAAACAAATGGAAAAGTCAGTTTCAGTATCTGATATATTATTATATAACAACATTATCATGATTGTTAATTATTCATTATATTCACAGGGTCAGCCTGATAGTGGGTTGTGTACTTGGAGGTGTGTTAATGTTCGCCTTGCTACTTATAGCAGTTTTCTGCTGCTGTGTTTGTAAACGACGCAACGCCGCTGGCTCGCAGAGGCGGAACGCTGTATTGCGGTTCGGAGCGCCGAGCAACGCCTCTGCAGCGACACAGCAAACGACAGTAGTTTATCATTCAGGTATGGTTTGATCCATAGTTTCATCCCTTTGGTCTACCGTAAAGATGGGTTTACGCACAGTGCATCATAATTTTTGCTTTAGAAACATTAATCCTGCACTGGATATAATGAAATAAATAAAGAGAACTATATTCATAAAGTGCCGATCTTTCCGAGAAAACCAAACAGTAGCTCTGACATAAAGGACATTTATAACAAACAAATGCTTTGAACAGAAAAATGACAACCTTCATATTTAACAGTGATCCATAATATGTATATATCATGGCATCCAAAGACATTGCCCTGAACTGCTGCCATCCCTCTTTAGTAATGTAAAACAAAATATTTTTTAACATTAATCCTTCATCATATAAACAAGTGGCAAACAGCAGATGTGAATACAAATTATAGAAAAAAAAATAACAAACAATTGAACATCATCATCACTATCACTGTTCAACCAAAGAGGCGCCTGGTCAGGATGGCCACATACCGTAGAAGGCTGGTCGAATCTTCTAGTCTTTTCACTGATTTTGTTTTCAAACATTTGCTTCATAATGTCCATGGACATTGTGATCTGTAGGTTGCAGGAGCCAAATTGTTAAGGCGTCTTTGAGCCATTTAATAAAAATTTCTTCTCAGATCACAGAAACCTTCCAAGATGGCCAAGGCTAGTCTGCAGGTCTGGTGCCACCACTGTGCTCAAATTATGTACTGTTTGCAGAGGGGGTCATTCATTTAGATTTGTCACAATTTTAATGAAAAGGGGTTAAACATTTGGCCTTCTTTTGCAGATCACAGGCCCGCACAAATGATATCCGCTGAAGCCATTGGGAAACACTGCCTGCAACAATTATTTTTTACAAATTTTACCATTTTTGCGGTTTGGTTTCATGTTATACCACAATCTGTCGAAAGGATAGGTTTTATACTCTGCTACTATCGACTCTGATAGTCCGTTGTTTTTTTTACCAATTCGGCTCCTGCAATCTGTAAGGCTTGGTTTGACAGACAGTCGTGTCATCAGCAGTTAATATAGATAGTGTATTTTTAACACACGACACTGCATAGCACTCTTGTTGACCCGGGTACTCTGGCAAATTTTATACGCAGTCTATCGGGACACTACCGCCTAGAGCTTGATTTAGGCTAAGGGGCGGAATTACAAAGACCTGGTAATTATCTGTAGGTCCGCCGACAGCTGACAAAGCAAAGTTCAGTTAAAGTATTGTCGATAGCGTTAAACCTTCCGGGGGTCGTCAGATATTGAACATAACATGTAGCTGAACAAATCCACCCAATGAAGGCACACTATTGTATACTTTATTTATTTATTAGATAGACTACATCCGCCAAAATTGTAAAATTCATAGTAATTAATCCTCGACACAATTACTGGACACATAAAAGCAGCATACCAATCTGAAGCCAAGATAAAAAAAAAAGGCTTAGGGGCAGAGTTAGGGTTAGGGTTAAGGAAGAAAACGCAAATTGGGACAGTGTCTGGACGTTTATCTTTGTCTAAGAACTCTTTCATGTGTGCCTTTTTCTTTGCTAGGCTTCCCTGACCCCACATTACACTCTAGGATGTATGCAATACCAGTGTCAGGCATCCTTGGTGTGCTTAAAATTAAGACTTTATTGTCATTTAATTAAGGGCAGTGTGATGACACTCTTCCAAAGGCCCATGCTGATAGTCAGAGGCAGAGCTCGAACCTTAGAAGTCAAGCAAAATTTCTTAAACACAGTCAGTAAACTGACACAATCCCAAATTTACTCCTGCTAACTGGTGAAAGGCTGCCGTCCTATGATAAAAAGGCACATTATGCACTATGATTTATAGTGCATATTATGTGCCTTTTTGTCAAAGACGGCAAAAAGGATAGCGTACCTGTGCATATATGTAACCTTTATTCCAGTATAAAGTTATAGACTAGGGTCGAGTACATAATTTGTTTAAAGTGAAATGTTTGGGCTATTGTGAATTTTTTTAACAACCATCCTCTGAGCATTTTGTAATTTGTTTTTCAGAATCAAGTGGTAATGTCCCCGTACCAGATCACGTGATGTTCGACGCCCCACCGTCTTATGAAGAGGTCATGAGAGGGGAAACAAATCTTGCCTTCAAACCGGACTCTGACTAGAGTAGTGAGCCCTTTGTTCCTGTGCCAAAGGCGCTGTGAAGGTTACAGCCCTGTAATTATTTTTTCTTACTCTCACTACATAGATTCTTCAATGTATACTGAATTGTTTCTTCCCCTTAAGCTTTTTAGCACTTTGCAGTTAACTTTGCAATCAAAACTTCAAGCCCAATGGAACCATATTATCATCATAGCTATGGAAATATTATTATGGATTGCTATTGCTCTTGGCAAACACAACTTCCTCTTTTCTGGCCGGTCGAAACCAACCAAGCCGTCAATCGCTTTAGCATAATCCCTGCCAACAAAATCCCTGCTACTTCGGATGCATGCAGCTTTAATGCACTGCGATCATTCTTACGATTGTAAGGGATCCCATCGTTAGTGCGCAGGTTCTAATTTTTCGAGATTGGACGGTAACTGGTCATCCTGATCCCATACACAAAAGCTGCAAGTTTATGAATGGGGAGCCTCAGTCTCAGGCACAACAAACTCATAATAAACTTGCTCCTGTCCTAAAATGGGACTCGGCAACTAACTAATGATATCCTCAAATGGTGACATACGTTTCGTGACATCTTGCGACATTAACCTGGGCTCCACCCAATACAGTCCATGTGGTAAATCGTCCCTGTAAAGCGCACGTTTGGGGATCGGAATTTTACAGGAGACTGAAAAAAAAACAGGAGGAACAAAGCTCAAAAAAAATTTTTTTGTTACCAACTTAAATAATTATGCATATTGATTTCTTTTTCTATGTTGATGAAAAGTAATTATTTATTATATGAGTTTTCCAGAAAATGGAGATTTAAGGGGCCGTATAGGCCTAGTTTCAACCTGGAAACTCCATGCATCATATGTCATGAAACATCCACGTTTGACCGTGCGACGAAAAGACGTAGAAAATCAAAGTCTAGACATGGCATTCCAGGGACAATCCAGGGAGATCACATGACCTGGTCTAAATTTAGAACAACAGTTTTTTTGGACTTCCTTGGACTTTGGTGATTAGAGACCTGTGGCTGTATGCATATCCGTTACGTTAGATAACGCACTGCGGTAACCAGGGGAAACTCCTAAAACATTAGGCGTGTTCACTGTGATTAACGCAGTACGTTACCTCATGCAAGAATTATACACACGGCCATTACAAAGATGAAGTCTGTGTTATTATGTAAGGATAAATAATTACAGGTGTCTAACATTCAGAATATACAAAGTAAGGGTCGAAAATGTAAATAGTCTTTGCAAGGTTATATGATGCTTTTGTATGTTGGTTTTTTTTTTTTAATTAACGTTTGTATGGGAGAGTGTGTGGGTAGAATCATGCCTGCTTGTATGTGCTGACGGGTTTCTTGTGCCTTTTGTAACACTAGCTATTGTTCTCTAACGGCATGGGAAATTCTGAGGAATGGACCCCAGGTTATCACCCATTTAGTCAGTGACATCAAGAGGAATAAGGACCTGCAAAGGAAGGAATAGGATGAAGGATTAAGAGCGGTAGTGGAATGAAAGAAATATGATTGAATGAACAGTACAAGCCCCTGTGAGCGTGCGTACATTGTTAACTGCATTTGATTATGAGGCGTTATGGTCCAAGGCGAAAACATTTTTATCTTCACAATTGGCATTCGGCAGGATGACTCTCTTTTCCAAGCATACTAAGAATCCCACCAATACTGTGCAATATTTTAGAGCTTGCGCCTTAACAATGGGATCTCTTACCATCATAAACATTAACTCGGCATGTTGAACACTACTAAGGGTGTATTCAGCATCGATGTATTAATACCCTTCTTATGATGGTAAGAGAAAGAGGTCCCATCATCAGTGCGCAAGCTCTGAAATGCGTATGAAATTCACCGATCTCAGTACGTGGATATGTATGTTACATGTATGTTATGACGCCAGTGCTTGTCTAAAGCGAAAACGCTGTATCTCTACATATCTCAAGTGTCAGGATGACTTTCTTTTCCACGCAATCGACATCATAATGAAATTTCACCTGTCCAGCATTGGATATGAAATTCACGAGCCCCAGTTAAAAGTTTCATGAGAATGTCATAAAAGTATTTGATCCGTTCTGAAGAGCGCTTTTGTGTGATCATTCGTAAGAGAGAGGTAGGAGGAGAGTTAGAGATAGAGATAGAGAGAGAGAGAAAGAAAGAAAGAAAGAAATTTATCATGTACCTTGGTGTTTTTCAGGATTGAAGGAAGAGCGAAATTGTAAAACCTATTGTTATTCTAGAGTCTTTCTATAATGTATGCTATGTTTTAAATGTCCAAAGGAGATCATAGCAGTCGTTGCATAGTATGTGGTCATTATCCTCTGTGGTTTAAATTTCAAGTCACCTTGTAGACCTGTGATGACTTTAGCTTATACTTAATTAAAGGGATAGGATAGTTATATGCTTCACAGCCTAATGTGTTCTTCTTCTTTTTTTTTTATTCTCACACTGTATGCGTTGCCATTATTCGTGCAATGTGACGTCAGAAAGCGAGTTAGGCTACCAGACGATTTGGTCCAAACGGTTTGCCTATGTGTCTGCACCAATCGTGTGTTAACTTTTCTTGCTTTATGACGTCCGGCAACACAAATAATGGCGGCGTTGGCAGGCTGAAAATCTCGACATTCGGGGAGTGTTTTCTCTGAAATGGTCAGGTGGAAAAGTCTTTGAAGTACAAAATAATGTGGCTTTTTCTTAAGGCTATGAAGCATATTTTTGCCCCAGTCTCCTTATAAATCCCTGTCAGTGTGTTAATTTGCTTTGTGAGTTTCTCGCCCGAGTGGATCTATAGTATTCATTATGTGGTGCATTCTGTGTGGATGTGGTGTGTTTTGTCTTTAAAGTTTCATTAAACGACAATAGAATCAATGGAGATGGCGGAATACTGTATTATGTCAATTATGACGACAAGAAAGATACGTAAATCACGATGCCGACCCATGCAAATGATCCTTTAAGCTTGGTACTTAAAGGTGAACAAAACGATCAGAAGGAGAGATTTGAGAATTTGCGCATTAACGATGGGATCTTTTATCATCGGAAGAATTACATTAACTGTGCATCTTGAACACCACTAAGAATGCATTCAGCATCGATGCATTAATGTAATTCTTACAATGGTAAAAGATCCCATCCTTAATGCGCAAGTTCTCAAATGTTTTTGTTGTTAAGTCTTCAGCGCAGGCAAACGAGTTTATTGCGATTGTTTGCTGCACGTATTCCCACAATCGATAATTAATCGTGTTCTGTTGTCGTTTCTGAATCTCTGGATTTCATATACAAATGACAAACAATGCCATGACTTGATAAATATCCAAGTGGGCATATCTGTTTATTAAATAGTCATTCTTTGAGTGATTTGTGATTGATGATGTGATAATTCAAGTCTGTGTGATGTTAATACATTAAGCTGGTTCTAACAATCCGAAAGCTCTGTGAATAATTGTACATGATATGAACATAATGTTTAAGCCACTGTGGCTTCCTAAGTATGCCTGTAATTAAAACGCAAAAACAAAGATGCACAGAGCCTAGCTCTGTCCCAAAACTTCATCCATTACAAAATAACTGTTCTCCATTTAGTTGTAATCCGGACAGTCAGCTCTTCTGTTTTTAAGGTGCTGTTGACTCACATCATGTTTTGAGAATGCATCATAGGCAAGCAAAGAACAAAGGGTATCTTATATTTAAGTTATAATCGCACTATTTGCTTAAATGGACAGAAGTACATGTTTGCTTCACAGCGTAGAGAATCCACATTATTTTTTTTTCAAATACCTCAAACCATGTACATTTCCCTTCCGTCTGAACATTCGTGAGAAAACATCGCTGAAATGTCGGGCTTTTCACCCTGTGCGCGCTGCCATTACTCGTGTTGCGTGACGTCATAAAGTGAGAAAAGTAACTTCGCAGACGATTGTTGCGAACGCATGCTCAAACTGTCAGAAGCAATCGTCAGCTAGCCTGTCTTGTATTTGACATCACGCAACACGAGTTATGGTGGCTGCACAAGGTGAAAAGTCCGACAATCCTGTGATGTTTTCTCAGAAACTGTCAGACGAAAGGAAAAACTTATGCGGTTTAAATTCTCTTTAAAAAAAAATAGTACGGTCTTATTAGGTTGTGAAGCAAATAACTACTCCTTTTCCTTTAAGTACTTTTTTTTTTGTAGCTCATGCAACAAAGAAGTGGGTAAACAAGGGTTGGTTGTATTTTAGTGGCAAACAAGTTCTTTTTGTGCTGAACTTATAGCTGATGTGGTGCTATGACTTTACTAGGGATGTGGGAGACACGATCAAATTGAAAAACAAACTAGGACATGGTAATTTTACGAGGAGGTATGTGGCTTTATATAAACAAACATCATTCCATCCAATGTTTACTCAAATTTCACTAGTGTAGCATACCTCAATGTACACCAATACCAATAAAATGTACATCAGAGTCAGGCATGAGCCGGAGGCGTGACAAACAAATCACATACAGACAACTTGATGGTACTATCTTACTATACCAATAGAGCCTAATTGACCTTTCCGAAAGGCTAAAGAAAAAGCTTTTCACGTAGTTAAACCTATGCCATCTTACGTTCACTTCTTTTTTACTTTGCAGCTGTTTTCCAGCCACAATGCTTTCAAGCCTCAGTCTCAGGCCATCGCAAATACTGGGTTACTCGGTCCCCCC
>JAWQUT010000260.1:216017-226374 GCA_033807755.1 Ellobium chinense
AAAAAAAATTTGTGCTCGCAAATTACTGAATATGTCTGCATTTTTGAAGCTTTGCTGCAATTTTTGCAAATTTAACCAGTTTTGAACAAAATTGGTGCAAAATTTGCCAATTTTGGCAGAAAAAATGTCTGCACCCCGGGAACACAGAAAATGTGTACCATGTCTACAACTTTGCAACGCTACCTTTGTAAACAATGTGACATAGTGATAAATGTAATGAAGTTACAAGGCTGTTTTTTGCAAAATGTTTACAAATTTGGCACAGATTTTACAACTTTTTGCATGCAAATTTGGCACAAATGTTACAACTTTTTGCATGCAAATTTTGCAGTTCTTAGTGCAAATTTTGGGAGTTTGAAATGCAATTTTCCGCAGGGATAGGTTACCTGTCCTGGCTGGCTGACTCAAAAAAGTGATACATAATCTTGAAATATTAAAAACGCTTGTCGCTTCCGTCCTGCCCTAAAAAAAAATCTGAATTTCGCCACAGTTTACTTAAAGACCTGATGATGTATGGTTTTGGTTTTAAATTTGTTTCAGTTTACTCTTTAAGTTTTCGCCCTATTATATAGACTATTTATATAATTCCAGTCCACATAACTAATATTTTTCATGAACTTTGATCTGTTGTGTGTGCAATTATTGATCGTTGCCTTTGGATAAGAGATATTTTGTTATAAAAGTGGTCTGATATAAGATTGAATGAGTAGCATTCCTTTTTCAATATTGGGAACTAATTTACTAATGAAACTAATTCAAATTATTTTGGTCCATGTGTTCTATGTGGCTGTGCCACATTGTACATATTTTGCACTGATTGAATAAATATAATATATGAGTATATTTACATATTGTGTACATTCTTGGAGAAATTAATTGTTTTGCAAATGCAAATCGTTATTGTAAATACCATACATGTTTCAGCTATTGAAATGAATTTATTTGTCTGGTCAAATACAGTCTGCTTGTGATACCGTATCAATATTCTAGCTTTTATTGCTGTTATGTTTGCTTCTGTTCTTTGTGTTAGCTTGTGAGGACGTGAGGAAAAATAAGAGTCTTTTATGAAAATTATGATTGCTACATACCAAAATATTTAAATAATGCCACTAACATATACTTTATAATAAGAAAAATGTTTGGAATCAGTAAAAGTAGCCAGCTGTCATGGAAAATGAAAATTGCAAAATTATTTGATGGTTCACAATTTTCTTTAACCTTCAGTGCACTGACCTGAATGAAATCTTATCGAAGATCGCATACATCTTATGCGACGAAAAGTTGCCATACGATGGTTCGAATAATGCTGTTGGCATGGAATAAAAAATTCTATACCATCTGGAAACATCATGGAAAAGTTATGGAAATTTTAAAATATAATTCTAACACATCAAGGCATGTTCAACGCAAACTGATCGAAACTCCCGATTAGTTTAATTTGAATAGGACTTGATGTGCAACTTTGGTGCGGCTCTCTTTGGATTTTATATGGAAGATTACAAGCCATAGTGCAAAATGGTGCATCAGTTGTGATTTCAAATTGCAGCAATTATTCAGATTCCTCGATGCATTTTGTAGGTTTCGGAGGTAGACATTTTTGCAGGACCAAGGTAGACCCATAGAGATTCCATTTTTTGACATTTCCCTCCCTAAAACACACACAGGCACAAAGACACACAAAATACACATACACAAAAAAATGCTCTCTCTCCTCTCTCCATCTCTCTCTCTCTCTTTATCTTTCTGTCTCTCTCTGTCTTTCTCTCTATTTCGCGTGCAGATACGTCACAAATTAACCCACTCAGACATGCCGACTCTTTTCCCGTATGACAGCCTTCTTTCCCTTCTCACTTTCTGCACGAATTCGTTGACAATTTCCATTAACTTCAAGAGTTCCAATTTGCTGGAAGTTATCATAATTGTTAGGATTCTTTATTTGACATGTGGCACAATTAAACTGTCATTATTTTCGGCAGACATGTCATTGTCTTGAGAAACGAGCATTGTAACATTAGGTGCTATTTACTGTATTTCCTCTTACTAGTCCACGTCGTCTCTTGTAGTCTGTTTCGCTGTTTTTCATGTTTCCTTTTTCATCCATCCATCCATCCATCCATCCATCCATCCATCCATCCATCCATCCGCCAGTCTGTCCGTCATTCCTTCTTTTTTTCCTTCCTTTTTTCCTTTTCTTTCTTCCATACGACCTGTCTCTCATACCACATCTTTCTTAAACGCTCATTTTAAATGTCTCTTGATTTCTTCTTTCTTTCTTCATCTATACTATTATCTGTAATTCTCTCTTTGCTTCCCTTTTCATCTCTCAAATTCTTATTTTTGTGTGCCATCCTCTCTCATATTTTCCCTTTCTTTTCCTATCTCTTTCTTATTCGCTCTCGCTCTCTCTCTCTCGCTCTCTCCCTCTCTCTCTCTCTCTCTCTCTCTCTCTCTCTCTCTCTCTCTCTCTCTCTCTCTCTTATATTGTCTGCCCCATTCTTGTAATTTAATTCAGTCGCCTTCCTTTCCCCTTATTTCTCGAATTTGCTCCCTCATTCGCTCTATCTCGTTATTCTCTGTTTCATTCTCTCTTTCTATCTCTTTTCATTCTCTCTCTTAATATGCCCAAGTGCCTCGTCGGACATGTCGAGTGTACATGAAAGGGGAGGTAACTCTGGTAATATTGATTTTTTAAGTGCGGCAGCAGATATTAACGCTCTTGTTAAACATGCCGTCAGCAATTAAACACCTGCCATCGAACTTCTTGGAGGCATAAATACAGCAAAAAACCGGAGAGCTGGACGGGGATAAAAGAAGAAGAACTATTTTAAAATCGCTGCACGGCCATTGCATTTTATTAAAAGGGAATTTGCGAAGATCAGCAGAAAGGCGCACATGGGCACGGCCAATGTTACCAGTGTTTCAATTTAGCAGCCACCTTGGGCGAAGATCTTAGGGGCAGTCTTCGAACAGGACAAACCAGAGCAGTAACTATCAATTAACTCCAATTTAAAAAAAAAACAATGACTGAGGAACAACAAGAAAGGAGGAAGGGAGGGACCAAAAGACGCAGTTTGGGGTCATTTCAAGCTATATTTAGGAGAATATTTTTTATTACGATTTGTCTATGTTTACACAAACAAAACATAAAAGATAATCAGCAGTCTTAAAGATAAATCTAAGGATTTCCGGAGAGATGACTCCCTCGGAAAGTTTTTTTTTCTTAAAATATCCTATCTTAATGGAAAAAAAAATATATAAGATTGCATTTTTTAAAAAATGTATTACTGCACTGCAAGGTTATTAAGAAATTTGACAAAACATAATTATTATGATTGATGTGATCACCACATGTTTTCAAAGGATTGCATGGTCAGCATTAGGGCAAATTTCCTCTCTGAAAAATTGCATTTGGGCGCCACTCACCTCCCGTGATGTTCTTTCCAGTTCCCTCGCACAAGCAGCCTCCTTTTTCAGAAATATTGATAGAGGATCAAGGCACGGTTTATGGGCCCAATAACGGCTATCAACACATGCTTCTTGGCGCTAGGGCGACTGAAATTTAGATTACAAAAAATTAGGCATCTGGGGAATGCACCATTAATTTATTTGAATTCAGGTTTATATGGTAACCTATGGGTAATGAGATATTGATATGTATGATAAATACATAGGCAGACAAAACAACGCAACTGCATATACACTAAATACAGGAAAATAAAAATAGGCTACGAAACTGACACAGCAGTATTTTCCAGTTTGTGTGGTGATAAGACTGGGTATGATATTAAGACTGAAAGAGGAACTGTTACGCAATAATATGCTCAAAATGTCAAGAATTCAAGACGATCTTACAAGGACTGGAAAGTGATAACTCTGTTATGCGGGCATCCCATTAATAAGGAAACCATCCGTGTAAGACAATCACTTTTATCAGGAAAGGAACATTGTCGCCGCCAACAGGTTCGATTGTTTTAATTTGCCAACGATCGATTATCAACAAACACTCTTCACGTCCATCGAATCCTGATGGAGCTCTGGATCGGCCGAATTTTGTGATTCTGAAATCAACATTAATTTCATGATCCGATTTAGAAATCTGATGGCTTGCGCATTGACCTTGGAATCTCGTATTAACGAGAGAGTTTAGGGTTGCAAGAGCCTAATTGGTAAAAAAAAAAAAATTGCACTATCAGAGTCAATAGTAGCAGAGTAGAAACAATCGTACAACATGACACCCCACCGCAAAAGTTGTGAAATTCAGTCTTGAATTTGTAAGAAAAAAATAAATTGTTGCAGTGTTTCCCAATGGCTTCAACGGATTTCATTTGTGCGGGCCTGTGATCTGCAAAAGAAGGCCACATTTGTTACCTCTTTTCATCTAAATTAATTTTTTTATTAAAATTGATTAAAGGGCCCCTTCTATAAACAGTATATAATTTGAGCACAGTGGTGGCACCAGATCTGTGGATTAGCCTTGGCCATTTGGGAACGCTCCTATGGTTGGAAGAGAAATTTTTGCTAAATGACTCAAAGAGGCTTTTACAATTTGGTTCCTACAACCTGCATTAACTCTGCATGTTCAACGCTACTAAGAGTGCATTCAGCACCGATGCACTAAAGTAATTCTTACGGTGGTAAGAGATTCCATCGTGAATACGCAAGTTCACAACTGTCTGAGCTGACGTAGGCTATAATGTTGTATACCACAAATAGATAGGATGATATGGAAATTTTGGTATTATTCAAGGTTCAGTATTTCGACGGTTCTGATGAACTAACATCTGTATTCATGTGCAAGCTTAAACAGTCAGTTATGTAACAATTTCACGAGAAATTAATTAGATCACTTCGTGGCAATAAAAATGTTGCACACCATTCCATTTCTACTCGAACTTTGCACCAGAATACTGCGCTATAAATCGATATAAACCTCTTGACTACAGCACAGCTGCCTGCAGCTTCCATGTTTTGCTCAATAGCTTAATACAGATATAAAAAATGTAACGTGTTTACTTTTGGGATTGCGTTCGTTGATGTATTCTTTGACCACCGTGATCGGGGTTTTTGACCCGATGTTTGCAGACAACGTGACCATGAAGCAGCATCGAAACATACCAAGATAAAAATAGCAGCAGTCACTTTTGTGTTTAAAATGGGGAAGAGCGAACGGCACAAATGCGGGCTTCCTGCTATAATAAAGCTTATCACGGTTTCGAACTTTAAAGATGTCATCATTTGTGGTCTTGCTGTTTACTCGCACCGTGTTCTTGTGCCGTTCGTTTTGTCAAGTCTTTCATTTGAGCTGATGTCACGAATTTACTGTGATATCATTAACCTATGCTGGATTTATCTGGTCCATGCCGGTTCTCTAAAGGCGCTGTCCTTTTATTATGTAGGCGGTCCGTAGCAAAGGAGGCAGAAGGTATCAATCTCTAAGCAAGCCAAGATGGCTGCCATTAATGTGGAAGAGCAAGAAAGTAATGCACTAATTTGCGAGTGATATTTGCTATACTTGTATCTTTGCCTCATTCATTAGCACCCTTGATTTTGAAACATCCTCCTCCGATACAAGGCTGTTGATAAGAAGTTGAAACCATACAATATTGCCGTCATGTCGCCGAGCTCTCTCTTCCGGTCTTCTCTAGAGACGTTACATTTCTAACAATTATTTAGAAGATGCGTACCCCTCCTCACCGTTACTGATGCGCACCAATCGAAAACTTACCCCTGTACCTGCGTTAGGGTTTTACGCCGTTTCATCATGGTTACGGCTAGATCTATATTAAGAGCTTGCGCATTAACGATGGGATATCATATCACTATAAGAACTACATTAGTGCACTGATGCAGATGGCACCCTTGTTAGTATTCATCTTACGATGGTAAGGGATCCCATCCCAGCTCTCATATATTGCGTCCGTGTTCGTAGGAAATGGTCATTACACAGAAAAAAAGAATCGTATATGACACGGGAATGATACTCCCGGGACGTAGACGTGTTGCTTAAATCGAGGGGTAAAGACGTACATATACGACATACGTAGGGAAGAGGTTAATAAATGAGAGCTTGAGCATTACCTATGAGATCACTTACCATCGTAAAAATTACGTTAGTGCATCGGTGCTGAATGCACAATTAGTAGCGTTCAACTATTATAAGACATCCTACCGTTAGTGCGCAAGTTCTCGATTGATGACGTCATGACGCTAAACGCTTGGCATGGTTTCTACCATTCTTTGGACAAAAAAGCGGCCACTCGCATTCGCTGAGTAATAATTGCTTCATTGCTAATCTTCGTTCTGTCCACAAAATGCTTCCTTCCTTGGACAGAGAATAAGCATTCTTTTGACAGACTAATAAAAGGTTGGCTTGACATTTTTATAAAAGTCATAATACCAGATAAAGTTCCAATAATGACCATCCTATAGTACATGAATGCGACCAATTGGGGTCTTTTACTCAGCAGTAGTATTGATGAAATTGTAAAAGAGTATGCCGCAAATTGCCACAGTAATAACTGGGCAATATAACTCCATACCTAATGAATATCATTTGCGCAGGGGAGGGAATGGTGAGGGAGAGAGAAAGAGAGAGAAAGAGAGAGAGAGAAAGAGTGTGGTGAGTTTGTATTCCTCCCATCGTCCCCGCCTCTTCTTTATTTTCTCTTCCTCATTCTAGGATTTTAGGAGGCGATTGCAATTAAGAGCGACATTTGGCAAGACTAGAGATGGAGGGAAAGAACGAGAGAGGGAAAAGAGAGAGAGTGATGAGCTTGTGCCTCTCCCATCTTCCCCGTTTCTACTTTTTTTTCCTTCTACATTCTAGAATTTTAGTAGATGATGGCAAAAAGAACGACATTTGGCAAGACAGACAAGAGACGGAGAAAGAAAGATAGAGAGAAAGATTGACAGAGAGGGGGGGGNGGGGGGGGGGGGAGAGAGCTAGAAAAAAGGAAGAGAGAAACAATGGAAAAAAATATTGAGTCGAAGTGAACTTTATTTAAGCATCTGGCATCCCCACAATCCAAGAGTAAAATGTCCTGACAAATTCAATGAAACACGCACGCACGCACACACACACACACACACACACACACACAGACACACACACACACACACACACACACACACACACAAAGGCGCGGGGTGGGGGACATGCCGGAACCCACGGCCGCATGTGAAACTCAGACCAGGGAAGAAAAAAAAACAGGTGGGGAAAAGGATGGCTATTGACTTGTAGGCTTTAACAGACTTTGCGTTTTTGGAGCTGCTTGGGTCAACTAGTATCAAAAACGTTAAGCTGACGCAGGGCCATGAATCTTATGAGTTTTAGTTTTCTTTTGTGCAAACGCCCCCCAGAAAGTCATCTCTTTCTGATTGGTCTTAAGCTGACAAGGACCCACTTAAGAAGTGCATTTCCTCGTCGACTGAAAAAAAAATGCACTGGGAAACATAGGTTGGGTCAGACGTAAGTAAATTAGACCCCTTTTCTTATCATATGTCTATGCTTCTCTCCCCTCCTTTCATCCGAAGACACTAAGCATATTACAAGAAGGACAGATTATAGAGGCCGAAAATAGAAAAACAAATATGGTAGTTGTTGCACAGACCATAATTATTATGTCAGATCAGTACAAACTATTAACTGTGCCTACGCCTCGGGCCAGCATCACCATTATGTAGTTCCATAATACCATTATAAAAACAGACAGAGAACATCACCAGTTCAATAAACTAATTATCAGAAATCATTAAGGCACCAGACACAGTCTGTGCCCCCACATAGTTCCAAACCCCTGGCATTTGCTGGCTGCCCGATCTGGGACCAATCCGCATGTAAACATTGTGGTGCTTTCTCGAGAGATTCGGTAGCGAGCGTCATTTGAGCCGAGTGTGCCAGGGCATCTTATGCTTTTTTTTTTGTTCCCAGCGGACTGCAGCGAATAGAAAAGAAATCATAAAGACAACGAATAATTCTTACAGTTTGTCTTACTGTCAAGAGACTACCGCTCCTCAGTCTTGACCAGTCCTATCAGCTAAATCATGATTAAGAGATAATCAAGAGAGAAGAGATGTTCCCAAGAAGCATACACCGAAGTATAGATATGACATGTAATGAGACAGTTTGAATGGAGCCAGAGAGGGGTGTCATGGCTCCTCATGCTGGGAGTTTATAAAGTGAAAGACATAATTAGATTCCTATCAGTTAGTTTAAGAGTGCCGAAATGCTGACCCACTGGCGAAATTACAGCTGTCTATGGTGTAAAAACCGCTTCCTGAAGCCATTATACACCATATACAGATTTTAATTTTCTTCAGTGTCATCAGTTGTGGGGAAACAGTCACCCACATTTGACGCAAGATGACTAAAACACACAATTGTTAACCCGTCTCCATCCCTTTCCTCCCCTACGGTAAAGACTGAGCACCCCTAGGCTAGTTATTCGCAAAAAGCGACCATGGCGCCATTTGACCTTTGGCGCACAAAGGTGTGACGACGGCTGGAGACCTTTGACGTCTTAGCTAGCTACAAGCACTAGTGGGACCTTTCCGAACACTATATCCTTGACAAGACCTTTACACTAAACTATCCCACCATCTGACAGCTCGGCAAAACCTAGACTGAATGTCTGATCACAGACTGAACTTTCAAGCGATGCCCGCAATGATAAATTAATGCATGTTCTTTCTGACCTAAACGTCTGTAGAGCCACAGTGTGAGTTGTTCATGCGGTAGCACAGACAGAAGGAGGCTCAGAATACACACACACACACACACACACACACACACACACACACACACACACACACACATATACACACATACACACATAGATAGATAGATAGATAGATAGATAGATAGATAGATAGATAGATAGATAGATAGATAGATAGATAGATAGATAGATATTTTTTTATGATATGCTCAATGATTCACTTTTCTCTTTGAAACTTTGAGTGTCTGTTATTGTACAATTATTGTCAACGATGATGTATTGTCTAGTTTGTCAAGTCTGTCCTTATTCTGACCGTCCATATACCATCCAGTGCCGTCTGGGTAATATAGATATAACTTGTAAAACTTGTTACAGCGCTACTTTCTTGAAAATAGCCTTGGGAACCAGCCACTTTGCCAGAAAAATAAAGAAGGAAGAAAAGAAACCAGCAACGCCACTCTGCGTTCCATCTTGTTGAAGAGGATGATGAGCAGAAACAGAGACTCTTGCGTTGCGGGAAGTCCCAAGATAACCAAAAATTTACCGGAAGTACCCAATGTGTGTGTTTGCCATCGCCAACCAGTTTCCATATAGAATGTTCAAGTTGCAGGAGCCACACTGCAAAAGCCACTTTGAGCCATTAGGTATTTTTTTTTCTTCGAACCCCAGGAACGTTCTGAAATAACCAAGGCTAATCCAAAAGGTCTGGTGCTACGGTGGGCGTTCTTCTTTTAGATTTTTCACAATGATAAGTTGGGTGAAAAGGGGTTTAAAATAGACGGTCTTCTTTTGCAGACCATACGCCCGCACAAATGATATCCGCTGAAGCCGTTGGAAAATATGATAAATATGATTAATATACTTTTTATACAAATTCAGGACTGAATTTCATCACTTTTGTGGTTTTATACAATACAATTATTTCTACTCTGCTATAACTGACTCGGAAAGTCCAAATTTGTTTGACCAATTCGGTTCTTTTGGTTTCCAGCATTGGTTTATCCCTATATTACCAGGGATTTGTCAACTCGTCACCCAAATATACAATTCATAATTTAGTGCTTAAATGGCAAAATCCTGGCATTCTCCCAAATGTCATGGAGTAATATTAAGGGCAGCTTTAGTGCTTAGGAATTAGGTTCAGGAAGAGAGATATATTGAGAATGTGCTCATTAACGATGGAATCTCTTACCATCATAAACTTTACATTATCTCAGCTACTAAGGGTGCATTCAGCATCGATGAACCAATGAAACGACAGTAAGAGATCTCATTGTTGGTGCGCAAGCTCTTCATTGTCCAAACGCTCTTCCAGAAATGTCTTCTTCTCCTCTAACCCTGCCCCTAAAACTAACCAGATACCCCTTGGGAAAGTTCCAGAATTATGATTACAGAACACAATTGACGAGGTGACGCTTCATGTGGCAAAATGGCTCATAGCAAAGAGGATATAAAAACAAGAGCTAAACCTTTCTAATGGGGCTCGATGTCAACAGTTCTAGCGCTGCACAATCATGCACGCCCCATGCGTACCATTTACAAGGGGGTAAACGAACCCAAGGGCAATGACATGCAGTTCTAGGTGCCGGATTAGGATCCGCGGGACGCTGAGCTGGAGAGAGATGAAGGAACCTCCCCCC
>JAWQUT010000260.1:227015-240461 GCA_033807755.1 Ellobium chinense
TATATATATTATATCTTGTCTCTATATCTTGTCTCTATGTCCTCTTCGCCTTATGAGATAATTCAGGAGCCTATAATATTAACATTGAACTCTGTTGTTTTACAGCGAAGACCTCATTGGCAAGAGATGAAAAAAAACTGTTGTCATCGTTCCTCACATTATCAAGTAATCTATGACGTGCGTGCACGATTGGATATCCGGATGGGTATTCATTTCTGCGCAGAAAAGAAGTTGTAAAAGTAGACAGATTTAACATGTCACATGGCATAACAACGTCCCCCATTGAGCGTGGAGACCGAGACAGCGACCCATGCGCTGAAGTGGCTACAAGTCGAGGCAGATCGGGATGCAATGTGATTACGCCAGGGACCCTCTGAACATGTTTAGAAAGATAGAGCAGGGCTGGTTGGCTTCGTCCTGAATTGGTTGAGTATCGGAAACTCAAGGCTGGACAAAATTGTATGGATTTTTTCTCAATGGGAATTGCTGAATGATAAGAAATGAGAGAACAGACAGACAGAGAAGCAGCGCTGGACCACCTGCTTAGATTAGACAAGTAAGATGTCTTCGACCCAACTGAAACAGGTGTTGGGGGAAGGGAGGGGGAAGGATGGTGAAGTCTGGGAATTGCCAACAGCACTCAGAAAAGGAATAAGCAAAGAAGTCGACAACTGTTGCAGAGAGAAGATTGAAAACCAGGACAAAAATACTTCACTGGATGCTTGGCAAAATGTCGGAGTAGGTATGTGAATGCTCTAAGCTGCTGTGATGCTGCGCCTGAGACGATGCCAGTGGCCATATGCATAATCCCAATTAACGCATTGTCGTAACCACGGGAGACTCCAAAAACAACAGTAGTGTTCAGCGTAGTTAACGCAATGCGTTAATAAACGCAAGGATTATACATATGGGCCATGAGTATTGATTTCCAGCTTTCATTAAAAGCTAATATCTAGATGCAACGATAGAGAACAGAAGTCTCTAAAGATCACATATGCGCCAACGTCCTGCCTGTGAGCTAATACAAACTATCTACTGCTATCAGCTCAGTCCTTATTTTCAACGGCCATTTCCACTGTCAAGTAATCCAGTTGACTATCTAAGTCATAAATAAATAAATAAATAAATAAATAAATAGGAAACTCTCTTACTCGGAAAGCGAGGCAACAGAAAATCTTCAGAGAAAGATACCTCCGTCTTACAAGTGTTTCGGCCCTTTGACTTCCTGACACTCCCATTTTTTTTAATGGGTTTGAATGAGGGAATACACATAAATTTTGTGATGTGTGCCATAAATGGGACTTGCAGTACTGACCACAGACTGTGAGAGCACAACGAAGGACAGTTCATTTTCAGGACCTAATGCCTTGAAGCCCCTTATTCCAAATGCAGCTAAAGTATTTAATCTGCACTGGTCAGGGAACTAAAGAAAATATTAGGACCTTCAACAGCTGTGTCCACCTGATTCCTGGCAGGGAGCAAAAAAAAAAAAACTTGAAAAATATGTCCCACCATACAGTAACTCCAACTCAGTAGATCTCATTGGCCTACATTGATATGTAGATGTATGACCTATACAAAAGTGCTGCGTGTGCAGTCTTGTAAGTGCAAAAACAGCAGACATCTAGAAGTAATCTGGCTGATAACCTACCTCGCCCTGTTCAGCTTCCCACTAACCCAGGGAAGCATCTGCATGGCGGGTCCCACCATGCATTAAAAAGCATGACATAGGAATCATTCTGCGGCGCAAACACAGGAAACAACCACAACCTGTATGGATATCACTAGAATCATCATCATTATTTATGTCATCGCTGTCAACAACAGAGATTAATCATGTCATACATTTCAAACATTTTCCAGTCATCCAGACCATCATTCAAAGCCTTTATAGCCACAATTTCCATACTGATGTAGTGTGCTTTATATTGCTTCAAAATTAGCACGCACATATCTGGATACAAAACAGAAAACACACTATGAAAAATTGGTACCTTCGTGATTCTAAATTCTTTACGGTGGTAATACATATGATTTATAAAAACGGCATCAATCTAGTTCAGGGCAAAAAGGATGATTATACAAAACTGAGGAAAGAAAAGAGACATGGCTCGTACATGTGTGTGTGTGTGTGTGTGTGTGTGTGTGTGTGTTTACAGCACTGGCCTGACCTCTCTGTATAAAAGAGTGGAACATGCTGCACACGAATCGATCTACAAGAAGAGAGTGATCATTGCCCAATTTGAGAATGACAATTCGATAGACGAAAAAAAAAATAGCGAATAATTATTGTGTCTGGGATTCTGATTGCCCGAGGCAGGCAAATCCATTCCTCTGACTGTCTGTAACTAACCTCTTTGTCTGTCTGTCTGTCTGTCTGTCTGTCTGTCTGGCTGGCTGGCTGGCTGGCTGGCTGCCTGTCTGTCTGCTGTCTGTCTGTCTGTCTCTCTGTTTGTCTGTCTGTCTGTCTGTCTCTTCTCTCTATCTCTCACTCATTTCTTCTTCTCTCTCTCTCTCTCTTGTTCGTCTCAGACCTCTGTGGCCTAATAATACCTATGCACTTATGCTAGTAAGAGTAAGCTCCTGAGTTGCTCTAATCCTGCTTCTAAAGAAATTTGATGATACTGGCAAACAGGGGATGGGTAAAATCAATAGTAAGTAGAAACCTCTTTGGCTGTAGTTAGTGTGCCCTAAAATGGTAGACCTTGGAGTTTGGTTAGACTCCAAAAGACAGCCTCTTCAGTACTATGAGGGAGCCTCCTCCTCCTCCCCCCCCCCCCCCNAAACCCAATCCCCGACCTCCAGCATATACATCCCGAGAAGATACGTAGGATGTTGTGATGACGCCATCCTGTCTTGCCTCCGCCGTCCGATAATGAGTACATCCCTCTGCCTTCCGGCAACCAGGGTTGGGCTGAACTGAGATGACATCGACACAGATCGTGAACTTTAATTCAGTTCAATGAACTTAATTTGAGCTAAATAGCTATTTTGGAAGAACTGACCTGGATCTGAACTATAGCTATTTTGGGTGCCTGGTCTGAACTGTCAATCTAAATTTCAGTTCAGATTACATAATATTCCTCGAAAAGGAGAACCGAATGCGGATTTCTAACAACAAGGGGAACTGATCTGATCTGAAAACTTTTCGGTCTTCACAGAACTGAGCTAAACTTGATCATAGGGCTTTTTCCCCATGGTGAACTGAACGTGATCTGAACTAACTTTTTATGGTGAAGGTTACAGGCCTGTAATTATACTTTCACTTTTGGGTCGTACAACTTAAAGGTTATATTTCATCTCCCTTTTTCCTTCTTTTGGCATGCCCTGCTTCCAGTAATAAGGGCTCCAGGNGGGGGGGGGGGGGAAATTTTGATATCATGGGAATCTGTGTCTATTTTACTTTATTTTGCCAGTCTCCATTTAGCCCTGGGCTGAAACTGCCAAGTCAAGGGTGTGTTCAGGCGGAAGAGGAGGGGTTTGGCGTTGACCAGTGAAAAATGTAAGGCTCCGTTTACAAATAGCAACCAAGCTCAAAATTTCAATGGGCTTGCTAGGGTTGGGTAAGTCTTAAAATTTGGGCCACATAATGAGCTTCAATCTGGTATGGGTCTGGGTGAAAGCTAAAACTTTGGGTTCAGAGGGCAGCTCAAAATGTTAATATAGCCCATAGAGGAAAAAAGGGTCCAATCCTATTACAGGTCTGTAACCTNNGGGGGGGGGGAAATTTTGATATCATAGGAATCTGTGTCCATTTTACTTTATTTTGCCAGTCTCCATTTAGCCCTGGGCTGAAACTGCCAGGTCAAGGGTGTGTTCAGGCGGAAGAGGAGGGGTTTGGCGTTGACCAGTGAAAAATGCAAGGCTCTGTTTACAAATAGCAACCAAGCTCAAAATTTCAATAGGCTTGCTAGGGTTGGGTAAGTCTTAAAATTTGGGCCACATAATGAGCTTCAATCTGGTAGGGTCTGGGTGAAAGCTAAAACTTTGGGTTCAGAGGGAAGCTCAAAATGTTAATATAGCTCACAGAGGAAAAAAGGGTCCAATCCCAATACAGGTCTATAACCTGAACTCGCCCAACCCTGCCGGTAGCCTCTTCTGCTTCCGTCTGCCACTTGGTAGGCCTAGTCGGTAAAATAATTTTGTTTTGCCTTGCCTTGCCTTGCCTTGCCTTGACCCTTAGGTGATATGACTGTGATTCCCCTCCGTTCCATACTGGACGCAGGGTATAACTCCGGTGACATTGTGTTATCGTGTCCAGTGAGCAATGATTCACTCCTCTAGATTGTTGCAGAATCTTGTTTCTTCTACTGGAGGTCTGTACCACAGCCGTGTCTTATCTCAAGTTAGTATGAGTCCAGGTCCGTGGTCCATCTCGAATACTCGAAGTCTTACTGAATTCGGTTCCTGGCAGGGGTATTGAGGGTCATCGTCCTATCCTCGGTGCATAGGCCTGGGCGAGACTCGCCTCTTCAGATACTTGCGAATTCGAATAATAGCTGCATAGGAATCTTAAATCCAAATCTGATTCCGATTCCCTGAGCAGAAAAGCGTAGTTGTTGTCCCTGAAATTTTATGTCTAAACCGCTATTCCATTCACTTGCCTGATACCCGAAAGGCATAACTATAAATAACAACATGTCTTTTGTGAATTCTTGACTGTATTCTGTGGCTTCTTCGCTGTTATCTCTATATCATAAAATTAGAGTTCACAATTTCTAAAAAAAGATTGTAGGGGGAGCGTGAGGGAGGTTGGGAGAGGTTTCCATTTATACGCATTTATCTCCCATCTTGTGAGTAGATGAACATTTCAGGCTGATTGTGAGCATGAGTGGGAACGGATTTAAGAGCAATGTAGAATGAAGCTTAAGGGATGTTTGTTCATTTTCAAACATATCCATCCATTTTCCTCAACACGGTATGTTGTTTACTTTGATAAGGATCTTCGAAGACACATTGCTTCCATTATAGCTACAGAGAATACCATTATTTTCCTCTAGCGGCGGACCTAGGAATTGTGTTTTTTAGAGGAGGGCACACTGTCTTTCTTTTACATTTATGAATGATTTCTCACCAGTCAGAGAGGGAGAGAGACGAAAGGAGGAGAGAGAGAGAGAGTGAGAGAGGTAGTGAGAGAGAGAGGGGGGAAGATTGCTACCGTGGGAGAAAGAGGTGGTCGGGGCCGATGTGACCTCATCTTTTCCTAGATACGCCACTGTTTTCTTTTTATCTCTCTATTCTTCCTATTTATGCGCACAAAGCACAAACATCTACATGTAGATCGCCAGTACACAAATCCTATAGTTTCTGCTATTCCAAGCATGAGAGATGCAAAACACTAATATGTGCCGAAGATGTTTACGCGAGTTAGGCAGCTAGCCAACCGGTCGGTACATCCATCCATCCATTCACCCATCCATCCATCCATCCATCCATCCAGAGGTCGGCAGCAAGCTAGCCAGCCAATTACTCTTTTCTCCATCCATCCATCCATCCATCCATCCAGAGCTACACACAGTAGGCTGGACCGTGCACTGTTTCAGTGTCTCTGTGTGTGGTGGGATCATCTCCGTCTGATAAGCTGATGTTTATTGGCATCTCTCTGCCTATGTGTGATTAACTTGTCTGCTCCACAGTGCGCTTTCTCTATATTTCTTCAAACAGTCTGATTTTAGTTTGCAGACTTCTGATTTTTTTTCACCCACTTTTCTATTATAGAACTCTTGGGGATCTTCAGCATTTTCTGGGACTCAAAGTCTTCATGGTCAGTAAGTTCTATGAATCCATAGAAACGCTACAGAAATCGGAGTAATAATGCATTAAAACATCTAAATAAAATTCTTCAATTAAAATAAAAATGCTGTATTTTTCCACTGAAGATGACGGAGCCTAGAGGAGATTAGAAAAACAGAAGTCGATAAACCAAGAAGAAATCATGCCGGAGATGGAGCAGAAATAAGAGAACGGTGCGAATAGAGAGGAATCAAGGAAAGTGGCAAAACATTTTGAATCAATATTCAAAGCATGCATCTTTAATTAAAACAAACTTGAAACTTCATTTGATGACGGATGTCCCTATCGACTAGATGCAGACTCCATAAAATTATCGTGATCAGAGGAGTTACAGAGTGGCACCTCCTGGCTTCAATCGTGCTTTTTGAAAATATGTAATGAGGTTTGAGGCTTGGTTTATACAAATAGGTTCATAAACTTATCCGGGAATCTTGCAATACAGGGTAATGTCTGCTGAAAGCACTCAACAAACATGCTTAATGAAGGTTGCTCATGTGAGCTTCTGCACCTTTTTTTCAGCACTTATTTTTACACACATGAAATGCTTTTTCTTGCTACACCTATATGTGAAAGGAAATGGCGTTTTTTAAGTGTGAAAAAGCCGCGTTTTTTGAAGCTTAAGACACTGTTTCAAGTTGCTGAACCACAATCTAAAAAAAAACAAAATCACAAAATGAACCTAGAGACCTTCAGTCTCCGACACTTTCTACACTGCCATGGGTCTGAACGTCCTAAATTTGGAAATCTCTGTGAATACTAGTAAGGAGGGTAAGCCATCTATAAAGATGCGATAGTATCCTAGACATGATGCATTACTCAGAGCTCTTTACCCGAACGGTTCTTTGTCTCTCAATTGTATTTGAGGTTGCTTAAGTATTGAAAATAAATATAACTCATATTTCGGGGAAACTGTTCAATGTAACCTCGCCCAATTCTCAACGGACGATTTAACAGCTTCACTGGTCAAATACCATCTCTTGCAAAAGATAATTACAGACTTTTTAGCGATTGTTTGCTACTGTGATGCTTCTTAGAGGGCACGGTATATATTCAACCGATCCATTCATGATAATTGCATAGATGAAACATGAAACAGAATAGATCTACAACTTCTGTGAGACTGACGAAATCAAAACGGATAGCTAGTATGGAGGAATCTAAAATGGCTACTGCTTTTTGAAAGAGTAGCTCTCATTGGCTGATACAGGTCTGTCAGTTTCTTTCACAGAAAGATCATCATTTCTTAACGGCACTAGTAATCCCTGTATGCATGCGCATGTGACATTTTTGTGTCTTTATCTCTCTTCCACGTGCTGTTTAAAGGTGAACACGCAAGTTGAAGCCAATATCATAGAGAAAACATAATCATTCTGTGTTAACACAACTATCTTCAGCTAATCGAAATCACAGTTCAGCCAATGGGGGGAATCGGACTGTTTGCTGAGATTGGAAACATTCGTTTTCTCAGCCTGATACAGGTTGCTGGAGCCAAACTGTAAAAGCCTTTTTGAGCCATTTAATAAAAAAAATTTCATCGAACCACAGGCCAAGACTAGTCTGCAGGTCTGGTGCCACCACTGTGCTCAAATTATATATTGTTTACAGTAGGGGTCCTTCATTTGGATTTTTCACAATTTTGATTTAGATGAAAAGGGGTTAAACATTTGGCCTTCTTTTCCTTCAGCCTTCAAGTCTCTCTACATCACCGAGTTTATTTATGCACGATAATAACACATCCAACTTATCCACAAAATCTTTCAGTTGAAATGTTCTTTGCGATTCTGTAGCAATTAACGAAAGAAATCATTATCAAGCTCGTCTTTCTGATGTAGTCTATTGCAGCTGTTTACAAGAAAGAATTAATTCTTATTTAAATTCACATCTTTGATGAGTTGAGAGAAATTTGAGAATGGGTCATTTGCTGCTCAAAGAGAAAGTGAGAGAGAGAGAGAGAGAGAGAGAGAGAGAGAGAGAGGGGGGGNGGGGGGGAGGGAGAGGGAAAAGAGGGAGAGAGAGGTACAGTCAGTATTCCTGTGTCTGCGCATGCCCGGTGTCTGTGCATCTGCGCAGTTTCTCAGTTTGTTAATTATCGATTTGTTTTTCCTTTTTTTGGTGTTCTAGAAAGAAAACACCCTCGCGTTTACTCAAAATATTTTTTTTGACTCCATCTTTCGAATACAGATTGTGGGAGATCCGCGAAAGCTTAGAAAAATCCAGGCTTAGGTGAGCAGATACTGGTCGTGGGAAGCTATTCTCAAGTAAACATGTATCGATTCTACAGTAGAACATCACGACCTCCGATCTCGCCTATTTGAATTCGTTGCCTGCTCTTTGCAACGCGTCTGTCCCTCGCTCTGTATTTTATTTATATTATGATAAATTTATCTTTCAACGAACATATCACGAACTCGAATACCTAACGAACTCGAATACTTCACGAATTCGAATACCAGAGATCATGAACACGATTATCTCACTATCTCGAATATCCGGCCAGTTCGAATATATCACGAACTCGAATACATCATGAACTCGAATAACTCGACTACTCTCGAGCTGGTCAATAAAATCTTAACATGTGAGATTCTACTGTATTGTGAGAAAAGAGACTAAACCTGGAGTTATCATTGCCAACCGGAGACCTCACAAAAATAGACCCTGTGGCCCTTGTCAAAAATCTTGTGTTTATATACTGTTTTTATATACTGTTTACATTACAAAATTAGAGCAGAATTTACAAGATTCTGGTGTGTTGTTTGTATATTTCAGATTAATTTCACGACTACACTATACAGAGCCTTTATGTTCACGTTTTTATCTAATAGTGACCTTTGTGGCAGGGTTAGGCACATGCATATGGCATTGCTGATGTTACGATCACAATGCACGTTACATACTAAATCTAGTCTAGACTCAATGGTAAATTTCACATCCAGTTCATAAAGTACTATGTTATGATTGTAACACCAAAAAATACCATAATATGTGCATAACCTTCATACGCCGTAACGGTCCATAAAAGATCAGAATTTGAAATTAAGAGCTCTCTACTCTGTACAAAGAAACAGATGATCAGCCCTGGTACAACAGTCCAAACATGCTTCAGATTCGATCAATTAAGGGTGTGGTGCCATTAACGCCTACTAATCCCAACCTGCGCATGGTACTCCATGTTTCTTAATTGATAAGTTATACAACATGGCATGTAATGAGCCTGGCTCATTTTGTTGACCGTGCCAGTCCGAGCGGTCAGTCAGAAATTGCAAAGCAAACGGTCGAACCAATCAGGTGGCGTGTTTCCCGAATGTATAGACTATCGGTCCCGCATAATTCCAAATCTGCTTAAATTCAATTTTCGTTCACGGACTTTTCCTTGGCGTGACAGGATAACGTATATATATTTTTTATTTTTGGTCAAAACCACTGGTTAACAATAAATGGCTACATTTCTCATTCTCCGAAGACGATTGCAATTCAGTGGAGCCGTCCACGACTACTTTTTACCTTGGTTTCAGGAACCCCACTTAGCGAGACTTTCATATCATTGTAAAGTTATTATAGTGGTGCTTGCCAAAACAACCGGGTAGACGAATTTATGAACCGTCACATATTTCGCCCATGGAATTGCCACTTCTATCAGTCGAATGACTCCAGTCTTCAAGAGAAAACTATCAGTCTGCCTATTGCAGTCTCGATTAGTTAACTTGGACGACACGCAGCAAGACAGTTGGCCAACTGTTTATCCATCCATCCATCCATCCATCCATCCATCCATCCATCCATCCAGCCAGCCAGCCAGCCAGCCAGCCAGCCAGCCAGTCAGCCAGCCAGTCAGCTAGCCAGCCAACAAGCTTATTAGCAAGCTAGCCAGTCAACCAATCAATCAATCTACCAACTGATCAACCTGTCTGCCACCAACCTAAAATTGAGATACAACTCATCCAACATGCCATCTATGGCCCATTATATTGGTCATCTTTATCAACTGGTGTTATACTTTAAAATGCAGGCAAGCTACTTTGACCATAATTAATGCAGCTTGGAAAATAATATGTGCTTATCTGAGAAAATTTGGCATGAGCAGTTCCTTGAAATATGAAGGGAAAAGATAAAAATATAACTTTTATTTACCCCTTATAGAAATTGATTTACACTGCAATACAGTGTATATGCCTGATTCATAACTACTTACCTTTAGATAGTACCGATCATGAAACAATATTAGAAATGAAACAGACTACATAACAAAGTCACTGCGAGTATTTAACGTGTGTAATGTGTGGTACAAAAGATTGCGGTGTGAAAGTATGGGCGCCAGAGTGAGTAAGGTAGGTAAACCGGACTCGCCGCTTGATTTAGCACAGGGAGAAAAGAAAAGGGACATGCTGATATAATTATTGTTATCGACCGAGGGAATCTGTTTGCTCCTCTCTGTCTGTTCCAGAGAGCCAGAGTCTTTCACGCCGTTATCATCATCATTAAGCATCGTGTTTTGAGATGTATTTCCTTTTCCACCTCTGGAAAAGTCATTAGGCTGGTACCTGTATGGGTCCGGGGCGAGATTCTAAGTAGCGAAAGCCTGGGGTAGATTTAAATAGTTGCCTTGTTTTCTACCCAGGCCGTTGAAGCTCAGTCTAGCCACTTTATAATCTACCATCGTTATCACCGTTATCACCTCTTGGACGCTTCTCGGTTGTAAAGTCTTCTGTCGTCTTCACTGTCACCCTTTCATCGTCGTCCCTGTCATATCTCTGTCGCCGACACTGCCAACTCTTTATCGTCGTCACTGTCAGTTTTCTGTTGTCGTAACAGCCCACTTTTCATTGTCGTCATCATCTGCTGTCACCGTGGTCTTGGACAGCACACCGTGCCCTTCCCCCTTCCCCCCCCNCCCCCGACCCGTGTAGGTTCCTGAACTGGTTATCTTAGTTAAGTAGTGGTGTGATTGGCTGGGATGGCTGGAGTGAGCGATGCTGTGAACGTGTAAAAGACGGGTGAATTGTCCTGGATGGTTTTTTTTAGATATTTGTTATCCTTTTAAATCTTTATTATATTATACTTATAGGGACAGGAGTAGTTATTTTGCTATACAGCCCAAAAAATCCACATTATTTTTTTTTTCATGAAATTTAAACCGCGTATATTTTTGGCCAGATAGTTTCTGAGAAAAAAAAAAACTTGCAGGAATGTCGGTATTTCATCTTGCGCGCGCCGTTATCACTCATGCTGCGTGATGTTAAAAAGCGAGAAGGACTAGGAGACGATTGTCCAGACAGTTTGCACACGCGTCTGTACCAGTCGTCTGCTAGCTTTTCTCGCTCTTGACATCACGCGGCACAAGTAATGGCGGCGAACAGAGGTTGAAAATCCCGACATTCCAGCGATGTTATATCATAAATGGTCAGGCGGAAGGAAAATATATACAGGCTAAAAATGTTTGAAAAAAATCATGTGGAGTTTTAGGCTGTGAAGCAAATTTCTACCCCTGCTCCTTTAACGTTATCCACAACCATTCGTTGTCAGATTTTAGATTCAGAATCAAATGCATAACCCTCAGACTTGACAGTCTTCATATCTTGAGTACGACTCATAAACCTCTGCTTCCCACCTCAAAGTTTAGAAATTAACATTTTTTATCAGTCCACGAGTTTTGAATTCCACTATAATCACACCCGAGCATGCAATTGTATACAACCGGGAATGTGTGGGAAAATCTTCTAATGTTTTATCATTACGCCCATTGAGATTAATTATGTAAATTATGAACGACAGTTTAAATACACGACACAGTTTTAAGTCAACCCCGTGATATCATTTGAAGATCACAATTGCAGCTCGTAAAAGATGGAAAGATATCAATATCAGTCCCTCCCCCTCCCAACACTCAAAAAGGAAAAGAGGTAGCTCGTGAATATTTGGGCTGTGTGTAGTTGGGGGAGGGGGGGGGGCAATGAAAAAAAAGGAAATACGACTTTGTTTACCCCGTAGGGAAGTTATTTTACAATGTCGTACAGTGTTATACATCTCATTCATAATACAAACACATATAACAATACACATCATTCATATAAATGCATAATTACAAATGAGTACTTGGCGGAGGAAGAGAGGGGGAGCGAATGATCTGGATAAAGTTGTGAGAAGTAAGTTTAAGATGCATGGAGCCAGAAACTTGCAAATAAGGCAGGGAGAAGAAAAAAAACGAAGTGCAATCGATTCCAAGGTTGCCACGTTTGGCTCTATGGCTGTCAAATACAAATTGTTATGGCTCTTTTTTAAAAGTTATCGTCTCTTTCTGGTTCCAGTGGAGGTCACAATCGACTGACTTCCTGTACAAAAAGTATTTCTTCTTCTCTCACACTGGATGAAGTTTCTATTAGAAAAAGTCGGGTTTCTTTTTATCTTGGTTTAATGTATGTAGAAAGGTTTGTGGTAATTATAATACCTATATATCAATATAAGACAGTTTGTAGTCAGTTGCTTGTCTAAATCAAATCTTGATCTCTGTTAGCCTTTTCTAGACAAGTTTTGCTAAAAAAAAAAAAAATGGTTCTTTCTCTTAGGCGACATGGCTCCGGCTCTAAAAAAAAAAAGCCTGGCAACTCTGGTCGAGTCCCAGTAATCCATTCATTTTTCGGAATAAGTGACAGAGTATGTACTATCAGAGGTTTTGTGTCATCCAGAATGAGTGGGTTTTTTTTTCTTTTGATTGAGGGGCAAAAGAGTTCGGAACAATTCGCACTTTTGCATTAGGGTGGTCTAAGCAAGAGATTGTTAGGCCACGGTTGTGTTAAAAGAGCTTCTCTAGATAGTAAAAAAATAAGGAAGAAGGTAGTCTAATATTACTAATGAGATCCCCCACATTGGTCGAGTGTGTGTAGGGGGAAGGGGAGTGACGGGTGGATGGGGGAGGGGAAGGGAGATTGAGTGGGGCGAGATAAATAGAGTAGAGTCTTCCTAATCGGATTTCACTCAATGGCAACTTTTGAATAATATGTATGGCATATTTATATCAAATGTGGACGAACGGTACACCGTAGTTTGTTACCCAACTGGTTTCTATAAATATTATAATTACTTTCAATCAAAGTTAAATAAAACAGTACACTCCTGTACTCTACCATCTACGAGATGCCTGTAGCTATTGTTCTGGAAAGAACGTCGAATCAACGTACACAACATCATAATATTGACAATATTTAGACAACTAAGCACTACATTTTTCTCTATAAAAGCCACTAGCTAACCGCCAATCATTTTAATGACATCATTTTCCCTTGTGCCCAATGAATGGCGACTGAATGGTGCCTTCTTTACTTTAAAAGTGGACTTAGCTTTTGAAGCTGTTTTATCAGATGTTTTGTATTATCCAGCGTGCTGTTTTTTTGTTTTGTTTTTTTTTCTTTAAATAAGGAACAAAGCAGCTGGGACTTTTTAAATGAGCGCATCTAAAGGAGAGGATTGCATTGAGCTATAGTCATGTTGACATGTCCAACTGTACATTGCCGTTTGACATGAAGAAAAGAAAATGCAAAAGAGGTGAAACTTCAAACAAGATCTTTGATCTTTTTATTCAATATCTTTGTGTGTGTGTGTGTGTGTGTGTGTGTGTGTGTGTGTGTGTGTGTGTGTGTGTGTGTGTGTGTGTGTGTG
>JAWQUT010000260.1:242938-254745 GCA_033807755.1 Ellobium chinense
CACACACACACACACACACACACACACACACACACACACACACACACACACACACACACACACATACATACACACACACCACACACACAAAGACCAGATCTATCCGACTTCACCGACTTTTAAACAATTCGACAAGTCGGGTTCTCGATGATGAGATCATTGTTTACTAGACTGGGGGCGATGGGAATGTGGTATAAACCTGTCTTAATTATTGAATTCCACAGAAGCTCACTTCCGGTTTAAACAAAAAAACAGCGTGACTGCGTAATCAAATGGTGCTCCCGAAAGTCAAAGATGCATCAGCCTGTTGAAGACAATGTAACCGACCTTATCAGCCGGTCATAGTCCTTTGACAATGAAAAAGTAGAAGCGGAGGTAATGGTTGCTGGAGTTGTGGCATGAGATGCCCGGATCACATTGTAAGCACAATAACTAAGAGTGGCCTATTGAAAATTAATTTTCAAAAGATACACTTTTATTTTGCACCCAATCAAAGCAAGAATGCTATCGTTAAAACAAATTATGGGAAGAGAAGCTTGGGTAGGATAGGGTGGATGGCGCAGGTAATTATGAATTAGGCATTTCAAGAGAAGGCTGAATCTCCCGGAGTTTTAATCTCAGAGGTTTATGTTATCTAAGTAACATATATATAATTATATATATACATGTACATGTACATGTAAACATATCTCTGTGTGGGGAGCGAAACAACAGGTGGCCACGGGAGAGAAAGAGAGAGAGAGAGAGAGAGAGACAGAGACAGAGAGAGAGAGAGAGAGAGAGAGAGAGAGAGAGAGAGAGAAATAAATAAAAACCAGCTCGTCAGACAAGGGTTTCGGAACCGTCTGAGGGTAAAGGTCATGACATATAGGTGTCACTGTGTTGTCTTATCTTAGGAGGAACTCGCACGGGTCGAAGCTCAAGAATCGCAGTTGGCTTCACATCCTTGCCACACCGTTTGGCCGGTTAGAGTATCATAACGTCACGCTCATTCCACTTTTGTTTAAGTATAAATGTTTTAAGAAATTCAGCGCTTTCAGCTTGTTGCGCTAAGCAAAACTGTGAGGCTTGTGTGGTTTAACTTGTAAAATTTTTGAGATAATGATGATAAGTCCAAACTCTGTATTGTTTAGACCGGAAAAAGGAGATAAATAGAAGATTATAACAATATAAATAACTCAAATCATCAAAAAAAAAAAACAACAATACTAAGGCAAATGTGGAATGCGCGTGACGATAATCTGAGATTACTACATTTTCAACTTTTATACAGGTTTTCCCCCTCTTTCTCTCTCTCTCACTCACTCATAGTCAAAACCCTAAAATTTCCAATCTAGGGAGTACTTGTAGCTGGACTAATACGAAAACAAGTGGCTTTGGAAGTCGCAGGGGTATATTTGTGAATTTTTGTATATATCATGGTGCAGACGACATAGGATTTCAGAGAACGCCACATCTAAACACAAAATAAACAGGGGCCATTTCTTTTCTTATGGGAGTGTGTCAGGAGAAAGTGGGTAAAAGTAAATGATGCACAGTGTTCTCCTCACTCGCTCCAAGCGGAGGTGCATGACTGTTTGTTTTTCCCGCTCTGTTACTGTGTTGATTTTGTTCTGTTCAGTGCTTTTCATGAAAGTATTTGTGCACTAAATATGTTGTCTAACCACAGGTGTTACAACCGAGAGATTGCGCATTGACAATGGGAACTTTTACCATTGAAAGAATTACATTGGTGCATCGGTGCTGAAGAAGTAGAGTTCAAACACGAGTTAATATAATTTTTGTGATGGTAAAAGATATCATCTTTAGTGCACAAGCTCTCAAGCATTCTTCATACTGCCCTTGATGTTACAGCTTCTTCCGTGTTTAATTTTTTTTGTTTTTTGTTTTTTGATGTTATTGTTTGGTAATCTCAGTTATTGACATGTAATCGTGTATGCAACCCAATTGCAAAGTACAAACACAGACACAGATCTACAAACATAGACATACACTTATCTCGTTTAGAATAACGTCAGTGATCTGATAGATCCACGCAGATATCGACGTCGTTATTTTAATAATGGTTAATGTGCATTCAGCAAACATCCGGCATTGAAGGTTTTCCGGGTACGCTTGTATGTGGCAATTGCGTCACATCTTGAAAAAGAATATTTTCTATTTCTGGAATCAATTTATGTCGCTTTGTGTCCGCAAAAAAAAATAAAACCAACTAAACCTACCAAATTTGGGATAAATCAAAATTTATCTCTAAGATCGTTCACAGTGCGAAAGTCTTTCTTGAGCTGTATTATACCATGCCTGTGGGTTCGCATTTATTGACTCATGCATTGTAGAAGACTTTCATTAATGGAGTTCCCGAGTTCTGTTCGGTTTAAGCGTAAGAAACAGAGCAGGGATAATTCTCAGTGAGAATTTTCTTTGTTTTTTTCCTCCTTTCTGTTCATACCTTTGTTTTGTACAA
Source organism: Ellobium chinense (assembly GCA_033807755.1). Classification (NCBI taxonomy): domain Eukaryota; kingdom Metazoa; phylum Mollusca; class Gastropoda; order Ellobiida; family Ellobiidae; genus Ellobium; species Ellobium chinense. Next base: position 245,403 of record JAWQUT010000260.1, read on the forward strand.
AATAAAAGCGCGCTTGTTAGACGGGCTGAAAACGTGACGTAAGAAAAATCCTGCCAAAGATAAAAAGATATCATTTGTAAATTATACACACTTCATCAACACACGGTGAAGATTACATAGTATAGAGAAACTCATTTTATGATGAATAAAAGTTCTCGTAATGAAATGTGTGATTCTTTCTTTGAGAACAAGTAAAATTGCATAGCAATTTAGAATATTATGAAATTCAAAAGGGAAACTAGAGTACTCTTCATTGAAAGTGTACCATAGTATGATGAGCATGTACAAACTATTATAAACAACCTTTGGCAAATTCTGTTATGGAGCATATTTATTTGTGGAACAAAAACAAGGTCATTATTACTCAAGAAATGAACGCTGGAAAAATTCAAATGAAAGATAGAGTAATCCTTGCCTTGCTGAAAGTGGACCACAATACGATGAACATGTAGACTACAAGCTTTGGTAAATACCACTAACAACCTACAGCGTATTCTCTTATGAAGCATGTTTATAAAACGAAAACGAAATCATTATAACGCGAAAAAAAATGAAAAGTAAAAACATATCAAAACAACGCGAAAGTATGTTGACTAATTAGCAACATTTCCCAGCGCCATTGCGGTGACCGCGAACTCAAAGTTTTTTATTTCTTCCACAACCCTTCAGTACAGTGATCTCCATCAAACAAGCCATAGGTCAATCTCATTTCTTAAAGCTGAGCCGTCCGGTCGAAACTGTTGAAGAGGCAATCCCGCATGTAAATGGCCTTTTACACTATCTTAACGCAGATGGATTTGCTTTAATATTTTACATACTAGATGTTTTTAATGTCAGTTTTCTTTTACCGCAATGTAAGGAGAGGCCATAAACCAACGATTTGTGCAGGAAGATACTTTGCTTTGCTCGTTAAATTTAAAAAAGTAAAGAGCTTGGGATCTTTTAACATCGTAAAAAATACATTCCGCAGGCTGAACGCTAGTCGCTACTACAGATGCATTCAGCACAGATCAGATGCGCTAATGTAAGTCTTACGATGCTGAGAGATCCCGTCGTTATTGCGCAAGCTCTCAATTGGCATTCCGATGTGAAACATAATATTGAATTCAAATGAGTGAAGTGTCCAATCACGCCTATCCTCTCCTTTTCTACCCCGGGCGGGCCTTTAAACTTTATTGCTCTCTTTCTTTGTATATAAGATATTTGACCTCTTTAAAAGCAAGTTGGCATTATTCTTATGTTAGAATTTTTTTTCTAGTGTTTTCTTCCTTCCCCATTTTTTTCAGGGAGGGGAGTGTCAATTCCAGTTGCGGAAACGGCATGAACAGACAGACAGACAGACAGACAGACAGACAGACAGACAGACAGACAGACAGACAGAGTGAGAGAAAGAGAAAGTACAGAAAGAGAGTGAGAGAAACTAAGGAAATGCAAGAATTAAAGAAAGTAAGAGAAATAAAGAAGCTGAGAATGAATGACAGAATGTGTGCTTAAAAACCCTTTTCCAACTGTCTTGCTAGCCTGTTTTACCGCATGTTTCTCTGGCTTCAGTCCCGTCTGTTGGTGCATCGATATTGTCTGGCTGATAAATTATCATAAAAGAAAAAAAAAAAACTTGAGTAAATAATTGTCTGGCACAAACAATATTCGACAAACTTTCGAATGTGGGTTCATCAAGTTTGACAAACAAACCGTAATGATCCATACCCATTTTCGGCTGGTATTCTGTTTACTGTCCTGATTTTATACGCCAATTAGAAACTTTAATGGCCACTGACCAGTTATCTCTTTCACTTTCTTTCTGTCTCTCTCTGTCTCCTTGTCTCTCTCTTTCCGTCTCTCTCCCCCTCTCTCTCTCACTCACACACACACACAGACAAACACACACACACACACACACACACACACACACACACACACACACTCTCTCTCTCTCTCTCTCTCTCTCTCTCTCTCTCTCTCTCTCTCTCTCTCTCTCTCCACGACACAGGCTATTTTTTCCACCAGGTAAAGGTATACATTATGGGTTTCTATTGCAGTCTGGGAAGATTGTTAAAGATAGAAGCAGAAGAAAGTGAAAGTGTTCAATTTGGGTTCATAAGATAGAGCCCAAACTAAAAGTACACACCAGCCTATAAAGACCTGCATTGGGTGGTTGATCCGGCCCTAGTAACAACAGCGACATCTGCTGATGGTAGCCTATTAATACTTCTAATATCACAGCTAGTACAATCACCACCATTATAACAACACCTTCTGAAACGACCACTCCAAATACCTTTACTACTATTACTACTATTACAACTATTGCAAGTTTGTCACCTCTTCTACTACTGCAACCACTACTACTGCTATCATTACCTGGACAACATCTATTGTAGTACTGCTAGTGCTGCTGTTGCTACCAAAATGACTGTTACGGCTGCTGCTGCTACTGCTACTACTACTACTACTACTACTGATACTCTTACTCCTACACCTACTACTACAATATTATTATCACTACTACTACTACTATTGATATTACTACTAATGCTACTATAACTACTACAACTGCTGCTACTACTACTACTACTACTACTATTGATATTACTACTAATGCTACTATAACTACTACAACTACTACTACTACTACTACTACTACTACTACAATACTACTACTTCTACCGCTGCTGCACCTTCTTTTTCTACTACTACTATCACTACTACTACTACTACTTCAACTATTACTACCACCACTACTACTACTACTGCTGTTACTGTTGCTGCTACTCCTACTACTACTACTACTACGACTACGATTACTACTACTACTACTACTACTACTACTACCACTATCAGTAGTAATAGTTCAACAAGTTTCGGCCTCTACTACTAGTTCCACTACACTTAATGCTATTGCAATTATTTACTATTACCATAACTGCTGTTAAACTTCTTCATATACCGTTATTGCTGGTGATACTAGTGTTGCAACTTTTATTTTTAAACCCATTCTAACACCATTCTACAATCACCGCGTCCGAACAACGCGGCCAAAGACAACCATAAACTATGCCAGAGATCATTAATAACCCATCTTTCTATAAAATGTGCCGTCAGCTGTGCCCTCTGTCGTCCATGGCACATTACTAACGATCCGTACATTCTCGTTATTCATTTGGTTCGTCTGGTATTTTAGCCTCAGGCTATAGCAACGGGGAGATTTTTAAGTACATAATGAGGATAATAACGAGGCAAGAGCATGTTCTTTTACTTTGAATTGTGTAAATTGTGTAGGCAATGAACTCTATTAGCATCTTGGGTCTTCTTTTCTTTTCTTGTGTTATTGTTGTTGTTGTTGTGGTTGTTTTTGTTGCTGTTGCTGTTTTTGTTGTTGCTGTTGTTGTTGTTGTTGTTGTTGTTGTTGTTGCTGCTGTTGTTGTTGTTTAATGTTTTTTGTTGTTGTTGTTGTTGTTGTTATTGTTGTTGTAGTCGATGGTGGTGGTGGAGGTGGTAGTGGTCTTTTTTCTTTTCCCTCTTCTGTTTCTTCCTCCTCCTCCTCCTCCTCCTCCTCCTCCTCNTGTTGTTGTTGTCGATGGTGGCGGTGGTGGTGTGGTGGTGGGGTGGTGGTGGTGGTGTTTTTCTTTTTCTTCTTCTGTTTCTTCCTTCTCCTCTTCCTCCTCCTCCTCCTCTTTCTCCTCCTCTGTGTTCTTCGCGTCAGATGTAACATATCAGGAGGCCAGCGACCTGTATAAGTGATGCTGTGCGCCCCCTCGCTCTCTGCTGTTCTGTACAGCTTCGACGGCAGCTCCTAGCCTTCAGGCCTATGAATCTCCCAGTGTTGGTGGTACTTGCGGACAATGTTCACGTACGAACTCTGCTATTTCTTATGCAGTTTCACAGGTACATGTCTCGGTGTCTCCAGCCTTAAATGTTCTGTGAACATTTTTCTTGGAGATATTATTACGTTTACAATAGAAGCACAGTGGACTCTCACAAGCTCCATTTTCCTGTAGTTTCAAGTTTAGAGTAAAATAAGGAGCATGTCTGCACAGCGTTAGAACGAGCATGCTAGTTTCTGGAGTATCTGAGGTTCTGAGGTTCGATAGCTTGTGATTCTACTGAAATTAAATGCCAAACTCGTTAGTTCCTGTATGAAAACACTATCACTATTTAATGAAGGTAAAGATAATGCTGGTATTAATGAATAAATATTTATATATCATGATGATTAGCAACACTATCCATTCTTCGAATAGGGTCCCTAAGCCAATGTTATTTTGTAATAAAAGGCATAGAAATACCGAAAAATGTTGCTGAATTTAAAGCTTATGCATGGTGCGAAAGTATCGAAATAAGTTCGACAGCGAACTAGTCTTGAACATAAAAACTCAGCTGGACTATAGGTTATTGGCACCTACTGTTTTTTCATCTTTCGGCCCTGTTAACTTTTTTGTATTATTCTACAAATACCACTGTGATTTCGGGAAATTTCTGACAAGGATCTTTTAAGGGGAAGAAAAAAGAGGGAGGGAGGGATCAACGCCCAGAATTTTTCCCAAATTTCTTTCAAAAAAGAGGTCACCTCAAATTCTGATTTGGTTCCCAATTATTTTATTAGACTGGGTTTGCCCGCGTGCTAATACATAGGCCTATACACTGTTGGTTTTTTTTTTCTTTTCTTTTATCTAGAAGGTGCAAATTGTGCCTGAGACTTTAAAATTGGATGCTTTATTTAGCATCAGAGAGGTGCAAAGAACCTACAGCCATTTCTCGTTTGGATGATTTCATACACAAGCCGTCTTTTGAGCGGGCATTTTTACATTATTATAATAGGATAGCATAATACGTATAATCTCTTTTAAGGGCTTCCACAGGGATGGAGAATTCATCGCTGATTAAATTAAAAGTGTCCATAGTATTTCCACTTCCACGATTCTGGAGCTATAATTAAGTTCAATTAAATGGAGTTTAAAAGGGGTTAAGATTTATGTTGACGTCAGCTGATTGCTCTCCACGTACTGCCATACCCACTGCTGTTAAGGTACCTCCGAACTAAGACTGCTTGCACAAAATCAAAATCTGAGGCAGGCGCATAGTCTAGTGGTGCTCAAAAACTGCTCATACAAAAACATCTGACCCATTTTCTTCACAACCTCTCTGGAAGACATAAAATAATATTTTATTTTAGGGGCAAAGTTCTGAGAATGCCTTATTAATGCACCATTATAAGAGTATTACGTGCTAACGATGTGTGCCTTCTCATTACCCGTGAGAGAGTGAGCCCCACTAAAAGAAATCGAAGCAGTTTCATGGGTTTTGTAATCGTGCCCTTCCTGCAGTCTTTGCCTGTGGCCGTATGCATAATTCTTACGTTAGTGAACGCACCGCGATAACCACAGGGAATTCCCAAAACATTAGTAGTGTTCACTGTGGTTAACGCAATACGTTAGCTGACGTATAGATTATGCATACAGTCAGTGCTGTGAGACATTCACTGCATTGAGTATGGATGAACAGGAGGAACAGTAAATTAAATTCTGTTGTCGTGAACATAAGCAAATAATATTCTTTGCCCTTGTTTTGCCCTCATTTCATTTTTCAGCTACCTGGAAATTTCATCGACGACTCAATATTTTCAATAAAATTCTTGATAAGCTCAGTGAATGCTGGAAACCCAAAAGGCGGGGAGAGAGGGTGAAAACTCCAAACCATGACACTACCATTAAGCTTAGTATCACTCTCCAGCCAATGACATCTCGAAGTTCGATAGTCGAATTAATTTGACCTTTTTTCACGCTCATTTCACATTCGCCTAAGTCATCTTTTTTTAGGGTTTTAAGAAATATTTAACATTCTCAATATGTTGCTCAAAGCAAAACAATGAGGCAGATGTTGTTCAGCTTGTAAAATTAAGAAATAAGAACGAGTCAAACCTGTAAATTTGTTTTTATAGGAAAAATAAGATAAATGGGGTGATTATATTATTATCGAATAAACAACTCGATTCATCAAAAAATGACCAAGACGAATTTAGAATGAGCCTGAAGTGAAGGCACTGAGGTAGCCGCATCTGTTCTAATAACTATGTTCTATGGAGATAAAAAAAATATAAGTATTACTAAATAATATTAAGAGCTTATTACCAACAATCCCGACCATTTTAGTCTTTGAAAGTGAGTACTCGTGCTGACAGCCGGTATTAAGACTATTCACCATCGATATTCACCAGGACCGAATCCTACCATTGTGGGCCTTCACCCCAGCGAGGAAATCCCTACTACACAAGTGTGTCCTTGCTTCATTTTCTCCCTCTTTCTCGCTCTTCTTCTCCTGTCTCTCCATCTCTCCCTTTTTTTTTAAGATCCTAATTTCCCTTTGATCACTCCAGCTCTCAATAATAGCTTCGCTCTTGATTTGATAAAGCGATAATTTATTTGCCTCCGTGCTGTCTGCCCGTCATTCTGACCTCGTTTTCCTTCTCCTGGTCTCATCGCCCGACGTGGTGGTCTATCTCTTTCACTACCCTATATCACGCTTAGCATCTCCCAGGGCCGTCGCCACCAGCCCCGTAGCCATGGTTGAGTACTGGGGAAGTGACGGGCTGATGCCACATTTTGGGTACCGATGCAACAGTAACAACAACAATAACAATACGTATATTGAGCTCAGACAATCTGTTGTAAATCAGCAAAATAACAATCGCGTATATTTTCTGGATAGCGACAGAGAACAATAAGTACTTTACTTCGTGAAAACAGGACTGATGTATCATGAAACGTCTTTTGAGGTAAGACAAAAAATGGAACTGCCAAACAGATCTTTACAGTAAAGTAGCACAGGCTCGGTTTTGTCATTTAATCCAGAATTACATCATAAATATTCCCTGCAATTCACAGTTGTTGTTGTTTTTTACTGGAAGACCGTTGGCCTTGGGTCACTATTCTTGTGTGCGGTGTCCACGTAATTACGGGTGTGAATCTCGCACAAATATTCTTTATTAATAAATATCATTATACTCTCTCTCTCTCTCTCTCTCTCTCTCTCTCTCTCTCTCTCTCTCTCTTTCTCTCTCGTTCTCTCGCATTTTGTTCATCCTATGATTCTTTCAGCAATCCCTTAAACCATCTGCCTTCCAGAAAACGAGAGCTTTGCAGTCTTGGTCTTTTAGGCTACTAGATCGAACGTTAAACTACTCGATACTGTTACGATATCTGTTCGTGAATGCCATTTCTACATGTATAATACTTGTATCGAATACTCGGCATCATTACCTGTCTAGCATTACACTGGGAAGATCGTTCGTGAGTGGGCAGGAGGGAGGGCTGTGGTGAGGAGACGGGTCAGAATGACCTCCAGTGGTCAGGAACAGTAAACATTGCAACTGTAAAACCATTTACAACTCAAGCTCAGAATCAAACAGCCATTTTCATTCACCCACAAGATGGGAGATAACTACAGAATTTGCCTATCTTTCTCAGCCTGTAGAAAAACAACAACCAGTAAAGCTGTCGAAACGGAACTTGATCTAGGTAACGTCCATATTTCTCCTCTAGGCTGATAGTTAAGTTCAAAATGTGAGGAAACATGACTTTCGTTGTATGTTGTTGTTGTTGTTATTTTTTCTGAAGTTTTTAAGAATGCTGTTAGCCTGGCACGACAGGTCTTGGTGCGAAAGAGATGGCGCGCATTATCGGCGTAATGTAGCTGCTGCGCCAGAGAATGAGTTGAAGCTGATGACAGTGAACGAGGACGACTTAACTCAATTGTGACAATGATAACCGTTATGAGTAAATAATTATAATAATATACACCCCTTCACAAATAACTTTCTACTGGTCCCACCTCAAGACTTGTGCATACTTTTTCATTTTACAAACATGATCGGGCTCGAGGATGGGGGTAAGCTTTGTATGGCCAGATAATGTTTGTCCAGTGCAACATCTTTCGAACGTTGATTATGATATTTCTACAAGATGAGCTGACTGAGCACTTCGTGCTTTTTTGTAAAATAACGATTGTGTACTTTCTTTGTTTAATCATGCTACAGTTTCGTCGTTAGGATAGAGAAATTGTGTAAATAAACCTCTTTCTCAGGCCAATTACAACTCAACCACAGCAGAAATTGAAAGCCATGACCTTTTGCGCACATGCCCTTCACTGAGACCTCTAGGTCACGATGCTGAGGAATATAGCTTGATCAGACAAAATATCTGAAATGCAAAAAAAAAAAAAAAAAGGGGGGGGGGGGGGGGGNGGGGGGGGGTGGGGGGAGTAATTCAGCTTTTTGGCGATTACAGCTGAAAATGAATAGAGCAACTCTATCGGATCTACTTTGCCAGTGTTAATTGAACAGCATGAACGGATTTTGCTCAGATAGATACTATCGCAGCCGCCGCAGCATGGCGAAGTATCGAGACTAGAATTGGGTTACGTTTTTTTTTTGGGGGGNGGGGGGGGGGGGGCTCCAGCGTGTTAGACCGCTGAGAACTGGACGGAGCTTAGACGTTAGTTAGAAAATCTAGATGAAGGAGCTAGGCAGCAATTGGCGACCATCTGTTACGGTTTCGGTTTTATAAGTGGAACTTTATATCGAGGGTCTTGTATCGGAGGAGGATGCTAATAAACGGGGCAAGGACATAATTAAACCAAACACCGTCCACAAGACAATGCTCTCTTTTCTAGCTCTTCCGCATCAGTCGAAACCGTCTTGGCTAGCTTAGAAACTCATAATTCCTTTGCTTAGAATCTCCGAGGGAGTGCTCTCAGAATACGTGGACCGCCCTTCTCGTTCACCAACAGGGAGCAAACATAGCACCGTGTAAAATTGTTAAAAGGCCTGTCAAGATTAACTGAGACTGTGCGAACGTAGTGAAATATCGTAAATACAAAATAAATTATATAACTTGTTGTTAGTTCTTGCGCGTGCCCTATTAAAATGTTGACTTTGAGGTCTAGAGATACCATGAGAATGTAAATCTATAAATTTATTTGTTTTTTGGAAACTGTCCCAGTCTTGATCAGTAAGAATGCTCTTATATGGGATACGTTGTATGTAAGCTAAACTAGCTACTGTCATTGTATCCCTAAAATCCTGGTAATGATTTCTGTTATTTTCCTATCACTTCGGCACCTTCACCTAAGCCATGGAAGAATAAAATTATTGTCAGTGTTGGGCTTATGTCTACAGAAGGTGGAAGGTTGACAGGTTGTTGTCAAACAATGTTAAATGCGATCAATAGATCCAGTTGTGATGATTAATTGACCGGCATATCCCATTCATATAGTCCACGTAGACGTAAACTGTCGTATTTCGCAAATATGAGGTTTGAAGATATCTAAATGCAATCGATTACATTTG
>JAWQUT010000260.1:261575-274075 GCA_033807755.1 Ellobium chinense
CTCCTCTTCCTCCCTGCTACCATCCCCCGCCCCCACCTCAGTATCCCCTACCTATGCCGCCATTATCTGGGTCTGTTTTGTTTTGGTTTTTTTTCGCCTACGTCTACGTGCAAATATGCTCGACCGTAGCTGGTTGCTAGCAAGTTATTAGATCTAAACATTTCGGAAAATGGGCGAAAAGGTGAGGTGTAGAACGATAAGAGCGTATTAGGAGGCGATAAGTTTATGCCGTTATCACATATTTTCATGTTCTTGGGAGCCCATAAAAGCATGCTGTTAGATATAGTCTTGCAATATACATTATGCAGATTTTTCTCTTGCCCGCACCGGCCTTTTATACTCTTGTTTTTTCCTGAGTTTCAGCCCACTGTTTGGTGGACCATGATCTGTGAGCCTGTATGTCTTTTAGCGTATATCTGTTGCCTGTTAGTTTGTCTGTCTGTCTGTATATCTGTTACCTGCCTGTCAGTAGGTCAAGTCACTTGTCTATCTATCTATTTTTTCTGTCTAGCTCGCTGCCATTTGGTTTAAAAGTTGGTCGTTCAGTCCATTTGTCTGTACGCCTAGCGCCTGTGTGTTCGCTGTCTGTATACAGATATGTATATGAGTATCTAAATGTCACATCCTCGTACACAACTTCACTTGTATCGTATTTATCTTATTTCAACCATTCTTCCGTCTGTCTGTCTGTCTGTCTGTCTGTCTGTCTGTCTGTCTGTCTGTCTGTCTGTCTGTCTGTCTGTCTGTCTGTCTGTCTGTCTGTCTGTCTGTCTGCATTATAGTCGGCCTTTCTGTCTACTTGCTTGCATGCCTGTTGCCTTGCTTCAATTTCCGTGCGCCGCTCTGCATGTCACTCGTATAACCTTACATCCCAAAGTCATTTATACGCCATAGTGACAAATAAAGTTCGGTAATTGCTCTATTCATATCGGTTTCCTGATTAATGAGAAACACAATTCTTATCATGCCCACCTTCCCCTCCCCCCCCCCCCCAANCGCAAAAAAAAAAAACAACAAACATTATTTGTATTTGTAGTAGTGCACGCCTAAAACCAAAATGCGTTTGAAAACTTGTGGCGCTACAAAATTTGAAATATTTTATTTTGAATGACTGGATTAAAATGCCGGAAACTTTGCATGGTGCTTTACAACCATCATGTCATGCGTTCAGATTTACTGAGTTTTTGCTCAACCATTAAAAAAATGCATTGTCATGTTAATAACGCCATTACTTTTGAACCGCACCACTGAAACAGTTAAATGTATTATCGATCCACTTAATTCGTTGGCGGTACTGATTATAGTCGTAAGTTCATTTTGTCAAAGAGCGACTTACGACTGTAATCAATACCGCCCGTGTTATACGGTGTTCCGTTATCAGCTCTTTGGAGCAGTTCTCCGGTTTCGGTACCCGCCTGGAAATCTGATCTCGCAACTTCCTGTTTTATTGCAACAGATACGTATATTTGCGCCATCAAGGCGGGCACCAGGCATTATTGCATAATTGCTAGCTTCCTCTATAACGTAATAAAGCGCGCAGCGGGGGATACCCATTTCCTCAAGCGTCCACTGTTATCGACGAGATGCGAATTTCTTGCTGAAGCCGAAGATGTACTCATGTGATATTAACAGACTGGTTTTAGTGGACTCTGTAATCATCAATGGTAACAAAAGATAGAGTCTCTATGATCTAAGCTCCATACACGGTTTTCTTTTAAATTGTCTACAGCTGTGACGTTACAGTCACGAACGACACGACCTTTTCTAATAATGAGCTGCCTATACTGTAATTGACTGGGTAAATTGGTATCGGAAATAAAGTGTTGAAAAAAAAGTTTTTTTATAAAAGGCAAAAAACAACATTGTTGACGTGGATGTTTTATTTGCTTTCAAAAATTGAAGGATAAACCATATTACTTCTGGATTTGAATTCAAATTCGCCAGTTTATAAAAGAAAAGAACGCGTGCTAGATAAAACACAACCACCATATTCCAATGTAGTCCTAACCTTTAGGGTATAGGGGGCCGACCCTCTTGCTGGCTTTGCGAGAGAAGAGGATACGATCCTGACCTGAACGTGGAGTTAATACTCTTGGGTCTACTTGACAACAGAATTGAAATGTGTTTGTCCCCAAAGATTCACCCATCACAATAGGGCGTAGATGAATCACCTAGGTCAAAGTATAGATCTTCTGTCTTCAGAGGAACAAGATCAGTTAACAGACTGCCTGTCTTGGCAACGCAGGCAACGTCGGCTAAGGCAAGATGACTCTATTGACTTATGACTATTAGGGCCATCTTGGGCTATGATATACTGGAATAAAACGTTTTTGTTGCAGGAAAAACTTATTACTTGATCTGTTGCCGTTCTGTATGATATTTTGCTTGATATTCGTTGTGTCGGTCTTAATAAACCAAGCCAATATGTTATGGAAGTTCAAGATGTCAGATGCCAGTAAATCCAAGAAAGGTGCTCCAGCTGCTCCTCTTTCTCTTCACACACACACACACACACACACACACACACACACACACACACACACACACAACACACACACACACACACACACACACACACACACATGAACATGACTTGGTTTCAGTAGATATGCCAGGTTGTATGTGAACTTCCAAGACAGGCTGGGTAAATGCCCGATCGGATCAGTTCCTACTGTATCAGCTTTTCTGAGAATTTCGAAGGCTTACTTAGCACTAGCAGTACAAGTGATAATGAACAGCAATGGGTGAAAGAACTGAAAGCTAGTGTGTCTCCAATGTACCAAAGTCTCTGGCAGCGGTCATAGCTCAAACCATATTTAGATTTATTATTACTATACATGGCTCCCTTTTCTCTGGGAATTCCGTCATCAGCCACAATGATAAGATGCCTTCAGCTCTCTCTTATTGCTATTAACAGCTCGCAAAAAGTCAGACGTGTTCTGCTGTCCGTACAATTCTTTCTTATTTTATGTTAAGGAAGCAGTCACTTACATGGTTCTTGGAGCCACAGGAAACGTTAATTCATCAATGTAAAGATTAGTCATGATCCCTAACAGATGAACCGAAGAATGATGCAGATCTAGATCTAAATAACACAAACTCTGATACAACTGAATTTCCCGAGTAATGACAATGATGGACTGCATTTCAGAGGATAGCATAGGAAATTCAGACCATTTAGACAGGTCAGTATAATTCCAGAGGTTGAAAAAAAGTTCGTCCAGCGTAAACCAGTTTCAGCTTGAATCCACAAGATAATGGTCGTTAAAACAAGTCTGAGTGTAACCACGATTAAGTTCCAGTCTAGACAGTTATTTAGGATTAAAAATGAAAAAGGTATGTTAGTATTTTTCTTTTGCAAATCTTAAGCTCAGAACATATCAACTGGAAACTGTGACGATCGATACTTATAGTGGACTTGCTGAGGACAAAAAAAAAAAGACGTTGGANGGGGGGGGGGGGGGTAGTGGAGGAGGAAAGGAAGGTGGAAATTCCGCCGAAGAATTAAAAGGATAGGCTTTGATCTAGACAGTGAAACGGAAATCTGTGGACTAGGCCGACTAATAGGGAAAATGATTCTTAACAAAGCTGTCTGGTTTACCCCGCTTTCAGCCGTATAACTTTGTCAGTCCTGGCTTTCGTCGCTCGTAAGCTTCCTGAGACACGGAGCCTTATTAGGGCTTTGGCGTTTCATCGATAGTAAACAGCTTCGGTGTTTGGTCAAGACCAAGGCTTCTGACACTGTGATACAAGCACGCCTGGTGATAAACAAGAGCTGACTTGGAGAGATGGACAACCAATAGAGATAGCAACACTCAGAGAAGGATATGCTTTTCTAAGTATTTGTGCTCTATCATAAGCAAGCTATTTTAACTAACCTACAGTGCCGAAAACTATGTGAAATGTTTGGATTTTCCATGGCGAACTGCAACAGGCACTGCTTTTCTCAATGACTGTGATACAAGCACGCCTGGTGATAAACAAGAGCTAATTTTAAGAAGAAAGATAGGCAATCAATGCGAAAAGCGACACTCAGAGAAGGAGATAATAATATGTGTTTTTCTAAGTCTTTGTGCTCTATCATAACCAAGCTATTTTTAACTGACCTACAGTGCCGGAAACTATGTGAAATATTTATATCTTCCATGGCAAAACGCAACAGACACTACTTTTTCAATGACGTTGATCTAAATTTAGAATACATACGTTCACATTATAATTGATTATTCTTGCGTGCACTGGCTACAAATTTGATTTTCGTGGATTTTTTTACAATTTAAAGTTGAATAGAGGAAACATAATTTTAACTTTGTGTTAAGGAATCTGCTTAAATCTCTGATAGTGAAAAGTTTTACATTTTCTAGTACACTTTGGAAGATGGAAAAGGTCGCGCCATCAGAGAAAGCCGTGGATGCCCTTACGTTATTCCCTTACATTCCAGTAACAAATTTGAAACCGTTGACGATTGCAGTCATTTTTCTCGGATTTCATTTCCGGGCTATGCACAAGATTCCAGATTTTTAACAAACATCTAGTAGGCGAGCACAATCTCCATTTCTGGTCTTATAACGTTGAAATTAACCAGCAAAGAAATAGAGGTTAACCAACTTCATTATATCAAGGTCGTGTCATGGCCGGAATCGGTGGATAGGCACCGTCAGGGAGCCGGGCCTTATCTAAAAGATGGCTTCTGTACTTATTTACTCCTGTATAGTTTCGTTTCTTTAATGGAAATACAAATTAAGGATCAAAACCTGCAACTGTCCTGATCTCGGCCCTGTATCCTGTCAAGAATGTTATTCACACTGCTGAAAAGGCTGCAACTCTGAATTCCAAATTCAAGAATCTGAATTAGATTCAAGCCTTATAATTATCAACATATTTCTTTGTGCTAGAGCTAATACAGTTTCTCGAGTCTTGTGTCTGAAATGGAGTAAATCGAATACTTATCAGGTTACACAAGCCCAAATCTTTTTGCTATAGTTTACTCTGTACTGTCCATTGCCGTCACTCCAGCCCTAATTTTCGTTGGCTATTCACACTCACCAGCATTGGAGATAAGCATCTGATCTAAAAAAAATACATTACTCTTAATAGCCCATAACAAGTAACGTTTGTTGCTATATCTCCTTGTTTGATCCACCCTCATGAAAAGCCATTTTAGGCCTCAGGCTATTTCAAGAGAACAGGGTGTTAGCTCATTGGCAGCCCCTACCTTTTCAAACATCTGACCCGAAATAGTGCTGCTTTAATTTAACCTAAACTGGCCAGGGAAGTGACAAATGTATTAGAACAGGCCACAGCTAAGGTCACTAAGCTCCTGAGAAGGAGAAAAGTGACCTTGTGATAGATGGATCGCCCTTCCTTCTAAGTCCAATCGCAGTGACCTCAAAATTATTGCGCGTGTACTGTAACCTATCAAGTACCGGGGCCCACTGTGAAACACTGTTGACAGTAGCAATGCCATTCGTCTCGTTCTGAGGGATACTCAAGCCGTAAAATCCCGGGAACCTCTGATCGTTTGGTTTTTTTTAAACTCAAGCTTGTTATCTGGTTGAGTTGGCCTGGAATACAAATGGTCAGTCTTATTTTTTTTTTCCTTTTGTGATCGAGAAAACTTCTGTTTCCAGTTTCAATAGAAGGGAAGATTTGTCAATAGAGAAGTGTGTTTATTGCTATTTTTCGAGGCCTGTAACTTCATCTATCATTCAAACAGGCAAGAAGGTGGGCATGTATGCGCTCCCATTCCCCCTCAACACAAACATTCGCAGTCATGCATTCACACACACACACGCACGCACGCACACACACACACACACACACACACACACACACACACACACACACACACACTCACTCATACAAGAATGTGCACAAATGTCTCTTATTGTGCCAGAGGCTTCCTCCTTCATACCTCCTCCGTTTGTATTATGTTTGCTTCTTCGATTCTTTTAATGTTTGTTTGCTTGCGTGTCTGTAACTCTGTCTTGCTTTCCTGAAGACTCTAAGACGCAGTCTGATTAGAAAAATATTATGTATGAGCAAACATTTGAAAAGGAAAGTAGCTCATCCCTGGTCGATTGAGGATATTCTAAACATCGGAAGTCCATTTCCTGCCAAACGTTAGGTAGTGTAGTCAGGAAAGTGCGTCGTCTGCATCTCTTTTAGTAAAGTTTATCTTAAAGTATAGATTTCTTCAATACAAATGACATTTTAAGATAAAGCAATACCAGGACTGCGTCTGTTTGGTCTCCACAGATGCGCGAAAGGAGCGAGCCTTTAGTTCTGTTGGCGGTCCTAAGTAAAGGAAGTATCAGTCTCTAGGCACGCCAAGATGGCTGAGACTGACGCGGAAGAGCTAGAGAGTAATGCCCTGACTTGCGAGTGATGTTTGTTATATTTATATTTTTGCCTCATTCATTAGCATACATTTCTACGTTGTTTCTTGCCACATCTTCCTCCGTCCGACGCAAAGTCATCGATAAGACGTTCCAGTAACAAATTTGAAACCGTTGACGCCTATTTGCCGGGATTTCATTTGCGGGCTATGCAAAAGATTCCAGATTTCTAACAAACTTCTAGTAGGCGAGCACGCTTCCCCACGGTGACTTACGCGCAGCAACCAAAAATGTATGCTTGGGAGGAGCAGCTACCCATACATAGATCTTTTGAAATCACCGAGAGCTCTCTGGTGTTCAGAATAAAATTTCGTCATAGACGACTTAATTCACTTCCTGCGAGATCGAAATGGGTGACGAATGAAGGGACTTCGAGACATGATTCGTCACAATACATCTCTTTCGAAAGGAACTAGAGCGACAGGACAGTGTAATGACGTTATACACCTGGTCGTCAACAATTATAGACTTGCAGTTGTCTGCACCCAATTCTCTTCAAAATATTTCCGTTTCTACGGAATCTCTACCCTCAGCGCAACAGCTCATTTAAAAAAAAAAACATAAATTTTTGGGAAAGGTTTGCAGTGGAATACGGAAGTTTCACGATGCATGAATTAATCTGCACAAAGAAATGGAGAGTGGAGAGTACAGTACAGTTAACCATCTTTAGAGCTACCGGAAGTAAAACGCGTGTGGTAATTGCGTCATGCATGATGGCTAAGAGGTGTCCATTGAGTAATTCTATATCACAATTAGTGTTCAGGATGCGTTTCCGGAGGGCTGAACACTGCCATGCAGTTACTGGACATCGTTTTCTCCTTGCACGCTAAATATACGCATGAAAATACGTGGCTCTAAGATTGCGACGAAAGAATAAACGCTTGCAAGGTGTTTTTCATCTCGTCACTATTTTTTTCTGTAAATGTTTACATTTGCTATTGGCGTAATATCCTGGACACGTGTCCAGATGAGTTGATATGGCTGATGATTAGTTGATACCATCTTTCCAGGCAAGATATAGTTTACACGTTATTAGTTCCTAGGCCAGGTATCTACTCTGTTTTAAGAAAATAAAAAAAGAGGAATTATTTATCAAGCAAGACCACACGGGGTGTTCCGTCATACATTCCAGCGCAATCAAGTGGTACACGGCCATCCCTTCAGCAGTGTTCCTCTTCTAAAAACAGGACAAAAACAAAAAACAAAAATAAACATTAAAAATTTGAGTTTAAAATCTGCTGCAGAGAGACAAATATTCAAACAGGCAGAATAACATACAGAGAGATAAATTCTGTTACAGATGTTCCTTTTCGAAAAAAAGACAAAAACAAAAATAAACATATTAAAAAAAAGTATAGAGTCTGCTTCAGAGTGAAAAATATACATACAGGCAGAATAACAGACACAGAGAGACAGACAGAGTGAAAGAAAGAGAGATAGCTATTACAGTTATTAGCGCGCTTGATTTAAGCTTGCTGTCACAGCGTATTCTCCACGTGTTAGCCATTGCCTTTCTCTGGATGTTTCGAGGCATCGACTAACCACACATTTACAATTGAATCTGCGGTTAAAAGTAAGTTTGATTGTCTGCGGTCTTTGGCCATTCGCCACGTCACTTTTTGTAGTTAGTTTTGAGGGAAAGAGAGAGAGAGAAAGAGACAGAGGGAGAGGGTAGACAGACAGACAGACAGACAGACAGACAGACAGACAGACACACACACACACACACACACACACACACACACACACACACACACAGAGAGACAGAGACAGAGAGAGATCGATGGATGAGGAAGATAAGAATTATGTACACTGATGTATAAATTTGTGATTATTCGTTCGCCTGTCATTTGTATGAAGTTCTGGACTGCCCACTTACCGCTTTGTGTGGTCTGTATTTCTAAAATAAGATAAACTTTATTTATCACAACAAACCCAATTAAAGTCTTAATTTATAGACGAGAGACTCACGAGGATAAGACCGGAGGAAACACCTCTCAGCCATCCCTCGAAGAATTTCTAAGCAAATTAATCTTTTCCACTCACAGATCCTTGTTATATTTACTTCCACTTCGGGCCGCCATTTCTACGTCTCAGAAAGAAAAAGCACCCCGAAGATATCATTAACTAGACTTGTCTATCTACCTAATTTAGTTCATTTTCCAGAGCCACTAAGGTGGGTGTTGCGGTACATTAACGATATCTTAGAAAGCTCAGAGGCAATGTTGGTTCCTTCTTACGGGCAAGGGAGATTAGAGAGTCTCTTTAAGGCATTAAATCACCAACAAATAAGGAGAGAGATAACGAATAGATCTACTGTTTATCAAATAACATAGACTGAGACAAGTCGAATGGATAGAAAAAATTCGAAACTTCAAGGATATATAACAAAAACTACATTCGGCTACATTACGATGACATGTAAAATTCAGGAGCAGAAACTGCACAACTTAGTTCATTCATACCCATTCATCCACCTTGTCCCCCCTGTCCCCATTCCTCTCACTCGGGGAAAAAAAATTCCCTCACATCTCTAGCCATTCCAGAGAAAGCTAGAATGCAATGCTCAAAAAGTCCCTACCCTATAACCCTCCTATTACTCACATCTAGACCACCATTATTATTAAGCTCATTTTTTTAAATGTCATCTTTGTACTCATTCTGAAAAATTATATAAATCTAAATGTACTGTGCTTTACTTTTAGTGCTCCAAACCGTAACTTTTTTCCCTTCAAGTTTTTGAAGCGTAAAGACTTTGACAGATAGCTGAAAAAAAGTGGGCAAAAGAGACAATTTATTATGAAACATTCTTGACTGCCAGTGTTGAAACCTGGGCTGATCGGAAAAAGTAGGTGAATGTTGCACGCTTCAGGTTGAATGCATAAAAAGCTCTGAAAGCTTAATACGGTTTGCTTTCTTGAGCCAATAAACTGTTTTTTCTACAGTCACTTACAAGCAGTTCCGTAATCTCTGAAGTCTTTTTTAAGTCTGCAGTATTTGAAAAGCTTGCTAAACATGATGTTTAAAATATAAATCTCTCATTTTGTTTTCGAGCTCGAACCGATACATCTGAAGGCGCAAACAAGCTACCTAATTTCCTTAACGACAAGTGTTTTGCCCAGAACGCCACCCCGAAACCGAAATCTCTGACCCAAGTATCAGGTTTTGTTTACAAAATCAGGAAAGAATACAAACTGCGTCATAAATCTGTGGCCCTTTCTGCATATCTGTCCAAAAGGCACAAAGCATAAGATAACGCCCTTTTTTTCATCCAATTAGGAGTCTGTAACGTAGAAGAGTTATCTTTTCAAAATAATTAAGTCCCTTGCGTGTCTCTTCCTTTCAATTAGTCTTATATTGAGTTTGAAGTGACGATTATTACTAAGAGCTGGTGTGTGTACGGAGATATTATGTCACATCAGTCTACAAACGTTTTATGTCTACTTGGGAAAACTCAGGGATTCTCTCAAGGCGAGCTTAGGTCAGTTACCTAGTAACCTGCGTCTGCACAATCGTCTGCTAGCTTTTCTAGCTTAATGATATCATGCAGAACGAGTAATGGCGGCGCACCGAGAGTGAAAATGCCGATAGTCCAGACATGTTTCATCAGGACGGTCAGCGGTAAGGTTAAGGAAGAGAAAAGCACCCTTGAGAGAGTCGTTGGATACTACTTACGGGCGCCCCTTTCCTCCCTAAATTCCTTTCTAATCCTAATGAACCCTACCCTTAACTCTAACACAAACACAAATTTAGGGTGTGCGCTTTCTCGCCTGACATCTTAAAGTGCAACAAACGTTAGCATGAACTTGCGCTGGCTTTATGAATACTCATCGCTTACACGTACTCAGCATTTGTATGAGATGACTGCACCATTTTAAGTTAAAGGGATAGAGGTTCTTATTTTCTTAGCGGCCTGAAAAGTCCACATTGTATTCTTATAAACTTTAAACCCTCTTTTGTTTTCTTATAAACGTTAAACCGCTTATAATATTATATTGTTCCTGTCCCCTGACCGTCCTGATGAAACATATCTGGACTGTCGGCATTGTCACCCTCTGTGTGCCGCCATTACTCGTCCTGCATGATATCATTAAGCTAGAAAAGCTAGCAGACGATTGTGCAGACGCATCCACAAACGGTCAGGACCAATAGTGGGCTAGCCAATCTCGCTCTTTGACGTCACGCAACACGAGTAATGGTGGCGAAAGCAGGGTGAAAATCCCTACACTCATGCGATGCCGTCTCAGAAACTGCGGAAAAAAATATATAAGCGGTTTAAATTCTATGAAAATATAATGTGGATTTATCAGGCTGGGGAAGCAAATAACTACCCCTGTCCCTTCAAACAATATACTTGTGGCCTTTTTTAAAATCTCGCTGTGAGATCTATTCACACCTATCTTAATCGTAAGAGACGGGTTTCTGAGCCCAGCAGATCTTGATGCTTCAGAAAAAAAGTCATAAGTCACGAGCATTCACTGGGACGGATAAACTGGTCCCATAACTTGAAATATTCCCTCATTACACTGTCTCGTCACCTCTTCTAGTGTTCCCTCTCCCTACCTTCCCCCAGGACACATACGCACTATACCCAAAGAGATTTGAAATGTCACCAGCTAAAATAGTAGATCAAGATTACTACAATGTACTTTTATAACACTCTAGGCTACAATTAAAACACCCTCTCTGTAATATAACAATGGCACAAGCTAATGGAACAAAGCTTAATTAGTTGACATTAGCAAAAACAACATGTACCTAAACGCACTTGACAGATCTTCCTCGCAACATCCTAAGTGCATTTAGAGCTTCAAATTTAAGTGCACCCGAGTGATTGTATCACTGTAATGGCCGCGTATTCTTGAGAATCAGTCTGAACTCAACATATGAATCTACATAATGATCTTGGATTGGTGCGAAGTCATTAATTATCATTAGGATGACAGGACTGGCATTCTTAACAACAAAAAGAAATTAAAGCCTTAGGACGAAGAGTGTGGCCTATATTTCTTATAAAGTCAGTTACGGGCTCGGACCACTGGCTCGAGAATCGAAGGACATTCTTTCTCTGATGATCTTCTTACTAAGCCTAGGCTGAATTCGAACAACATAATCGGTTGACTAGATACGAGTTAAACACATTCTGAATCGGTTCACACTCACGCACCCGGTTACTAACCCACTTTATCAGATTCAGTTCACGTCTACCTATCTATTTGCTGATCCACATTACCAAATTCGGTTCATACCGACCTATCAGGTTACCAACCTACTTTTACAAATTTGCTTCACACCCACTTTATCTTACTTTCAAACTAAAAATTGTTTACCAAAATCGGGTCATACTCATTAAATCCGATCATTAACTCGCTTTCCATTTTCTGTTCACACCCTTTTATCCGATTACGAACCCATTTTCCTAATTATAAGGGTCAGCTTCCTTTTCAATGTGAGTCCACGAGCCCAAATGAGCAAAATCCAGCGAGTCTCCCTAGACATGCGTGATCTACGGTTGGGGCAAACTTACCAGTATGATTAGGCTGTCTCATAGTTGTACATGATTAGGAAATACAGTCGCCTATGTATAATATGTAACAAAGCAAACTGACTTAGCCTATGCCGAACCCGGGTTCTGTAAACTGGTCAAGGGGAGGTAATGATTCACTTCAGAAACCTGTTAATGATTCGGTTTGAAGTGGGTCTGGGTGAGATAATGACTCACTTCAGAAATGGGATAGTGATCTGGAATGTCCACTTATCTTGTAAATTTAGATCATTTGCCCAAGTCTAATTCTGATGCTTTACTCTCTGCAAATAGTTTTTACATTCCAGTAGTGAAAATACAGCTACAACGTCCTGCTTATGTAAAATGTCCATGGTAACGTAATCGTATAACGTCTTACTCCAGGGAAAAAACAACAACCAGAACAACAATCACAGAAGAATGAGATTAAATGCTACCATTTTTAGTGGCACCAGAAGGCGAATCCTTAACAGAAGTGTTTCGTCCTGTAAGTTCATGAGCCTGTACACGTGACCTCGATTCTGTCATTGGAACTGACCTGAAATTCTTAAAAGAATGATCCTAAAATTGGTGTTTGA
>JAWQUT010000260.1:279195-292243 GCA_033807755.1 Ellobium chinense
TCCTAAGCCCGGTGGTTTACGTTATGGTGTCCTTGGGAAATACACTTCACCTCTGTTTTCCCTACTCAAATCATTTGTGAATGAGTAACAGAGCGCTGTACTGTGGCGACTAACAATTACTTTCTATATATTTCACCTGTACTATTGTGTATTCAGATGTATAATGGACTGAATACTGTTCTTTGTTTATCTGGATTGTGAATGAGATGTATAATATTTGGCATTCTACACCAATTCCCCTTAGGGGTAACTAAAATATTATATCATACAAAGCTGAAGGACATAGAACTCCAAAGCAAAATGAGCTAGAAACCTCCAGATGAAATTTTGCAAATAGAAGCTCTTATATATTATATGCCATAAAATTTTGCTTAAGAGCAAATTTTCTCCTACATTAATTAGCTTGTACGTGAAGGTTGCAGCTTGAACGTTATTAAGTGCAGTATTGGTGCCAATGCTTTTGTTCAGGAACAAAGCAGCAAATGAAATCTGTGTAGCAACAGGTGTTGTCGCTATTATAATGAAACAACAGCACAAGACCCAACAACTGGCAGTGATACTTTACAATAATGAAGGATATGGAGCCAGAGATTTTTTTGTGTTTGTTATAACATCACACTGCCTTTTTATGAGGAAAAGCTGTAAGCACCAAGATATCAAATTTATATAAGACGAATGAACAAAATAAAATACCCCTCTCGCGTCTCGTGTCTTTCTATCAATTGATCAACACTGCACTCGGTACGCTATCTCAAGATGATATGAGACGCATCAAGAAAATGACATAGTGACCCAGGGGGGAAGACAGAGAAAATTATGATCTTACACACGGGTGTCAAAATGTGAAGTCAACCCATAATTTTCTGTACACCGTCAAATCCCGTAGAAACGACAGCACTGCACGCTATAAACAGGAGCAATTTTGTATGCATTCAGTGTGTACACTGTCATCTTCATGACGCCATGCTATTCCCAAACAGTGACGCATGGATAGTGACGTCACGATTATATCCCGCGATCAAGGCTATGAAGTCGTGCACAGACTCCATTTGTCGGTTTTGGGGACGTGGTTACATTTGAGGAAGGGGAAACTCTGTACGGCTTTCTCACATAAACTATGCATGTCTAATTTTGCTTCTACTCTTTAGATCTGGTTGTAACTGCCAAGCGCAAGAATTTGTTTGTGAGGCTTGTTTTGGCATGCCTCTGTTTTGACCTTTATCAAATCTTTTTGAAGGGACAGGGTTGATATCTGTTTCATAGGCTAAAAAAATCCACATTAGTATTTTTGTCAAAATCTTTAAACCGCGTACATTTTCCTTCCACCTGGCCATTTCTAAGATCTTAAGAAAACACGGCTGGAATGTCGGGATTTTCATCTTCCTCATGCCGTCATTACAAATGCTGTGTGACGTCATAAAGCGAGAAAATCTAGCAGTCGATTGGTGCGGACGCATGTGCAAACCATTTGGGCCAGTCCCATCTAAGGTTGAACTTTCGTGAATCAGTCATTCGGGTTCTGCGTGAAAACACATTTCAATAAATCTAGTCGTGGTGTTGATGTTCGTCTTCAGCTCGATGAAGAGATTAGATTTAGATATTTATCTTGTTCTATAGATAATGCAGTTGTCTCTGCTTTAACACATGACAGTGTGACTTTTAGTCCTCATTCTCCTACCTCTACAAAATTAGTTAAACATTCGTACATTGTCTGAGAGAGCATTTTTAAAAATTTATTTCAGTAATTTCTTATTTTTACGATCATCTTTTTGTTTCTGTTTTATTTCCGTCCTCAGCAATTTACCAGTGACATTCTACACCCTTAAAAAACAGTCACACATCTCTTAATTGCTCGAAAAGCTTTGTTTTATCTGAGTAATTTCCCTTTTGTTTTGTTTTGTTTTGTTTTGTTTTGTTTTGTTTCCGTCTTCCTCGATTTTCCAGTGACATTTTACACCTTACAAAATAGTTTAAACATCTTTACCTTGTCCGAGAAAGCTTTATTTAATCTGAGTAGTTTCCATTTTTTTGAAGTTTTTCGTTTTGTTTTGTTTTCCCTTCCTCAATTTGCCACTGACATTCTGCTCTACTTTTCATCATCAGCCCTTCCTGGTTGGACCTGAAACTGCGGTACAAATCCATCGACCTCCGGCGTCACTCAGCGGGGTATCATTCCACACTAATTAAACGATGGACTTAACCATATTGTTATTTGCCATCTGATCTCGTGAGTTCGGAATCAACGCTGCTGGGACAGAATATAACATACAAAGACATCGTCACGGATATTGCCATATCGAAGCTCAGAAGAGGGCAGGTGCCCACCATTGCTCACTCTCACGCCATGGATAATTATTTCTGCGTCTAGGATGTCGGTCATGGCCAACAACGGGTTACTTCTGAGCTTGGAAAAACAATTTCGGGGTATGGACTTAAATACTCATCGTTAAAAGAACAGCTTGTAGAGGGTTAACGTCCGGAAGTTTAAAACGCATTTTTTTTAAAATTGTGCACACTTGCACATGAAAATGAAATCATCTATAATTGATAAGTGATCAGTGGAAGATTAGAAAACAAGTTTGAATGATGCACACGATGATAGAGCATCAAAATAATCGATGACAGAAAGTCTGTCTCCTGAAATAACACTCTGGACAAAATGTCTCCTCCACCCAAGTCGCTGTTCAAAAACAAACCTCAGTGACGTACTCTGTGGCAAAATATTATCTGGTCATCGGAAACATGATAAAATAGGATAACTTCTCTCTGGAAATGATGCTGTTGGCCTAATTTTACCACCCCCGCAGCCAAACTATCCTCTAGGCAAAGGATGTTCTTCAGTGCCGTTTAAATATCTTTCAGCATATTAATTTAGTTCAACTCAGGCATAAAACATTTTAAAAAATCGATCATCGGAAACAACATTTATCCCGAAAGTGACCTTATGGGCATAATGTTCCTGTTAACCAAGAAGCTGTCTAATAAAGAGATATTCTCCGATGTCCTTTTGACCATATTCAAGATTCTGATTCAGAATAACTACCTTGGTCTATGTATCCGACATAAAACAGACCATCGATCAATAATCGAAGGAAAGGAATTCTTCTATGGAAGTAAAATGACCTCATGTGTCTCATAGTCTTGTCAGCTAGACAACTTCTCAGGCAAAAGATGTTAATCTGCAGTGTCACTCTAACTTCATCCAACATTCTTATGCAGTTCAATCACTTTGGTCGACGCCTCTGACACAGAATATTCAAACCAGTCGAGCATCAGAATAAAATAGATTTCTGTGAACTATCGGTCACAATGATACTGCCAACCCAGCTGCGATCCAGGACCAAGATCTTGTTCAAGTTTGTCTTGACCTCATTCAGCATCAATTTGTTTACTGACCTTAGCCAGCTGGGTGTAGTGGGATCACAACAGGAAATTCACATAGGCGTCTTGGTCCCCCTCAGCGGAGACAAGAGTATGGGCTCGGAGGCCATAACGGCTGCCTACCTCGGCGTACAGGATATCAACGAGGATCCGACCCTGACAAACCTGAGACAAGGGAACTATACTTTCCAAATTGAGATCAAGGACACGGGCTGTGATACGGGTCAAGGTTTAGAGGAGGTTGTGGAGATGGTCAAGGATCTTTCACATCAAGGGCACCACGTGGAAGCTTTTATCGGTAGGCGCTGATGTGTGTGTGTGTGTGTGTGTGTGTGTGTGTGTGTGTGTGTGTGTGTGTGTGTGTGAGTGCGCGCGTGCTCTGTGTGCTGTTTGTGTGTATTATTCATCATTGTAATTATAGTCCGTGTGTGCTGTTTGTGTGTATTATTCATCATTGTAATTATAGTCCGAATCATCATTGCATCATCCTCATTATCATCATCATCATCATAGTCATCATCATCACTACTACAGTTATTTTGTCGCCTTGAGTACATCACAGTCATAGCTCAAACACAGCAGTCACCACAATCAGAATTAGAACTTTGAACCGAATGAGTTACTACGCCCACTATCGTTCTTATTATTATTTTCATCATCATCATCATCATATTTTTATTATAGTATTTTAAACTTAAGAACTCTTAGAACAGATGTAGAAAAGGGTCCAGAGATTTGAGAACTTGCGTATTAACTATGGGATCTATTACAACCGTAAAAATTATGTAAACTTAGCATGTTGAACGCTATTAAGGATGCATTCAGCACAGCACCGGTGCATTGTTGCAATTCTTACGATGGTAACATCTCCCGTCGTTAGTGCGCAAGCTCTCAAATTACTGATTTTCGAACTCAAAGGTCTTAGTCAGGCACACACTGCAACATCATCATTATCATCATGAATAAAACTATCAGTTTTGTCATCTCCTTGTTCATAACAATAAACGGCAGCATAATTATTATCATTGTCTTAATCACCCTTTTCATTATAAAGTTTTACCTTTGTCATCAGGGTAAGACAGTCATGTGAAATACTCAACTCTTTTCAGGAATATAACGGAATACGTTAAGTAATGTTGCAGTATTAAAAACAAGACAAACACATTTGTCACTATCAGTAATATCAATTTCCTCTTTTGTAGATAATGATAAAAAATAATAATCAAACAAGACAAACACCTATGTCCCAATCAGTAATATCAAATCCCTCTTTTGTAGATAATGATAAAAATTGCAATCAAACAAAAAATTATCTTTCTCTTTGCCGCATTCCAATAACAGTCACAGTCCACGACAGGAAATGTGTTCCCGATCCAATTTACACTTATCGCTACAAAATGGCGTCTCAAGAGAGGCATTTTTGAACTTTAAACTTATGAGATAACAGCATGCTCATTAAAATAAGTGCTCTCCATCTTCCATAATGAATAACATGGTTATGTAATTCCCCATCCTAAATTATATTTGTCTCCCAATTTCCTAAATTCATTAAGAGCATCTTGTAGCCAGTCAAAATCAGGATTAAGTAGCTCTTTGGCTAATTGAAGTTACTGGTAAAATAATGTGAAAGCTCTTAGTGTGTTCTTTCAAGGGTGGAAAAAAATAGTTTTGGTCAACATTATTCTTCCTCGAGGTAATACAGTTGTTTGAAGAGAAAAGAATTCAGCCCATTGCAATAGAAAAACAGTTTGAGAGAATTGTGATTGAAGAACAATATTATACTTTGTATTATAAATCTGATTCATTCACTACACTTCACAAATCTCAGTTATTCACAAATGCTAACCATTTGTCCATGACAGTAATGTTTTCGTGTAGAGAAATAAATTCACTGTGGATTTCTACAAGAAACAAGAATTAGATATCGAATGGCTCCAGTCATCTTTATAACGCATGAACTTTCGGTCTTAACCTAGCGACATAAGTCTTATTTTGACTGGCTGCACATTATAGTGACTTCCTGCAGGGTGTTGTCCACTGTTTGTAAAGATATTTTTTCGATCAGTGTGGGGTTGAATAATGCGAGTCCAAGAAGGTTCCTTATTTAGGGGGGTGGGGGAGAGGAGGGNGTGGGGGGAGGTGGTGTAGCAGAATTGAAAGTACCTGCCGCCCTTCCCCCTCTAGTACTCGCAAGTTTCCTTTATCAGAAAGTTACTTAAAAGATTCCCAGACTAGGCCCACCATCAGATGAGTACAGCTGCCACCCTGATTTTTTGCACACTTTCAAGAACAGCCCCATTCGAGAATGTCTGGAAAATCTTGTTATCATGGCAATATTCCGTTATCTGCAATGACCACGGTCGTGACGTCACCTATCCATACATCACAAAGTGTTCCATCTTTCTATTCTAATTGAATTCCCCTAGGGGAATATTGATGAATGTGCAGTAAATCGTCCCTTGAGAACCTATATATATTATTTATATCGCCTATCTGGGCAAAATCGAGTTATCTCAGGTTTGTGAGACTGGAGATTTCAATTTCTTCAACATTCGAGAGCTCACGCATTAAACGATGGGATCTCTTACCATAGTTAGAAATAAATTAGTGCACCCTTGCACCCTTAATGGCTTTCAATATGCAGAGTTAATGTGATCCTCATCCTGGTAAGAGTCCTTCATTGTTTTATTCCCAGCGGAGAAAAAAATAGATGCCAGTGACACTTGAGACAAATAGGTTCTCAAGGGGCGACATGAGAGGAAACTCATCTACATTTGACACGTGATAGATCATCATTTTTTGAAGAAAACCTAGGGTTTCCCGCTAAATGAATGCAAATGATTCTTGACACTCTAAACCATGCTGATATGCCAGAGAATGCCTTGCATATCAACATCAGCAGCAACAGCAGCAGCAGCAGTAGCAGCAGCAGCAGCAGCAGCAACAGCAGCAGCAGCAGCAACAGCAACAACAACAACAACAACAACAACAAAAAACAACAACAAACAAAAATAAGTTTGCAGAACTTCCGGATTCCTCCATTGTGACAATAGAGCACAAGTATATACTGTAATACTCTGAGCTTCTGCTCTTCATAACAACAGCCTCTGCAGAACATCAAACTCAACATCAAAAAACAAACAAAACGGGCCAAACATTCAGCAGTCACATGTCTAGAACCCTAAATAAAACCTCCATGAAACCATTTTGTTTCGCTCGTTGACACTCTCCAGTACTCTGCACATACAAAAAGAAAAATATGGAAAGTGAACAAAAAATATTATTCTTCAAAGTGCACTTAATATTATGAGAACTTGCGCATTAACGACAGGATCTCTTACCATTGAGAATTATGTATGTACACTGCATGTTCAACGCCAGTAAGGGTGTGTTTAGCACCGATGCACTAAAGTAATTCTTACGATGATAAAAAAAATCCTATTGTTAATGCGCAAGCTCTCAAATATGTTCATGAAACTATAGGAGCAGCCATCTGACTTTGAGCGAACGTTATGAAATTAGGACTCATCGCCGCACGAAAGGAAGGGGATTGTCATGTCTCTATTTTATCCCTAAACTGGTTAATGGGATGCTAAAAATACACTTGACTTATACAGAAGAACAGAAACAGAAAACGAAAGAGTAGTGTTGTTTTTTTTTTCTTTAGATGCACATTATAGGTACCTTCAAGAAAAAAAATGAGGGCATCTATCTGAATTTCAAAGAGCATTGTGTAGAGTGCTTTCAAATTTCATGAAAATATTTGGGCCAGCGCTAGACTAGTGTTACAAAGAGGAACGGATAAACGTAACACGATCACAGACACTTAAACTTTAAAGAAAAACAACAAGCAACCAAACAAACAAACAAACAAAAGCAACGGATAAAATACCAAACATTCACAAAATTACTGCAATATATCAATGTGTCGACCCGATCATGTAAATACTACTATTTACCAACGCAGTCACAGAAGAATATAATCTCAGTTCTGAGTAGTTTAACAACTATAAAAGATCTGGAGATGACTGGTTAACCCTATTTGGCTAATGAAAGGCCCTCCATTATACTGAGGTTGTATGACTGAGAACCACGGTGAAAGCGAGGATTTTTAGGTGCCAGCAATTGTGTACCTGAACACACAATACAGAGAATGTGTACATAAATAGACAGCCGCATACAAAATAACATTCATTAAGCGTCATTGAGTAAAAATAAAATACAACTGATTACGACCATTGTTTGTCATCAAACAGCCTTTGTTTCCTCAGTGTCAGCTTTTTTGAAAGATGTGTCGTGTTGTTGTGTAAGGCACCAATATGTACTCATAAATTACATACAACCGATTACGACCGTTCTTTGTCATATCGATACACACATCAAACAGCCTTTGATTCCTCAGTGTCAGCTTTTTTGAAAAATGTGTCGTTGTGTAAGGCACCAATATGTACTCATAAATTACATACAACCGATTACGACCGTTCTTTGTCATATCGATACACACATCAAACAGCCTTTGATTCCTCAGTGTCAGCTTTTTTTAAAGATGTATCATTGTGTATGGCACCAATACTGTACTCATAAATTACATACAACCGATTACGACCTTTCTTTGTCATATCGCTACACACATCAAACAGCCTTTGTTTCCTCAATGTCAGCTTTTTCGAAAGATGTACCATTGTTTTAGGCACTGATATTGTACTAATAAATTACATACAACCGATTACGACCGTTCTTTGTCATATCAATACACACATCAAACAGTCTTTGTTTCCTCAGTGTCAGCTTTTCCGTAAGATTGTTTTAGGCACCAATGCTCAATGCTGTACTAATACTGACAATAGGCGGCAAGATAAAAGCCATCTCGCTTAAGTTCGTTAATGGGAAGTTCATTCTTAGACAACCCTCACTAATAGCAGTTGTCAATGCTATTCTCTACTTTGATATCCTGGGCCAGAAAGAACCTGCATCATTTTAGGGCAAATTTTCAGTGACCGAGATTATAAACGTCATGTACTTCCTACGCAAGTAAATTGTCACTAATCTAGAATATCGTATCTTTTCCCCATAGATAGCGATCATTTAATATGTTTTTGCATTAATTTTATCAATGAATTGCTGTGTTCTGTCTGTCCAACCATTAACCGATTTCTCTAAGAACATCTCACTTTTAGCTGAATGCTACAGCACATATACTTTTACAAATAAGAGCTAGCGGATTAACGATGTGATCTCTTACCATCTTAAAAATTACGTTAATTCAACCTGTTGAACGCTAGTAAGAATGCATTTAGTACCAATTCACTCATTCCCTGTGATAGTCTACGATGATAAGAGATTCCATTGTTAATGCACAAAGCACTCACATAGCAGAACTGTGATAAAAGTCAATTCAATTCAATTCAATTCTATTTATTAGCTCTTGCAGAGTTCTGCCGCGATTAGAAATTTACATTCTTCGATATTCATATTGTTTGGATCTTCACGAAGGCCAAGAATGCATTGCCTTATTGACTTTAAATCGGCATATTATATAAGCTTAAAATACTATGCAGGCTGTGCGTGGTAAATCCTATTATTCACCCGAGCTACTTCCGACTACCTTCCACAACTGACATACTATAATTATTAATTATCATAGCTATATGAATGACCTCCCTCCCCCCAAAACTTCAACACCCACTGTGTCTCCACGTGATTCCACTCTCTTCTCTCCGCTGAGTAACCCTTTCCTAGCACTCTGATTCATCCTCATTCATTGGCTCCTCCTCAACCTTGCCAGGTGACCTTAGCCTCAATTCACACGCCAGCATGATGGGCTTGACCGGATGCAGTAGTTCGTGGTACGTAATTTCTATTTTGGGATCTTCTTCCCTCGGCTGTGTACTCTCGTTAAGAACGACTTTGACCCTTCTGAGGACATGCACCAAACTTTGTTTCAGCTCCAGGTACGCCAGCCTCATACCAAGGCAGATTCTGGGACCGTTCCCAAACGGAATAAAGGCCATTGGATCCCTCTTCTCCTTCTCCTCTGGTGAAAACCTATCGGGGTCGAACTTCTCCGGCTTGGGGAAAAAGTTGGGGTTCTTCATAAAGTAGTGAATTGGGATCATCACGACAGCGTCCTTAGGGATTGTAATGCCGTTATAGGTCTTGGTTTCCTTGGCGACTCTGTTGACAATTGGCAGGGGCGGGTACATGCGCAGAGTCTCGTTGATCACTTGCTCTGTGTACGACAGTTTGGTCAGCTCTTCTGGAGTTGGTGACTCCGAGGTCACCACCCGCTGGATTTCCTGGTAGACCTTTTCCTAAACAGTGGGCAGAGTTAACAATGCATNTGCTGATATGCCAGAGAATGCCTTGCATATCAACAGCAGCAGCAACAGCAGCAGCAACAGCAGCAACAGCAACAACAACAAACAAAAATATTTTTGCAGAACTTCCGGATTCCTCCATTGTGACTTAATAATAGAGCACAAGTATATACTGTAATACTCTGTGGTTCTTCAAGTGCACTTAATATTATGAGAACTTGCGCATTAACGACAGGATCTCTTACCATCATGAGAATTACATGTACACTCATGTTGAATGCCAGTAAAGGTGTGTTTAGCACCGATGCACTAATTAATTCTTACGATGGTAAAAAATCCTGTCGTTAATGCGCAAGCTCTCAAATATGTTCATGAAACTATAGGAGCAGCCATCTGACTCTGAGGGAAAGTTATGAAATTATAACTCATATCCGCACGAATTGTCATGTCTCGATTTCATCCCTAAACTGGTTAATGGGATGCTAAAAATGCACTTCACTTATACCGAAGAACAGAAACAGAAAACGCAAGAGTAGTGGGTTTTTTTTCCTCTAGATGCACATTATAGGTACCTTGAAGAAAAAAAAAATTAGGATAACTATCTGAGTTTCAAGGAACATTGTGTAGAGTGCTTTCAAATCTCATGAAAATATTTGAGCCAGTGCTAGACCAGCGTTACAAAGAGGAACGGATAAACGTAACACGAACACAGACACTTACACTTTAAAGACAAAAAACGAGCAAGCAACCAAACAAAAGAAACGAAAACAATGCCGAAACATGCACAAAATTAATGCAATATATATAAATGTGCCGACCCGATCATGTAAATACTACTATTTACCATCGCAGTCACAATATAATCTCAGTTCTGAGTAGTTTCACAGCTATGAAAGATCTGGAGATGACTGATTAACCCTATTTGGCTAATGAAAGGCCCTCCATTATGCTGAGGTTGTATGACTGAGAACCAGGGTGAGAATGAGGATATTTAGGTGCCAGCAATTGTGTACCTGAACACACAATACAGAGAATGTGTACATAAACAGACAACCGTATACAAAATAACATTCATTAAGCGTCATTGAGTGAAGTTACATACAACCGATTACGACCATTGTTCGTCATATCGATACACACATCAAACAGCCTTTGTTTCCTCAGTGTCAGCTTTTTTTGTAAGATGTATCATTGTGTAAGGCACCAATACTGTACTAATCTATTACATACAACCGATTACGACCATTCTTTGTCATATCGATACACAGATCAGAAAGCCTCTGGTGCCTCAGTGTCAGCTTTTCCGTAAGATGTATCATTGTTTGAGGCATCAATGCTCAATGCTGTACTACTACTGACAATCGGCGGCAAGATAAAAGCCATGTCGCTTAAGATCGTTAATGGGAAGTTCATTCTTAGACAACCCTCTCTAATAGCAGTTGTGAATGCTATTCTCTACTTTGATATCCTTGGGCCAGAAAGAACCTGCATCATTTTGGGACAAATTTTCAGTGACCGAGATTATAAACGTCATGTACTTTCTACGCAAGTAAATTGTCATTAATCTAGAGTATCGTATCTTTGCCCCAGAGATAGCGTTCATTTAATATGTTTTCCCCCATTTATCAATGAATTTCTGTGTTCTGTCTATCCAACCATTAACCGATAACTCTGAGAACATCTCACTTTTAGTTGAATGCTACAGCACATATACTTTTACAAATAAGAGCTAGCGGATTAACGATGTGATCTCTTACCATCATAAAAATTACGTTAACTCAACCTGTTGAACGCTAGTAAGAATGCATTTAGTACCAATTCACTCATTCATTGTGATAGTCTACGACGATAAGAGATTCCATTGTAAATGCGCAAAGCACTCACATGGCAGAACTGTGATAAAAGTCAATTCAATTCAATTCAATTCAATTCAATTCAATTCAATTCAATTCTATTTATTAGCTCTTGCAGAGTTCTGCCGCGATTAGAAATTTACATTCTTCGATATTCATATTGTTTGGATCTTCACGAAGGCCAAGAATGCATTGCCTTATTGACTTTAAATCGGCATATTATATAAGCTTAAAATACTATGCAGGCTGTGCGTGGTAAATCCTATTATTCACCCGAGCTACTTCCGACTACCTTCCACAACTGACATACTATAATTATTAATTATCATAGCTATATGAATGACCTCCCTCCCCCCAAAACTTCAACACCCACTGTGTCTCCACGTGATTCCACTCTCTTCTCTCCGCTGAGTAACCCTTTCCTAGCACTCTGATTCATCCTCATTCATTGGCTCCTCCTCAACCTTGCCAGGTGACCTTAGCCTCAATTCACACGCCAGCATGATGGGCTTGACCGGATGCAGTAGTTCGTGGTACGTAATTTCTATTTTGGGATCTTCTTCCCTCGGCTGTGTACTCTCGTTAAGAACGACTTTGACCCTTCTGAGGACATGCACCAAACTTTGTTTCAGCTCCAGGTACGCCAGCCTCATACCAAGGCAGATTCTGGGACCGTTCCCAAACGGAATAAAGGCCATTGGATCCCTCTTCTCCTTCTCCTCTGGTGAAAACCTATCGGGGTCGAACTTCTCCGGCTTGGGGAAAAAGTTGGGGTTCTTCATAAAGTAGTGAATTGGGATCATCACGACAGCGTCCTTAGGGATTGTAATGCCGTTATAGGTCTTGGTTTCCTTGGCGACTCTGTTGACAGTTGGCAGGGGAGGGTACATGCGCAGCGTCTCGTTGATCACTTGCTCTGTGTACGACAGTTTGGTCAACTCTTCTGGAGTTGGTGACTCCGAGGTCACCACCCGCTGGATTTCCTGGTAGACCTTTTCCTAAACAGTGGGCAGAGTTAACAATGCATGTTAATAAGGCACTCATCTACTACAAAATGGTAAGAGTTTTGATATTCTTAAATCATATTCATAATAACTATGATGATGATGATGATGATGATAATAATAATATTAATAGCAGTCGTTATGCTAAGAAGGAGTAGGCTGAAAAATACGACAGCTCTGCAACTAATTTAAGTATATATAATGTTAGCATAATGACAGGAAGCAATATCTGAAGCTAAAATAAATGATAATGAAACCTTTAAAAATTTTGCAGATTAAGAATGTGGTTGTTGTTTAAGGCACGGCATGAGCATAATCTGTAACAATTATTATATAGTGTAACTTTATTTTGGAAGCTCAGCTCTGAAAATCTTTATCTAGAGAAATTATTTGATGGGCTGTTGCAAGTTTCTAAACACTTCTATCGTTCTAGGGGACCACAAATACCGCCAATAACCCAGCCAGCCAACTAGCTTCGAACACGCCCCCCTTC
>JAWQUT010000260.1:292309-339234 GCA_033807755.1 Ellobium chinense
CCCTCCCCCCCCCCCCCCCCCTTTTTCAAAAAAAAAACGATGCAGTAAGTATATAAATTATAAATGAATACTGAATTTCCTTTTTTAAAGTTTTTTTGAGATTGATGACGAAAGGATGTATGATTCGTGTGACAAAAAACACATGACAGAAGAAACGTATCTGCTAAAAGTAAAAAAAAAAAGAATTGAGGGGTAGAAGGAGTGTAAGGGACACTTTGTAGCGCGTTTCACCTGTATGTCTTGGTTCACGGCAAGCTCATACAAACACATTTGCAATGTCGTCGCTGTTGTCTCCAGACCTGCGAAGATGAGCAACATTGAATGGCCCAGTATCTCTTCCTCTGTCAGTCCTTTCAGTGGCTTCATGGGTATTCCCAGACTCGGGGCTATGGACTCGTCGTCGGTTTTCTCAATCTGGCCCACTGAGGCGTCATCACTGGCTTTGAGAAGCAGGTCAAGAAAGTCGATACGAGATTTCTCTGTTCTCTGCTTTCCCTGTTGCTTCCTCTCTGCAATCGTAGTTTTCAGAACGGCGTCGAAGTATTTGTGTGCTTCCAGATTGATACGATCAAACAACTGCATTTTGAAGACGTGAGTGCAAAGTCTCTGGACAAAGGGAATGAACCTGATAAACTGGTCAAGAATGATGAAAGGAAGTCCACGACGAATGTAGAGCAAGTTCTTTGCGTGTTCATAGAACTCTTCGTCCTTGTGACTGATAAATGAAACGTCCAGCCCAAATGCTGTCTTGGCGATGATTTCACCGGAATATCGACCTGAAACGTCTTTGACATCGATGATCGTACTTTCGTTGGCACATTTCTCAAAGAATGCCGCCAGATCCTGAGCAGATTTGTCCACGGATTTGGAGATATGCTTCAGCTTCCCTGATGTGAAAGTCGGCGACACGATCTGTCGGTGGCGCCGCCATTCTTCCCCTTTGGCGAAGAATAGGGATTTGGCGACGGAGGTACGACTCATAAGTTTTCCTGCTCTGTCCACAAAGTTGTTGGAGTCTTTGATCATGACGTGCCTGATAAGGTCAAGGTCGGCCGTGACCAAGGCGAAACGCCCCCTGGTCTTGATGCCAAATGTGCCGCCATACTGATTAAGAAGTTCCGTGACTTTCTCTCTGAAAACCACAATATAAAAAATGTATTCTTCTTCATCCTATTATTATTATTATTATCATTATTGGTTACAGGCCTGTTCCCTCTTTTGGCATGCCCTGCTTTCAGTAATAAGGGCTCCAGGGGGGAAATTTTGATACCATGGGAATCTGTGTCCATTTTACTTTATTTTACCAGACACTATTTAGCCCTGGGCTGGAACTGCCAGGTCAAGGGTGTGCTCAGGCGGAAGAGGAGGGGTTTGGCATTGACCAGTGAAAAATGTAGGGTCTGTTTACAAATAGCAACCAAGCTCAAAATTTCAATGGGCTTGCTAGGGTTGGGTAAGTCTTAAAATTTGGGCCACATAATGAGCTTCAATCTGGTATGGGTCTGGGTGAAAGCTAAAACTTTGGGTTCAGAGGGCAGCTCAAAATGTTAATATAGCCCATAGAGGAAAAAAGGGTCCAATCCTATTACAGGTCTGTAACCTATTATTTTTTAATTTGGACGTAGATTACTATATAAAGGTTCACAGACAATGAGATATGGAGCCAGGAAGGAGGGGGGTTGGGGAGAGATGAGAATGATGTGAGGAGAGGGATAAAAGATGTAAGGACATTCCCACGTAACAGTGCAATGAGACTGAAACGTTGGACTTAAAGAACAGAGGAAGAACGCCTTTATGGAGGGGGGGAGGGAAGGAGGGAGGGAGGGAGAGCAAGCAAGAGAGAGAGGGAGAATAAAATGGTGAAAGATATTTGAGAGGGACAAAGGAAGGAATTTATAGAAATGAAGTGAGAAGAAGGAAAAAGAAATGTCATGTTTGTGGATCGATGATCGTTCACTAAGTACAGTGTCACCATCCAGAACAAAAAATATTGAATTTGCCACGAACTTAACATCGGGTTACTCGAAATGTAGTTTATATTTTATCTTATTATAGTAATCAAGAATTTGCTAACAAAAGTAATCACAGAACCAGCAGAGCTTTTCAACGTATACAGTAAACTATACTGCACGAATCCGTTCACACATCTAATTCTTTTCAAGGATCTTGCTTTAGACATTTGCTGTAGCAAGCTGAGTGCGTGTACATCATTAAAGTCATGATAAATCCATTTCCTTTGTTCTGTGGATTTTTTTCAGCAAGCTAAGCCAAGCAGGCATCAATCTTGTAAAAATTCATGTCCTCTGTCCAACTGTCACTTTGCAATTTTCTTTCGCTTTCCCCCTACCCGTCCCTTTCTCTCACCTGAAGTTCTCGCCAACAAAATGAAACCTGGATAGCTTTGGACTTCTGACGCCATATTGGCTCCACGTCTCCTCATGTGCCAGTTTGTAATAGTAGTAGACTGCGCAAACGAGAGCGGCCAGGGCCAAGTAGACGGTGGTTGCTGAAGATGAATAAGTTGATGCTTCTGCCGGGGTGGATGTTGCTGTTGTGGATGTCATGCTGACGAGCCAGATTTTACTGTTGTGTCAGACAATAGCAAAAGAAATTAAAGTAAAACAGGGTTTAAAATGACCGATAAAGGAAGGCGTATTGGATTTCGACTTTCGACCACAGTTTGCAATCTGAGCGATGTATATATGATATAATAATCTTATTGCATAATTCCTTTCAAGTATTTCTCTCTCTTTATTTCTTTCCTGCCATCTCTTTCTATCTCTTTTTTTTCTCTATCTCTCCCCCTGTATCTCTCTCTCTCTCCATGCATCTCTCTCTTTCTCTCTCTCTCTCTCTCTCTCTCTCTCCCTCTCTCTCTCTCTCTCTCTCTCTCTCTCTCGTATCTGCATAAAGCCATTACTGAAACACCCCTCTCTATTTGTTCTACATCCTAAATATTCTGCAATTTCAAATTCACGCTGCAATGTGTCTAGTTATTATACACACACACACACACACACACACACACACACACACACACACACACACACACACACACACACACACACACACACANGCTTAGTTCTTGCTTTGGTTCTTGCTTCATGGAGTGAACTAACTATATGAGAATGAAAGAAAAGCCTTTCTAGAACCCCTTCATTCCCAAATAAAGACAGCGACCTCCTCAGAGGTGAGGTTCATCTAAGTTTAGATTAGGTAATTATGAAGTTGTTAACAATATTGCTAAGGGTGGGAGTGTATGCCAAAATGAGCTGTTGAAAACACGAAATGTTGTTTTCGATTATACGGTGTGATAGAAAGAAGCAAGACATCACTTAGTCTAAGATTTGTGTGTTCGACTCAAGGGTCAGGTGGTTACATTGTTGTGTCCTCGGGGAAGACACCTCACTCCTCTTTACTCACTCGATTCAGGTGTAAAGGTATGAAGACGCCAATGTTTTTTTCACTGTTGACCATATTAGGTTTTACACCTCTCATTAACTTATCCAGGGGTGCCGTGTCAAAATACTTTCCAAACATGTTGTTTAGCTCTTCCTCCAAATTTTGACACTGCCCATCAACCAGTTAGCTTTTGAGAACTTAGGCAGTGAAGCAGACAGCCTAATATTTTAGGCCTTTTCACTCAGTAAACAGGGTAACCTTACCCACCCAGCAACAACCACAAATTTTATACTTGGGTGACTAAACCTCACCTGCTCTGAGTCTACTGAGGTGTATTTGCACCTATCTAAGCCTTTGAAATTAAAATCCAACCCTTTTCCCCTCTCCCCATGGCCAGTTTTCTGATTTTATAGGGATTAGTTAAAATTGCATATTTTTATGCCAGGTGCTATTGGCATCATTATACCTAAATGACCCTTGAGAGGGCGACGCACTGATGGGCTATTTTTATCTCCCTGCAAATTTCGTCCTTTATTTGCTTCCGGGTTCTTTGCTACGGGTGAAAATTGATCCCTGAGTTCAAAGATAACGCCACGTCATAAGGGGATTTCCCGGTTTTTTCCTCACTGGGATTGGACATTTTCATTAGGGAATTCACCAGGAGAGGAAGATCAACAGTTTAGGTGACAACAAGTGAGCAGTCATATCTGTTTTTGTCAGTTTGTTTTTCATTCTTTGTGTATTTTTCATTCTATGTACAGGAAGATCTTAAGAGAAGAGACTTGTCCTGTCCCTCAATATATATATGTGTGTGTGTGTGTGTGTGTGTGTGTGTGTGTGTGTGTGTGTGTGTGTGTGTGTGTGTGTGTGTGTGTGTGTGTGTGTGTGTACACTTTACGTCTGTGAACGACCACCGTAAAAACCGTTGAGGCAGTTTTTAATATTATGACTCTAAAATGCTGTCATTGTCTGACGGGCATTGCCAATGATATACTGGAAAGCCCTGATAACAGTACAAGACTTCCAATGGGACTGATTTTGAGTTTCATGATTATTTAGGGGGGCCAATGTAACACATAGGTGATGCAGTAACGTATAGTAGACCACTTCTGTGTTGCAATGATAAGAGCTTGCAATTTATGTTAATATGTATGCACAAGTTGCTGGTCTTCCGAGGATTAAGAACTTAAATCGTGTTGCCGTCTCGTCGAAACTGATCTAAGAGTATAATGCATGTCCAGTAACACTGCCCTTTACTTAATTTTGACCTATATATCAGAGCCAGTTCAAATGATAGCTTTAAAAAGTTCACGGAGGCCATGTGGGAGATGGGCTAAGGAGAGAATACCCCCGCTTACCCCCACGCCCCCCTCATCACCAGAGTAAACAAACCAGAAACAAGCAGATCCACAGGACTGGTGTTGGCAGTGAAGGATAAAGCCAGCAATTAATAAAGCAAAGCTATTGGGGTAGGTGCCAGGATGTGTTCCACACTTTTTTGGTGCTGGTGGTATACGGAGGGGGGAGAGGGGGAGGGGGGAATTGAGGCAAAAAAAATGTATCACTTCCTGATTTGAAATCTGCTTCGCAGCGCGAGCGCTCAGACGAGTTAACCATTCTGGCCTAGCCTACTCACCGGTGGTTTTGGAGCCATGCAAAGGAATTAATCATTTTTTAAAGCTCCCATGCACCACGCACCCGGTCTGTATATGTAGGGCGTAATTATAATAAATCTTCCGTGAACCCTCACCAAAAGTCGGCGACCCACAGGGGAAATAATCACTTTCTTTATTTTTGATGAACTCGGCTTGCATTTGGGGCATTTATTCCGATTAAACTTCCTTGCACAGTCACCAGGTCTTTGGCATCTTTTTTTTCTCTTTTTCATTTTTTAATAGTATCCCTGTAATGAACTGCAGGATTGTTGAAAATCTGTCTGATTTCTCAACGTTTTATCCCATGAAACTTATGCCTACTTCTAATGGCTTATTTTTTTATGGCAAGAAAAAAAAGTGTATGTGTGTGTGTGTGTGTGTGTGTGTGTGTGTGTGTGTGTGTGTGTGTGTGTGTGTGACACTCCACGAACTCGAAAATCATGGAAGCCATTTGATCACACTGACCTCGTATGGTACTGTAGTTTAATTTTAAATGTTTAACGGAGGTAGAGACAGTCCAAGGCGCAATAGATCTATCTTTCTTAATGGTATGCCATAGATTTTCTTCTCTTAGTAAATACTGCTGTCAATTTACCATCAGCTTAGCCATTCATCAAGTCATAATGGACTAATATCGTTACATGCTATCGACAAAGTCATCCTTTTGTTCCTTACTGGAACACGAACAGTTATTCTGAATGAGTTTCTCCTGCGTTAAATGTATGAAAAATTCCGAGATACACCTAACCCTAACTCTCCATCAGCTGATATCGATAAATGCTACCGACACAGAGTTAGCATTTTTCTCCTTACTGGAACACGGGAATTTTTTTTTTCTGAATGCATTTCTTTTGTGTGAAATGTATGAGAAATTCCGAGAAACGCCTAAGCCTAGTTCTGAGTTGGCTTAAGCTTCAGGCATGACTTGTTTCCACGGACTCCCTGTGGGCTTTGGAAATGCCTGGCACTGAATCCCGAACACGTCAGGCGGAATTAAAGGAGGGAACTTGATGAAAGTGTTAGAGTCCCGATACAAAAAAAAAAAAACCTTCGAATGAAGATCTTGGAGCGGTGTGTTTGGAATGATAAAGAGGCTTACGGGCATGCAGACGGATGGATGGATGGACGAACGGATGGATAGATGAGATGGATGGATGGATGAATGGATGGATGGATGGATGGATGGATGGACGAACGGATGGATGGACGAACGGATGGATATGGATGGACGAACGGATGGATGGACGATGGGATGGGATGGATGGATGGATGGATGGATGGATGGATGGATGGATGGATGGATGGATTAAAAACCTACTGTGCAGTATTTGACCCTAAGAAAAGTTCCTTTACCGCTAAAAGTGTAAGCTAACGTTTCAGTCGCAATGGAATCTTATTACGGCAATTAACGCTATGCATATTAATTAGTCTTTTCTACGGATTTGTTTTTAAACGGTAGGGGGTTGGGGTGGGGTTGGGTGGGTGGAGGCGGGATGAGGAGCAGAGAAAGGGAAAGAGATCTGAGGGTTGGGGTCCTCTGTCTTAAGGATAGTCTTTTTATAAGTCGATGGCAAAGTAGATTTAGCCTTTGAGACTGATTACTTCCCTTGCATGTCTCTTCTTTTTGTTTATTATGCACAGGTGGGTTACTCCTTGTCGACACAACGTGAGTGCAGTACAACAATAAGAAATATTATTATTTCCCTTGCGTGTCCCTAACCTCCGGATAGCATACCTTTCTTGTTGTTGTTGTTGTTGTTGTTGTTGTTGTTGTTGTTGTTGTTGTTGTTGTTGTTGTTGTTGTTGTTGTTACATTTGCCTCAAGTAAAAGAATGGGAATGGAAAGTGCCTTTCCCGGAAGACGCTACAGTGTATATCCCCTAGCCCGGGTTCCGAACTAAGAAACCTATGAATGATGTTTCTTTTGAAAATGAGAACGACTCACCAGTCACCGCCAACCCCCACCCCCTCGGCTTTTCCAAATCCTTCCCTTTCCCTCCATCGCCGGCCCAAGCATGTAACTCGTCCTCAATTTATCCTTAATTCGTCTAAGAAACGTCTTTGGCCTCCGGGTCACGTCAGTCTTGATTGGCACCGCGTGATGCCTCGTCAAGGGCTATCTTTAAGTTAAAGGTAAAAGGATGCCTGGAATTCAATTACATGTCAAATGTCAAATTATTTTATTGCCAGAGGTCGACAACCTTTCTTTACCCTAACATTACGATCAGTGGCCGTGTGCATAATCCTTACGTTAGTTAACGCACTGCGGTATCCGCGGGAAACTCCCAAATAATTAGTAATGTTCACTGTGGTCAACGCAATACCTTAATTAACGTATGGATTATGCATACGGTCACTGATTCTTTACTTAGCCTCTTATTTAATTTTTGGTATGTATGATATATTGGTCACTTATTGACTCCCGTCTAATGAATGTACTATTTACATAATTGTATTATTAAAGAGAGCAAAACAGGTCATGGTACAAGTGTATGGATGTTTGATTGAGTCCTCTGATTAATCCGGTCAAGCAAACTATATCCAAGCTGTCGTGAAGTTGCAATTAAGCGGAGTTAAAAGGAAATATCAATGGTGAGGGTTCATGAGGGTTTGATTAATTTTAGGCTTGTAATGGGTACTATCGTAACTATCGTTTCTGAGTATCGATATATTTGATAATCTGGTTTTTCGATGTTGGTATCAAAACTGAAGTCTGGAATTTCACCACAATTTCGATAATTTCTATGGAAGTAGTAATAGTTTATCGGGCCCAGGTTACCTTTCCTTCAAGCAATATCGAAAAATGTCAAAAATTCTTAGAGGTAGCAAAAGGAATCGAAGTACAAAGTATCAGAATCGAAACAGACTGGAGACCTTCGATACGTAGAGCATGGAAACTGAGGTTCACGATGTATAACAATTCCGATATCTGCCCACCACTATGCTAGTCATTGATATCGTTAAAATAAAACAGATCTCTGTGCTTTAACCGAGATATCTAGGCTGGACAAACAAAACCCCCCGTCTTGTCTTTCAGTATTTCATGCTTTGCCAACGCACCGAGAACACTAACTTTTATTTTCTTAAAGAAATCAATAGTGAAATCATGACGGCCATTAACAGACTTTTCTCTCAAGTCAAAATATATCCGGGTGACCTGCCTAATCACGTTTGCCTCAGTGATCAAAGTAGAAAGCTGGCTGATGAGGCACAGGGCATCGGGCTCATGTTTAAGTGAACGTTTGTGTTATCACAAAAGGAATACGCTAGTCTGGCACGATTTCGCACGAGGATACAATTTCACTCATTATCTTATTATATCAATAACGTAAAGTATTGCCATGAGTAAAAGTTGTCAGCTCTTCATAATG
This sequence comes from Ellobium chinense, assembly GCA_033807755.1. Taxonomy (NCBI): domain Eukaryota; kingdom Metazoa; phylum Mollusca; class Gastropoda; order Ellobiida; family Ellobiidae; genus Ellobium; species Ellobium chinense. The sequence goes on from JAWQUT010000260.1 coordinate 300,738, forward strand.
ATTGCATATTAATGAGATAATGTGCCTTTCAAAACAAGTATTCTACCCAGTCAGCAGTATTTTGAGTGGAGCTAAAATATTTCATAGGAGCACAGAAATGATAGCGCCTAACTGCACACCTCATATTCAAACATAAATCCCCAAATCGTGCAACACTGGGAAAAAATGGNGGGGGGGGGGGGAATGACGACTAGAAATATGCGATTACATGTTGAAAGTTTTCCTTCCAGCGAACAGGAACCTAATCTTGATTTTTTTTTAACCTTTAACTTATAGTAAACTTTCATTAAGTATTTGACAATAATAGTTTCCCGAAATCGGTAAATTAATGACAGGTGGGGGAGGAGGAGGGGGAGGGTGTGGGAGCAGGGGGAATTCTCCCTAAGGTATGAAGAAGGTATGGTTGTTTTTTTTTCACTGTTGGCTATATTAGGTTTTACACCTCTCATTAACTGATCCAGGAGTGCCAGGCCAAAATATTTTCCAAACATATTGGTTAGCTCTTGACGCAAAGAAAAATGCCCCTAAACAATTAGATTTTGAGAACTTAGGCAGTGAAGCAGGCTACCTAATATTTTAGGCCTTATCCACCCAGCAACAACCCAAAAGTTTTACACTTGAGTGTTTTAAACCTCACCTATTCTGAGTCTACGAGTATATTTGCACCTATCTAAGTCTTTTAAATTCAAATCCAGCCCCTTTCCCCCTCCCCGTGGCCAGTTTTCTGATTTTATAGGGACTATTAAAAATTGTATATTTCTATGCCAGGTGCCGTTGACATCTTCATACCTCAAGGTCTGTAGGTTCATTCCTAAATGAATATCATTCGTCGATTCGGTAATTCGTGATCAGGGAAGATTTTACTTTACTTTACATTTCCGATCCTGCAATCATCTGGAATTGAGCCCTTCGGTGGTATGCTATGGTGTAGTGTGCACGTTTTTTTTCCAGCCGTTTGTGGTTTGAGTATAAGGCGTTTCCAAAGTAGTGGGTTGGGTGGGAGGTACTTCTGTTGCAGATCATTTAGAAAGGAGCAGTTGAAAAGGACGTGTTTCACTCCTTTCATTTGGATAGTCACATAGAGGGCAAAGTGAAGTACGAGGTCCATCCCAATAATAAGTTTCCCTTCCTTATAAACATAAGACGGCTTGTGACAGGCTGATGAAACTTGGCACATTTGTACATTGAGTCTTTAGAAAATTCCCTGTAAAATTTTGTGCACCAGTGCTGAACGGATCTGAAATGAGCTTCCTTTTCCTGTTGACAGTTAGATCACAATGGCCGGCATGATGAATGCTCAGAAAATGAAGGAATCATTCTCGAGATATGACATTCGGGTAATCATAAAATTTTCAATTCTTCTGGGTAAGTCAGCTCCTGAAATACACACAGATCTTTTGACTGCCCTAGGAGACCACGCTCCTTCCATTCAAACTATTAGAAAATGGATGAGAACCATTTCAGAAGGGCGCGTGGACATGGATGATGAAAGCCGGACTGGGCGGCCTCTCACAGCATGTGGAGATGCAGGAATCTCCGCTGTTGAGCAATCTTTAGCTGAAGACAGGAGAAAATCATGTGAAGAGATTGCTGATGAAGTGCCCATTTCAAAGTCTTCAGTTTACCGGGTTCTTACGGAAAAACTTGATAAGAGGAAAATGTTCTCAAAATGGGTTCCCCATTTGTTGACGCCAGACCAAAAAGAGTCCAGGGTGAGATTCTCAAGACAATTCATCCACAGATTTCAAAGAGAGCACAACAAGTTTTTAGATCGAATTGTCATAGGCGATGAAACATGGATTTATTCGTGGGATCCAGAAACAAAAAAAACCCAGTCTGCTGAGTGGAGAAACAGTGATGAACCTCGCCCAGAGAAAGCACGTCGAAAGCAGGGGTCTCTGAAGGTCATGCACATGTTCTTTTTCGACACATCCGGTATCATTTTGCGATGGCCAGTTCCTGTCGGCACCACTGTCAATGCCCAATATTACAAAATGGTTCTGCAAGATAAACTGAGACCAGCCATCAGAAAAAAAAAGCGACCTGGGCTCCTGCAATCTGGAGTCATCTTCCATCATGACAATGCACCTGTGCACACTGCCAGGATGGTCACCGAGCTGCTGGACCAATACAAGTGGGAAGTTTTGGAGCATCCACGCTATTCTCCAGATCTGGCCCCATGTGACTTTTGGCTCTTCCCAAAAATGAAAGAACACATTCGGGGCCAAAGATTTGAGTCAGAAGAAGACATTATTTTTGCCACACAAGCAGCCATCAGACAGCTGGACAAAGTCTCTTACGTCACTGCATTTGACGGCTGGTTGCGGAGAATGCAAAAGTGCATAGACAATGACGGTTGCTACGTTGAATATATCATAAAATGAAGGTATGCTATGTAAAGTTTCATTGTTCTTGATCATTTTGTTTCTGAGTTATTGCGGAGGGAAACTTATTTTTGGGATGGACCTCGTAATCTGCGCCTGGATTCGGTATAGATGTGCACTGAGTATGGCGTGATGTGTGCGCACACGGAAGACAATAACCGGGTCTCTTCTTTTGAGGATATTAATTGGGTCCTTGGAGTTTGGGTTTGTCATGAAAGGAAATAAAGTTCTACTATATTTTTGCAAAATGCCCATTCATTCATCCATTTCTCCTTCATATTAGATTTGATAATCTGCTTAACAATTTATTGTGATTAGGGAAGACAGCACGGTCGTAAAACTATGTCTTGTGAGTTGTTCTCACAATCCGAAGACTCTAAGGTCTGCGGTCTGTGGGTTCGATTCTCAAGTCGGAATGTTTGTGCTGTAATGTCCTCTGGAAAGATCAAGTGTAATTGAGTAGCTGACTTTAGAACCGGGAGAGCCAAGACGCTGCATCGTGGCGACTAGCATGATCTTGTATAATACGTCATTTGTAATACTGTGTATGTAAATGTATACTTTATATTGTTCTGTGTGTAAGTGCTTTGTGATTGAAGTATATAAGACTACTGTATGGTATTGTAAAACAAAATTCCCTTTGTGGGCTAAATAAAAATCCTGATTTCGTTTTTCATTTGTAACAACACAAATATTATTGCCCGACTGAAAACATGGAACGGTTCCAAACCATGACAGATATAGACTAGTTCATCGACTTGACATAGGAATCTGATGAATAAATTCTGAGTCCTTTAAACAAGTAATCCATAATGATAATTGCTCGGGAAGAAATTACAGTGTTTACGTCCGGAAGATTTTCTCGTTTATAGTTTTGTTGAACTGGTGAAAACAAGAGCACAGTAGCTCATGACAAATCGAGGGCAATGAGTAATATTCACAGTGTCTACCTACAAATACAATGGAGTACACTTATTACTGACACGCATAGTATGTAAACACGGATACTGAGTACAGTATTTTTGGTCCTGCTTTTTCTTCTCTAACGCTACGTGTATGGTTAATACGTATTTCTGTTCAGGAATACTCTTTTGGTCCGTTCCAAAGTGTATGTATTCTCCGTGCTTCGCTGTACATTATAATTCTCTGAACGCAGGATAAGCAAACGTCAGTGATATCTATATACTTTTATAATTTCAAGATGGACTTGGGGGTCTATATTTCTCTATTCTGCCACCGGTCGTACGTGACCAACCTTTAAGAGTGAATAAGGTACATTTCCATCAAACAAAATCGACAAAATACATCTATGCTTATATATATATATGTGTGTATATATATATATATATTGTGTTTTTTTTGCGGATACTTCTCATTGCCTATTGTCGTCAAGTTTTTAAATTTAACAGGGCGCCTGTCAAGCTTTGCTCTGAATGGCTAAGCCTTGGAAAGCCCTTTTGTCAGGTGTAGGTGAAGAAGTGCACTTTGTGCATTACCGTATAGGAAAGAGTGATACGTTCTTGTAGGTTTCGGTATGCTGTCTGAATGCGCGTTTATCTGAGATAATATCCTCGCAGATTTTTGCGTGGGGTCTAGCTTGTGTATTCTAAAATGACACGCGACCATTTCCAATGGGAACATTAGCATTGCTCAACCAGATCACAGGTGTCAATTATTTTTTCGATTAATCTTTGAATGGAGATGCGCAATAGCCGAAACTCGAGTCTGGAATATTTGAAACAAAAGAGACGGGCATACGATAAACCGCTCATTTTCTGGAAATATTTTTAATATATACACCAGAAGGGATTATAATGCTGGAATTTACAATGGAAATTGCTCTCGCCACGTAAATATGTCAGTTTTTTGACAGACCTGCAGTCGCCTGTTCCACGCAGATGGAGTAGTTATGTGTTGGTTTTTATTGTTTTTTTTTTTATGCTCGTGAGGTCGATAACCCTTGTTATGCGCGGAGAACTCACTAGAGTTCATCCCCACCCCCACCACACCCCACCCCCCGTCCAAATTCTGAAATTCCCCAGCCCACAAAATGTTCAGACTGTCTATAAGAGAAACTCCTATCAGAGCCACTTGTTTACAGCCCAGCATCTGAGTAGCTGGTAATGAAAAAAAACTGACATACACATTCGAGTTAGAATCGAAAATCAGGAATATTACTTGGAAACAAAAAAACTGGCATACACATTCGAGTTAGAATCGAAAATCAGGAATATTACTGGGAAACAAAAAAATTGACATACACATTCGAGTTAGAATCGAAAATCAGAAATATTACTGGGAAACAAAAAAACTGGCATACACATTCGAGTTAGAATCGAAAATCAGGAATATTACTGGGAAACAAAAAAAAACTGGCATACACATTCGAGTTTGAATCGAAAATCAGGAATATTACTTGGAAACAAAAAAACTGGCATACACATTCGAGTTAGAATCGAAAATCAGGAATATTACTGGAAAACAAAAAAACTGACATATACATTCGAGTTAGAATCGAAAATCAGGAATATTACTGGGAAACAAAAAATCTGACATACACATTTGAGTTAGAATCGAAAATCAGGAATATTACTGGGAAACCAAAAAATTGACATACACATTCGAGTTAGAATCGAAAATCAGGAATATTACTGGGAAACAAAAAAATTGACATACACATTCGAGTTAGAATCGAAAATCAGGAATATTACTGGGAAACAAAAAAAACTGGCATACACATTTGAGTTAGAATCGAAAATCAGGAATATTACTGGGAAACCAAAAAATTGACATACACATTCNAAAAAAAAAAAAGTGACATACACATTCGAGTTACAATCGAAAATCAGGAATATTACTGGGAAACAAATTTATTGTCCTTCTGTCTATCTGTCTGTCTATCTGTCTGTCTATCTGTCTGTCTGTCTGTCTGTCTGTCTGTCTCTCTCTCTCTCTCTCTCTCTATCTCTCTCTCTCTCTAATCTAAAACGAAAACTTTTTTCTAAAATTTTGAACATCCAAAAAAAAAAAAATCCTTCACCAAAGAAACAAAGCAACTGCTGTCTTACGTGGAATCTTAGCTGTATTTCAACTCCCATCTAACTATTTGTTTATTTCCATGTAACTTTTTTTTAGACTCTTGGTCAATAACATCATTCAATTCAAAATTTCAAAAGAATATAACTTTTTTTTTTTTTTTGGAATTTTGGAAATCTCTCAATAGAACATCCACTCATGAGGGATATAAATACCTCCACACCCCTCCTCCCCCCCCCCCCCCCCCCCNAACAACAACAGACACTAAAATTAATTTGTAATTCGCCCCTGATGTTTTTCATCCAGGGACATAATTTTGAGTTTTAAGAGGGTTTCGAATAGATCAAACATTTAATGGTATCATGGAATAAGGGTATCATACAGTAACGAAGAAATGACAAAAAAAATCTTAGGAAAAGTCAGAACAATCCGCCATGAAATGAACCCAACGTTGTTTTGCGGTGGGGGAAAAATTTTGAGCGCCACTTTGTGACGAAGGGGAATCGAGACGTGTTATGAATGAGCGCCGCATTTTCATTGGATGTCAAATTGAAAAAAAGGTTGCAATCGAGCGTCTGTTGTTCTGCACTGAAAATAGATAGAGATTTAGTTGATGTCCAATCAGATTAGGCCCACTAGATAACTTTTTCCTCTGTGTGTTTGCGTGAAACCTTCCATGTTTGCTGTACTTTCTTGCCCCTAACTGTCCTGCTGCGTAAACGCAAGCAGCTAAGATATATTGGGTATCTTCAATAGTTTACAAAACACTATATACACACACACACACACACACACACACACACACACACACACACACACAAAGAGAGAGAGAGAGAGAGAGAGAGAGAGAAAAAGAGAGAGAGAGAGAGAAAAATGTGAACATTATTTGCGAAATGCGACAGCAGGCATTGAGTTGTTGGATTACCCTCTAACGTCTTGTACATATGCATACACACGTGACACGTTTACAAGCGAAGTAATTCACTAGTCGATAAATAATAATCCACCAGACCAGAAAACAAAACTGTCTTAACACCAAAGGATAAATCTAATATTCACGTCCATGTGAAATCAATGGGCGCTTTTAAGTACATTGGGCATGCCTTTGTAACATACTTCAAAATCATGGCCGCGCTCAAATGTCAAATGTAATTTTCCCGCTGTTTTGATGATTTGACGTCAGCTGACCTACCTTTAAAAAAAGCTTACAAATGGTGAAGATCCATAATTTTCTCTTTAATCTACCTGTGGCCAAAAAAAAAAAATCATTTCCATGGCAACATAGAGCGCTGTTGATTGACATGGCTAAATATCAAGTGACAAAAACCATGTCGCAGCTGATCAGGTTCAAAGTATGGTATCTTGGAAGAAAATACAAGCCGTCTTGGAGACGATAAAATTTCCGTAGTCGACTGAACTTTTGAAAAGCTAAAGACATGAGAAAGGATCGATTTACGCTCCTCGACCGGCCGCAGTGTATCAACAGTTGGCAACTTGGTAACGTTCCGATATTTTAATCTTGAACTCGATGCAGAAAACAAATCCTACGTGCAGTGTGTAAAATAACCCTATTCGCATGGAACGCCAGAAATCACTTATATTATATCGTCCGTGTTGACGTATAAGGTCGTATTCAACAAATTAGGTCATATGGAGATATGGGTATCATTTTGCTCAGAATTTCAAGCTGCATCTGATGGTGTTATCAGAATTCACATACGACGAAAAAATATCATAGTCGTATAAAATCTTTATGAATAATTAACGTCTTTTGTGCGGACAAAAAGGTCGTAATAAGTATACGACAGTTTTGGACTCAACAAAATAATGATTTCATGACAAATATTGAGAACAAGAATGTCGTATTACTTATACGTATTAGCATTTCAACGGCCAAAGAAAGACCTTTGTGTATTCTGTGAAAAGTACAAATCTGTACCGATCACGAAAAAATGGCACTCCAGGAAATAATGGAAAGACATATGAGAAATAAAGAAGAAGTGAGATCTCTGAGATCCGAACATAAGGAAAATGCGAAACGCAACAAAAAGTTTGCAGCAATCTGTTTTGATCTACAAAAAGTAATGGAATGTCCAGTTGGACCGAACCGTTTATTCTTTTACAAAAGTAAACTGCATGTATTCAATTTAACATCCTACAATTTGGGAAATTCCGCAGTAAATTGCTTCATGTGGGACGAAACTATTGCAAAACGCGGCGCTGCAGAAATAAGTAGCTGCGTATTCAAATTATTGAAAAGCTTGAGTGAAGGAGGTTCAGAGATGATTGCTCTCTAAGCTAACAATTGTCCATCACAAAATAAAAACAAATTCATCCTATCTATGCTTGTACGTGCACTGCATGTAACCCAGGTTCAGAAAATAGCATTAGTTTATCTTGAGAAAGGTCACACGGACAATAACAATGACTGCGTTCACAGCACAACTGCAACAGCTTGTAAGCATGTGGAGATTTACACCCCTCTACAGTATGTCGCCATTGCTCGAACAGCTGCAAAGAATCGGAATCCTTTTTTGGTGACAGTACTGACAGAGATGACCAAAGACGACTTCTTATCCTTTACTTCCTCTGAATTTGCCTTCAAAAACACTCAAAAACACCCAAGGAGAACGTATTCGATGGAAAGAACTGAGACAAATTGCCTTGGAGAAGACAGCATTTTTGTTATAACCATTGGGATGTATGGCGTACTCTGGATTTGCTGATGGGTAAACGGGGTAACAAACCCAAGATGACCAGTAATCCTGAAAAGTTGTACAAGAGTGCTCTCCCAATTTCAAGGAAGAAGTATGATGGATTAATCTGTTTGTGCAAATCTCTCGCCATACCTCCAGCATACCATCAGTTTTACTCAAGTCTTCCCAACAGCGCCCTCGTGGATGATGAAGACCAGTAGCTGTCGTCCACAGTTGTTAATAAACTGGAACGGTGTGTTGCAAGAGCTGCATTTGCATCAGAGAACTATATTACCAAGGATATGGCAGTCATATATTGCAATATTTGACATTAACATGGTTCTAAATTCATTGAAACGATATAGCAAAGTTGCATTGTCGTAAGTCTACATGTTATCGTGATAACTCTCATATCATTTTCAAAGCCCTCCTCTTCTTCATCACTTTCCTGATCATTATTATCACTAATAATAATTATGTCATCAGGATCTTGGCCTTTAATAATACATACCTCATAAGTGTAGTTCTGCCAAACAGGTAAAGAAAGAAACCATTTTAGTTCTTGATGAATGAAGTTTATCAAATATTTCAAGCGTTTGGCAATAATATATTAAGGCTTTTTGAACACTGCAACACCCTGATCATCGTCATCTTCATAGCTGTTTTTCTTGTCGCTTGAGTCTTCCTTGTTTCCTAATCTTTCGGTGTCTTGCTTCTCTTCCTAATTCACCTCCTTCTTGCTTTCTCTTTGTTCTCTCTAAAATCATTTTTGAAGGTCTTTTTTCAAAGTTTCATTTGGTCAGTGCATGAAAGTAGTCATGCTGTACATCTAATAGGATTGATTTTCTAATTATCGATTCACAATTGTAAGTTCTCATAACAAAAACCGGTTAAACCTATGTTTAATGATTACATTTCCCATGATTGATCATGTTTAAACTCGGGCAGTTGATAAAGTATTTGAGTCTGATTAATAACCTTTGTTAAAGAATCAACAAGGTCTTGAAATTCGTACTTTACTAGAGTAATTTATGTCATGTTTCTGAAGAGGTGGTGGAATTTGAAGAGAAGGCAGTGGTGATGCTAGTGGCAATGATATCAATGACAACTTTAAAGATAATTTGGGTGACAACGGCGAAATAAAAAGAAAGGAGAGACATACAGGGAAAGAGAGAGAGACACACAGAGACAGAGACAAAGAAAGAGACAAAGAAAGAGAGAAAGAAAGAAAGAAAGAAAGAAAGAAAGAAAGAAAGAAAGAAAGAAAGAAAGAAAGAAAGAAAGAAAGAGGAATGCTTTTAAATAGCAATTCTAACCTAATACGACCCAGGAAGACGGTAAACACACAGAAACCCAAGAGAGAAGTTAAAGTCAAGACTGTCGTATCGTATCATACGACCGGAAAACTCAACGTAATAGGACATATCGTAAAATGAAAAACGTTGTAAGAAATTTGGACGTAATTTATTCTATCAAAAAATAAACATTCCACCCCAATTTTTTTCATGTGCATAAATTAGCATATCAACAAGTCACATGCAAAGTTTCAGTGTTCTTACATCAGTTGTTTCGTAACTAGAACATTCAGAAAACGGTCACCCCATGAAATTTCAGTTTTTCTCATTTTTCTTCGAACTTCACTTTTGTCACATACGACCTTATACGTCAACACGGACGATATATGATGCCTTATTATGACTATGGTTATGATTATTATTGCTATTATTTATTATGAAACGCCCTCTCGTGCCAAAGGCAGTGAGGCCTCAAGATATTTTAACTCCGTGGGAAATACAGTGTCGCAGCTATTTCAAAGGTGTAGATCATTAACTTTTGGACAATATCTTTCACTGCCTGTGGTAAGGTATTCATTTTATGAACTGATGAACTATTATGAGATGTTTTGCTAAGGTATTTATGACACGATCATAAAGCAACACGAATCCACGGCCCTTTTTTTTATCTTGTAACCAGTGCTTCAATGCTTTGGTTATGCTGGTCTTGGACACAGAAAAATTTCTAGGGTTTAATCTATAACAGATTAGGAGATTAGCAGATTTCATAATTCAAAATGTCAGAGACACCACATGGACAAACAATAAATGGACAAATGATGGCCAGACAGTCACAAATATTGTAGTCTCACTAATACCTTTAAAATGTTTAATATATATTTAAGAAAGAATAACATATTAATAGTAAAGCAGTGTGTCTTATATAAGAAAAATTCAAAGAGGGTACGGAAAAATTTACTGAGATTCCTGAAGTGTTGTAATGCAGTGGTATTAAACAAACTATTAACTTTAGATGCATTAAGGTTCTTACGGTAAAGGTGGGGAATGTATTACTACCTAATTTCTGAGAAAAAAAACAACAATGCACTCAAATGAGTGAAATTCAGGGAATAATCCTCTCCTGCAGAGGGATGTGGGACCATCGCCCCTGTTCAGGGGGTAATCTGTGGTTAGACTTACAAAGCTTACTAAGAGAGTCGGGTATTTTGAACGGTAAGATATCTGGATAATGTTCAAAATAAAGCTTCTCTTTAAACATTCTGTAAACTTTACCTTTGCTAGATTCATAAATATTTGTTGCCATTCCTGGGGAAATTGGGATAGACTGTCACTGTTCGTTCTATCCCGTCGATTTGTTACATTCTTACAAGTAAACAGCTACTGTTATGTAGCCCTTGTAATGCAATGTCAATGCCCACAGCGACCTGTAGAGAAAGCTTAGATGGAAACCCCTGCACTGAAAACGACATGAGAGAAACAAGATCTGCTGAGATGGAAACAAAGTTCTAAAACATTATGTTGTTGTCATTGTAGAGATGATCTTTAATAGAATACTAGCTTTTAAAAGATTTCTTCGTCTTCTTCTTCTTCTTCTTCTTCATCTTCTTCTTCTTCTTTTTCTTCTTCTTCTTCTCTTTTTTTTTCTCTTTTCCTCCTTTTTCTCTTCCTCCTTTTTTTTCTTCTCCGTCTACCCCTCTGTCTTCTTTTCCATTTTCTTTCCCGCCTCTCCTTATTCTTTTTTTTTTTTTTCATTCTCATCTCCTCTTTGTCTTCTTCTTTTTCTTCCTCTTGGATCACCCTCAGATTGAATACAGGCCTCTCGGGCAGAGCTTCTGTCTGTCTCAGTCTGTCAGCCCCTTTGAACAATTTTTCCTCTGAAGTGGTGGGAATGGGCAATGTGAGAATTTTTTTTTCGACTTTTTCAAAGTTTAATTACCGGCAAATGCTCAGATACCCCTTTCATTGCTAATGTCATTACCCTTGCAGACAACACTACTCAGTAACTTTCTCTACTCCATGAAAAACACGAAGTTGCCGCTGCTACCCTCATCAGGTACACAACTTCCAGCAAACAGGGGGCGGATCTCTATGGGGCAACCCCAACTGTGACGCTCAGATCCATTCAGTTAGGATCAGTTGTCACCTAAGTAAAGTCTCTAACATGGTGCAGCCGTGATTTCTCATCCTTTTGTACCATCCAAGACTCATGTTTTCCCCATCAGCAAACCATGGCACGGACCCCGTGCAGCGGCACCCATTAGGTGCCCACATCAATGCCATAGGGCCAGATAATAGTTATTCATTGCCTATGGCCGTGCTTTTAATTAATGGCAGCATCTTTGCTCGTGCTTACGCGCTGTAAACCCTGTGCAAACAAACATGCAAGCAAATAAACAGACAAACAGGCAAATAAATAAAAAAAACAAATCGTAATGCAGCCAGTTGAAATGAGACATTTTAAAGCACTTATTGACAATATCAAGTTATTGGTGTGGTAAAAACCCTTCATTCTATCGCTTGAAAAATAGTTTTGACCTGGCATTATTCTGGTCTGAGATATAGTCGCTTGAAGCAGCAGGAGATCACCTTTTCCCCATGCTAGTGGAAAGAAAATGATATTAAAATATTTTCATCAAAGAATAATATGTTGTTTTCATTGCTCAAGTAATTTAATCTACCTCATAAAGATTTGCCCATAAAACCTTTGTTTTAGTGTACAGAAATGACTTTACTCTAGAATTTTGTGTGACAACAAGATTCGAAACTAACATCATCGGGTGACCTCTTTCATTTTTAGAGCCATATGTCGCAGTTCATAGTCTAGCGACATAAGCCTCATTTTGACTGGCTTCGTCTTAAGCCTTCCAAAACAGTGCTCTATTTATTCATATAAACAACTCTTCTTCACAAATGTAGGAAATGTAGACCAACTCTGATAAGGCTGAGAGGTGTACTATTTTTTCCCTTCTAGATCTACTTAGTACTCTATAGAAAAATCGGTCACCCTTAGTCCCTCACAGAATGCTGATATTATTATATTATTATCATTAAGCTGAGGAAGTTTAATACTGTTAAAAAACATTATATTCTCTCACCTAACGATTGCACTGGTCTGTTGGCCTCTTCCAGCTCTGGAAACCCAGTTAAGTCCAGATTTACGATGTCATTGTCAGTGGGAGGGCAAGTTATGACTCAGTATGGGGTAAACCTAAAGACCAATCCCGATGGTACTGACGTTTATGGTGAAATGAACCTGTCAGGTGAACATAAACAGAAATCAGAGACTGTGATTCAACGCCCAAGCATCATTCCAAGATTGATATAATTGTATTATACCTTATTATTGTTCTGAGTTCTGAAAAAAAAAAACAACGAGAAAAAAAAAACTTCCAGACAATATAAACTTTTGAGACAAAACAGAATGTGACTTCAGGGATTCGAATTCTAAAAGCTGATCTGAAATGTTTGAGTTCATGAAGTGTTCAAGTTTATGACTCTCAAAGAACCTCAAAAAAAAAAAAGGAAAATTCTGACTACTTGAGAAGACATAGAGAGGCTAAATTGAAGAAAAGGTTACTCTAATGCAGCAAATAATCATTATATGAAGAAATATGAAGAAAGTGGTAAAAAAAACAGCCCCTTGACAAGGGACGATGTTCACGTTTATGGATAAGCTTTGAAGAAATACATAAACTGTTTTATAAAAATCTAGCTGTATTATCCCGTGCACGTTCCGTTGAGATGAGGGGTTGGGGAGGCGATTTGAATCACCTCCGATTATGCTCGTTAATGTTTACAGAAGAAACTTGGAGTGATGTGATTTCAATGCTAAGTTAGTCTTCTATTGCATTGGACATGAAGTTTGAGGTGGTGAAATTTTACTGGTATACGCGCTGTCACGGGAAGCATATTATTATTATAATTATTATTATTACTATTATCATTATTAGCAGTAACAAGATCCATTCTTTGAGTGGGCTTGTTATGCATGAATAGCGAATTCTCATACGTAGTCTACTGACAACAGACAACAAAGCATGGCCATAATTTTTTTTTTTACCAAGGGAAACAACTCATCTTTCGTTCCAGTGAATTCAAAACAACAACAGGCGGTCACACGAAACATATACGAAGAACGATTAGGTTTATTGAAAAATGTAAAGTCTCTAAACAGAAAACCAAAAAAATAGCCATGTAACTCGGCATTAATGAAAAAGGTGGCATATCAGATTTCGTGGTGTAGATGGTTTTGAAATTAAATGCAATGGCAATACATGAACGCACGCTCTTAGCATGGTTATAAATTGATTACTATTAATATTATTTTTATTCAGTTTAGATAGCCGGATTTAGATAGTTCCTTAGACACGCCATTTTGTAACGATTAGTTAAAAACTAGGACCAGGAATGTACCATCCGTTGTGAATCGTAATTCTCATCGGAAAACTTCCAGGACGATATATAAAATTTACGTAACAAAATGACTCCTTGTCTGGCGTGTAGCGAAAAACGAGGTCAAAACCTTCATGACCAGGTTCGTACTGACTTTCCTTTGTCGATGGCAAATTAAATCTCTTCCATAATATCTGTAATGCGAAGGGGGAGAGAAAATAATGGAGGACGAGAGATACCATGAGGTCATAGTGACCATATAAGCAAAAAGTTGTAATCTTTTCTTACTTCCTTTGTATTCCTTGTAATTATACTTTGTACAAGCACTCAAAATTCCTTTGTTCCACCCCATTGCCTTCCCCTGACAATATTCTTGTATTATCCTGGACATTTGATGTTGACAAAAGACCAGAGGGTCCCTCGCTTTGATTTTCTAAAGCAGAAAAAAAATAGAATGATCTCATAAGGCCTGGAAATTCCACTAAGGTTGGCAGCAGCACATACTGGTTAATGTCGGAAATTTAACACTCTTTTATTAGCCTTCGTTTGATTGGCAAGCCAAACAAAGTTCCTTGGTCTGACATTTCTCCCATGTCATCCATCCATCCATCCATCCATCCATCCATCCATCCATCCATCCATCCTTCCTTCACTCCATCCATCCATCCCTCTCTCCATCCCTCCCTCCCTCCATCCATCCATCCGTCCATCCATCCATCCATCCATCCATCTTTACATCCATCCATCTGCTTTTCCGTCTCTTCAGATAGGCAGTCGTTCATTCTTCTCTCCACCACCGAGTCGAGCGTCCGTCTACCCATACTTCCACTTCCATCTGGTCTATCCAACGTCGCTGTTTATCTGCCTCTCTGTCAGTCCCATCGCTCAAACGCCCTCCATTAATGTATTAAATAACAAGTCCTTCATTAATCAGTTCTTTTGTCATGGTCAGCCACTGGGCCATTCAGCTAGCATGTCCTAATGAGCCGTTTGTCTCCTCTAATGAACCAGGTCCTTTATCCGGAATAACAATCACCAGAGGGTAGAACAGTCTCTCAGCAAACAAAGGCAGTGGCACGTACAGGACATTTTATAATTATTAGACTTGAGGACTCTCTAAATGATGACACTATTTATTCAGTGCTTTGCCATATTGTCAAAGGTCAAGGGCGAATGAAGGGTTAAGGGCGAGGGAATGAAAAAAATGAAATTAGATAAAATGAAATTAGATTATGTAATTGACGTTGAGAAGACGCATCACCCCCAAGCTTTCACCAGACGTAATAGAAACACACACACACACACACACACACACACACACACACATACATAAACACGCACACAGATGTGCTCTTTGTCTGCCTATTACTACAAAACTTCTACGACACTGTCAAACTCCGTATAAAATTTTCGGACCAGACGGCTTTCAAACGACATCATAAGATGCACATTGACTACAACTTTCATTTTTACCCGTTTTGTTTCTGTTTGTTAGTACTGAATGGCTTGAAATTCACAAATGACCAGACGTAAAAGTGTACAAGATGTAGATGTAGTGTTCTGTGCACTGTCTCATCATGCACTAATCATGTACACATCATCCATCTCTAGCTCAGCAAGTGATTTTTTTAGAAAAGAGATCAAAGAAATTGTCTTCGCTAGCGACGACTTCGAGATTAACCCACTTCATGCTAAGTGCGACACCACTCCATTCATTTGTCTAGAAAACGTCACCAGTGGCACTTCATTCTTATGGGCTCGCATTATTGCCTTGAAGTGACTTTATCCACACTCTCGTTACACTCATAGAGTTACTGGAAGCAGTTGTATTCAAGGGCATCACAACTGACTCCATCACAACTGACTCCATCACAACTGACTCCATCACAACTGACTCCCAGTGTTATAAAAAAGATGAGGAGACCTGATAAAATCTATAGTAATGATTCAAAATAATGTTTTATTCATATGCTGACAAATGAGAAAAATGAATGCACTTCAATATTTCTTTTTGATTCTAGCCTCGGTAATGACCGAAACACTCGGTCTAAACCTCGGTTGTGGTCAGTCTATCAAATCAAAACATTAACGAAGATTTCCCATGTGTGCAGCTCTGGATAAACAACTCCTTCTGACTTCTGAAAGTTTTATCAACGTTTCCATATTATAGTGTATTTCTCACAATTACTTGTCAAAGTTCATTAAGTACAAGTGATTTGTCAAAGTTCATTAACAGCACTTCCCATGAAAGAAGCAGACATGATCACCAGCTAAAAAGGTTTTGGGAGCATTGAGAAAAATAACCTTAAAAAATGATAGATATAAATATAGATATAGATACTCCCAATACCTTCCTTCAACAGAGAAGAAAATGCTCTAGTTTTTGTTACTCGCACCTTCATTATCGTCATTGTCGTCACTCTCATAACTATCATCAGTATCATTATAATCATCATCATAATCGGCAATGTCATCAAAACACCTCCACTTTCCTTTAATCAGATATGCTCTTCTTGTACCTCTAAAGGTGAACCGTTGGCTACTCACCGGAAATCTGAAACCTGCAAAGGAATTAATCTTGAGTTGATAGCTCCTTGTGAGTTAGCCAGTAACTTTATGTACTCTGTGTGTATTGGATCAAAATATGACCATTCCTTTTTTTCCTTTTCATGATAATGAATATTAGTCTAATTCTATTATTTCTAAAAGGTCCCACTTGTGACAATGTGTGTGAAATTGCTGGCCTCCTAGCCGGACGTTGGGCGATTCCTATGATAAGCTTTGGATGCGAAGAGAGCAAGCTATCGAACCGGACATTATACCCTACATTTGCACGGTATGTAAAATGAATGTTACTTGTTTTCACAAACAGCATTACTGTATTTGTTAAAACTTCAGTAGGCTCCACTGCAACTCACATAAAACATTTGTTCGCTTAAACCCATTTTAAAGAAGAAAACAGTAGGCACAAACTTTGTAAGCAAACACAACCACTTAATCACATCTTTGGGGCGCCATGGAAACTTTCCGTTTTTTTCAGTGCCCCAGTGGCCTTGCGATTGAACCGTGTCGATTCTTCCAGTGTTTCAGGCACTTTTTGTAGCAGGGCCATAACTTGATTATTTTAAAAGTAATTTGAGCGTAGGGCCATAAAAATAATGACGAGCAGCGTGGCTAAGTAGTCAAGATCTTTAACTTGGGATCAAAGATTCGTTGGTTTGATGCCTGCCCAGTCCCCCTTGGGGACTAAGACTTGTAGATGACATGGCAACACTTTCTATTGACGGTTTGTTTTTTAATCAGTCTTCAGAATTTGAAATATCTGACTATTTATGGTCAAAGATGTCTGAGTCAGGCAGGGTTGGGCAGATCTGAGATCAAATGATCTCAGATCGTGATCTTAGATCAGATCACGTGAACTTGATCTGAGCTGAACAGCTGTTTTAGATGATCTGATCTTGATCTGAACTATACCTATTTTGGCTGTTTGATCTGATCTTGATCTGATCTGGAGTTTTCTAACTACATATCAGCTCAGTTCACAACTTCATATCGACCTCGAAAATCAGAACCGACCGAATGCCGATTTTTTTTAGCGGGGCGAGTGAAAAGAAAACGATTTTAAGGGTGAGGGCGGCGTTTTCCACCCCTCAAAGTCTTCGTCGGTCAGATTTCGACATTACAACGTTTTGCCTTAGTGTGTGAAACCTTAACTTCTCCCGGACCAGTTCCATGCCTGTTACGGCTGTTACTCACATCGATGTAACCTTGCGTGAGGTTACCAGTCCACCGCAGTCTCTCTCTCAGTCTAGCAGAGTTGGATTGGGGAATGATAAGGTGAATGGGCAGTTATTTCTTGTCAGATGTACGCCTTGTTTAGACTTTATCTTCATCGCTTTGAAAGACTAATGTACTGAATATGTTTTTAGTATTTAGATAGGCAACAGAACGCACGTTTTGTATTCTTTCATCGACTGCGTCTTTATCGCCACTGCCAACCCACCCGCTGCCCGGTATCCAGCGGCGGCGCCAGGCTGTCTGTAGCGTTGGACTGCGGCGCGCGACTATTCTTTTGATGACGCCAGATGATGGTCAGATGTTCATTGTTCGGCTTGGTCATGTACGTTAGTAGTAGGCTACAGTTTTGTATGTCTGGACAGTCTGGTCCACGTAATAGATGGTCCGCCGGTTCAATCGGCATCCTTTGGGGCGGGATGGGAGGGGAGGGGTTGGGGAAACTGGTACCATATTTAAACGCTGATTTGGGCTTTGTTATATTAATATAATTATGTGCATTGTAGATTTGCTGCCTGCTGGTTGTCACCTGCTGCTAAGTGCTTATCCTCATATCATGAAGTAAGTTTCTCATTCTGCTCCGATGAACTGATCTGATCTTGATCTGATCTGAGCAAAAATCAAGGTGAACTGAGCTGATCTGAAAAATACACAATTTTCCATGAACTGAGCTAACCTGGATCTAAGGGCATTTTTCCCATAATGATCTGATCTTGATCTGATCTGACTTTTTTGGTGAACTTGCCCAACCCTGGAGTCAGGCGCATTTTAACTTTGCAGCTGAATAGACGGGTGCTCATCCAATTTCAAGCGATAGAATTTTGACATTTTGTGAGTGAGACATATTATTACATCACTGATTTAGCAGAGTGTAGTTCACTTAATTTTAAAGCTATCTCACTTTAATAAAATGAAAATGAATACGGATTTATACTCGGAAAATCGGATACGAAATAGAATTAGAAATAATTAGAAAATCTATATTATAAGACTGGATCGTGGCGTGGCACGTTCCCTTCCTAACGCATACTCTTCAAAACCGCTGTTTGTAAAATTCGGCTGAAAACGTCAACATGTACAATATCCGATACAGAATGTTTAGCATCGTTGTCTGCTCACGGAAATTGCAAGATTTGATTAATAAATTTACAAAGTTTGTGCCGCATTTTTCTCTTTGTCTTTGTTTCCGGCATTCATTCTGCCATTTCGTCGACTTCAAATAAAACTTTAAAATTTCGTACCGGAAAGACATTGCGTTTCGTTTCCCACTAGAAATTTGAACGCACACGCCGACATCAGTTCGAAGATCCAGATCGATTCAAAACTCACAATTCACAGCGTGTTTTAAAGCGGTAAGTATGTGAACTTTCTGTTATCTATATTATAAGACTGGATCGGGGGCGTGGCACGGTAAATTCGAACGCGATAAACTCATAACCTACTACACGTAACATTCGGGTCCAAAATCGGTAACCTATATGAAATTCGACAAAAGAGATTTAGCGACAGTGTGTGCTCACAAAAGGTGCAAGATTCCATTAGTTATGTAGGGGCTTCGCTCAGTTTTATTGTTTTTAAAGGATGAGGTTGAAATTTTGAAATCTGCTTTCCATTCATTGATGACGCTTTGCTCTGTGAAGTCGTCCAGCACCATGTCAGCGGGTAAACACGTAAACTTAGCCATCCAGTAGTGCCACGTTTACTATATTGCTACTTCTATATCATAGTAATAAAGCAAGGCTCTCCGTGTAGAAGATAATCCTATTTTTGTCATCCAACGTCCCATTCATAGAATGGCTGTCTATGCTAGTTAGAAATAATTAGAAATAGAGTCCGGAATTGACCCCTACAAAAGAGTTACAAAGGATTGATTTGGCGTTCCCGGTTTTTTATCTCACGATCAGTGTAACCGGTTTTTTGTCCTGACAACCAGCTAGCCAGTTATCTTATCCAGATTGTGCTCAGACTCAGCACTGACATTTGTTGGTTTGTTTTTTTTTCAACTATAACATAATATGTCGTATAACATCATGTAACTTGAGCCTGAGTCTTCTCCCAGTGGGGGTTATCAACGTCTGCAAATGACAGCCACACTGTTTACTAGCAGTGCTTCGCAAGTCAGCCGAGAAGGTCGAATGAATCGGATCATTCAGTGTAAGATAGAAGTAACATTAAACGAACCCATTAACGCAAGATTTGCCATAACACAACACACAGATATGGAGGGTTAGGTTTTGTGCATCAATACTGTCAGTCATCATGGTATTATTCTTTGTTGCTCATACAAGATGAAGAGCCCAAAACGGTCTGGGATCGTACTTGTGGCCCAGATAAACTATGTAGGAAACTTTTGAAGAGCTAATTTGCTTGAATGTGTCGCTCTAGTCTGACATTGAGTTCCTGTGAAGGATCAGTCAAGTGTATCTTATCATAAATATTGTATCTCATTATTTTCATTCATCTCATATTATCATATAACGCTGTCTGTTTTGAATTCTTCATATTTATTTTTCATTTTACTCTGGACTTTTCACAAAATCAGCGTATGCTACCGTTTTACAAAGAAAAGCCTTATGCCCTAAAATTTTAAAACAAAAAAATTTTGAAGGAGAAGAAAAGTCTTTGTTTACATTACGCTACACCTAATCAATAAATCAATGGTGCCCACGGCTATTTATCTTGGAAACTTTGAAAGCTACGTGAGATTACCTTAGAAAACAGAATGACAGAGAACATAAAGCTCTATAATGATATATAGGTATGAAAAGCTGTTTTTGACCTAGAAAAGGCATCAAGCCCGGAGATAAATAAAACCATCGAGCCCGAGGATGAGGACAACTATACTGGAGCGAGAACAATCATCAACCTGAAGGCAACGAAATCAGTCGGCTTGGGAAGGGGGGGGGGGGGGGGGGGGGGGNGGGGGGGGGGGAGGGGGGCGGTGAGAATTTTCAGGCAATTAGGCCCAGAAGCATGAAATTTAAGTACTGAAAATATACGAAACCAGTCGGCCTGGGGGCGGTGAGATTTATCAAGGTATTAGGCCCAGAAGCATGAGATGTAAGTACTGAAAATATACGATCTGTTACGTAAAATGGCAATATACTTTGATGAATATGTGGTATTAATGATGGCTCAAGATAATACCAGTTTAGCTGAAAACCGACAACGAGTGAAAATTTTGCCATTATTTTGTTTTAACCTACAGGACAACAAGCAACTTTGCCAAGATGGCGGGATTCTTGGCGGACGTCCTGAACCATTTTGGCTGGAGTCGCTTAATGCTGGTGACCACATCTTCCACAGTCTGGCTAGAAACCGAGGCAGAGTTACTGGTAAGTCATCTCTTTGGCTGTAGAGAGTTACCGACCTTTTGCACATATTATATGCAAATACTCTGACTTCCTCTTTCTATTTATATCATTATTGGTGAAATGTGGAATACATCTATAATTATAGTCTATAAGCAAAAGCTGTCTTAAGCAGTGTAGCTCCTTGGGCAAACAACAGGACAACGAATATTTATGCCTACTTTTAAACTACACCAAAACATGGAATTACTAAAGGATTATGTTTATCACACAAAGATAGCGAATATGAAATCAACAGGCAAGTGGGCGAATGAAATAATGGATACCTTGTGGCAGAAAGCGCCTAGGTTCCCGTTATTCGGTTTCAGTGGTCACCACAGGGAAATGGAGTAAGACTTTCAGTGAGAAAAAAGGGGATGTACAATGTGTTTTATTACTACGTTAATTATTTACTAGTATGTATCCCCATTCTTTGAACGGGATCACGGATGACTAAATTAGTAATTCATATTATGAATGCACTTACAGTAATAATAATGATTATCGTATAAACGGTCTATTTCCTGTGACGTAAAAGTGTGTAATAATTTTTTGGTATGTCACATAAATTTGACCTTTCACCTGCTTACGAATATTTTGATTGGAAGCCTTTGAAATGTGTAATAATTTTTTGGTATGTCACATAAATTTGACCTTTGACCTGCTTACGAATGCTTTGATTGGAGTCCTTTGAGACCTCTAGGCGTATGAATATGTGACGTCGTTTCTTTTGTAACTATTTTCATTGTCGTGGGATTTTCCTCTGTCTGGATTTGTTTTAAAAAGAATTTCAGTGTGTCTTTCTTATCACTTGTTATCGTTCTCTTTTTGTCTCAGTTTCAGTTCAGTTTAACATTTTATTTAAAAATTCTTGAAATGTCACAGTGTTTCTGTGGTCTAAAGTTTCATCGATGATTGTCAGCTGTTTGGGTCTATTTTGTGTCGCGTAACTGTGTGGTTCATTCAGTTCATTTGTGGTTGATGTGTCTCTAACAGGATGAGGCCCACTTCAGGGTTCTTTTCACGATTGAACGTTCATTTTTTTATTAGTTAGAGTTTATATGTTAAAAAGGTCTGAAACTCGTGTATGTTTGATATCAGATTTATGAAATTCGTTATACATTTATCGTATTCGCTCGCCAGAGGCTCACGAATACGATAAATGTATAACTCATTACAGATCCTCTACATCTCTGATTACAGAGAGATGCCACTTCTTTCCTTTGCAAACTCATAAAAATCAGTCACGCTAAATTGAAGAGTTTGTCTTACACATTCCCATTAGCATCGGTGCTAAACACAGCCTTGTGGCGTTCAAGAGCCACACAACTGAAGGGTAATAATCATTTCAAAATAGACTAATGTTGCTTTTCTTTGAAATTTTACATCTAAACCATGATCCAGTCACATGCCAAACATCCAAAAAGCACAACTACGCATAACGACAAATGTTTTGCGATTTTTTGACTGTGTTCTATGGTTTCTGGTGGCGTTTTCGATGTCATAAATTCAATCTGTAATTTTCGAAAATATATCTGTATTATATATTGCTGTCTTGTCTTAACCTTCTTTCTCCCTCCCTCCCCTCCCCCTGCACTTTTAAGAAAAACGAAGAAGGGCCAAAGCCAGATTGGCAGGTCAGTCACGTCCAAGACTTCTTCCTGCTTACTCCATGGGCCCAAATTAGCGTTTTGCTCTGGAGAATTGGACGCTCGTCCTGCGGGGACATTTTATGTCTCTGCCTCATGTCATCTCGTGAATTTCATTTCGCTTTGAAGTCGTACGTGCATTATTTTGATTGGAAATTATTCTTTCCCACATGCAGAATTGTCTATCTGGATTGTGTCAGACGAGTTTGCAAGGAACACCAGTTCAACGTTATCAAGCAATTATTGTCATGTCTTTCTTCCACAATGTCGATTTCTTTCATTCTCTACCCAACTGAATATGAATAACAGACAGCGTTTTTATTTGGTCTTTCTCACTAAACTATTCTATTGTTCCAAATGCATCAACTATCAAAGTACATGCATTTCCTTTTCTCAGACACAAGATAAAGATTGGTTTAAAATAGAAATCGATACGTTGGAAATTATGATTCAGC
This sequence comes from Ellobium chinense, assembly GCA_033807755.1. NCBI lineage: Eukaryota > Metazoa > Mollusca > Gastropoda > Ellobiida > Ellobiidae > Ellobium > Ellobium chinense. Next base: position 323,790 of record JAWQUT010000260.1, read on the forward strand.
TGCCACAAGGATATCAAAGTAAAGAAGGGATGAGTCAGAGAGGAGACTCTGCTTCGCTACATAATAATGACGTAAATGTGCAACATCATTCCTTACATTGGTTTCAAACAGCTTTTAAGAAGAGCGGTGCAGGTGATCGACTTGTCCCAGAGTTTGATGTCTTGAACATCATGCTGAGACCTGTTCGTTGCATCATGTCGTTGAACAATTGTCATGGGATCTCAGAGTAGATAAATATAATATTTGCCGGTGCCTAATATAAGTAGTTTTCTTCTCATATATTTGGGGCGTATGAAAGAATGGTTGCGGTCGATTTAGAAAGGTAATTGCTAAAAGCAGGGTGTACACACACACACGCGCACGCACACACACACACACACACACACACACACACACACACACACACACACACACACACACACACACACACATATATATATATATGTATATGACAAATGAACTGTTGTCCCTGAAAGAAGATGAAAGAAGATCATCTCGAAAGTGGCCGCCAAAGACAGGTTTCGCCTGGTCATGTTAATCTGTAAATGAAATCGTGCAACCAACAAAAATTTTTTTTTTAAAGTTTCGTAGAACCACACTTCAGTTTGAATGCCTTTCTTCGTTCAGCCTTGGTGAAACTGTGGCACCCCACGCACAATCCAGTCACTGCACCACCATGGAGGGGCTGTCTTGAGCAAGAGATTCCTTGATATGATGATGTCTGAGCCAAGCTCTGAGGTTGCGCCATCCTATCGTTACCATCGGAATACAGGCCCTGCTCACACATGGCCGTGGGCCGTGCCAGGACTCAGATGGATTTGTTTTCATACTGCCATTACCGGACAATTTTATATCAATTTTCTTTAGCGGAACGTTCAAAAGGACAGTAAATGTGCGATCTGCAGTTTCTATGCAGCATTATGCATGCAAGCTTCACTCGTGAAATTCGTGAAAAAAAATGCGTCCAATGTTAAGCGAGCTACTGAATTCAAATAAGTGCATGTCCTCTCTCTTCATGCCTTGGGGAGTGATTTAAGCATTTAATGCAGTACTAACGAACCCAACTCAAGCACACTGACCGTAAATCTTTGTGAAAGATTGATTAATGAGGTCAAAACAGCAAGAAAAATGTAGGGATAGGATACATACGGTTTTTAAATGCTCGTTCTGGAATTGAACAAAAAAAATGGAATTTCACTTTTCCTTACCACTTTTTTTTTCTGCTTCCTGCTTAGACATGGCGCTACACACTGCCATGACTCAGATGATTTGCTTTCATACTGCAATTACTGGACAATTTCATATCAAATTTCTTTAGCGGAACATTCATAAGGACAGTAAACATGCGATCTGCAAAGTTTCAAATAAAAAAAAATGAAACAAAAACAGAAAACTGTCATGCTCGGCGAGTGAGGCAATAGATCTTCAGAGGAAGATAGTCCCGTCTAACAAGTATTTCAGCCTTTTTGACCTCCTGACACACTAAAAAAGGTTACAGAAGCCTATTCCTATTTCCCTCTTTGAGCCAATAAACTGTTTTCTCTACTGTCACTTACAAGAAATTCCACAATCTCTAAGTCCTCTTTAATAGTTTGCAGCATTCATTGAGCTTATTAAAACTGATGTTTAAAATATAAGTCTTTCATTTCATTTTCGAGCTTCGAACCGATACATAGGTGTTAACAAGCTAACTAGTTTCCCTAACGACAAGTGTTCCACACAGAATGCCACACCGAACCCGAAGTGAACGACCCAAACCTCAGGTTTAGTTTACAGAGTCAGGAGAGAATACAAACTAATTCGCAGGTAGGTTCACAAATGTAAGGCCCATTCTCCACAAGATGTCCATTTTTTTACTGTCTTCCATCCAATCAGAAGTCTGTAATCTAAAAGGGCTGGGCCATGCTTTGGTCATGACTCTCAGATGTCCTTCTGTTGATAAAAAAAAAAAAAACGCAATGCTTCACTTCTAAAATTCGAACCAAAAAAAAATGCTGTTCCACGGGAACCGTGCCCCTGAATTCAAATAAGTGAGTGTCCTCTCCCTTTACGCCTTGGGAGTACCTTTAAGCATTTAATGCAGTACTAACGAACCCAGTATAATGCTAATAATCTTTGTCCAATTAGGAGCACGGGACCTGGCTGCCGGAAGTCCCTCGTCAGATATCTTTCTCTGGTCACTGTGGACAGGGGCAGTATTTCGTAGTTAAGGTTTATCTCCACACACTGAGAGATGCTCGTCGATGCTGTGTGGTCAATAAAAGATAAATTATGGGCGGTCCTGCCGTACAGTACTCACTAATAGCCCGGCCATGTAAACATGGAGGGCAAGATTTCAACGTTCCTGTAGCATTGGTTTTCAGCTGTTTGTTCTCCACCTCTTCTCATCTTTTGCGCACTTTGATGTACCCCGTAGACAGAAAACTCACCATTTCGTAGAGCCCAAGCACCAGCATCACCACCACCACAACCACTACCACCACCACCAACAACACCAACAACAACAACAACAGCAGCAATAATAACAGTAGCAGCAACAACAACAATAACAATAAACTTTAAAGGAAAACTGAGGACACTTCTATCAGTTACAACCGGACACTAATAGGGAAGAGTCACACTCAGGACTAAGCCGCATCCTTCTATTGATTCTCTTTGCCCTGGAGTTGAGATCTTTGGTCTCGTTGGATAAAATGAGAGGACACTTTCCTTTTAAGATATTCTTGGGTTTGGGTAAGAATTGGAGCTGGTTAAGGGAAGAGAAAGCACCTTTTGAATAGCTCTAGCTTTAGTCAAAGACCATCTCACACGGACACTTTCTCTTCCCCCGCACCAGTCTACAACTGGTCTGTCTCTCGGCCCCAATCCATGCACGCCTACGAAGAGTCCCAGGACACAACCAGTGATAGCTCAACAATTAATTCATGACCAGCTAACGATTGTATGTCAGGAAAAATATTGGCTTGATAAAATCGATATAAATTATGAGTAGGTCTATAGCCGAAATCTGTTCTATTGCTTTGCTGCTACTAAAGAGGAATGTCTGGTACAAACATTTCTTCTGTTCAGGTAAGAAACTAGCCCATAGTCACACAGCATCAGCTAAATGGTATTTAAGGCAAAGACTTTGTCTGAATATGGGTAAATTTTCCTCCAATTTCATAAGAATAATCTTCTGTTTGCAAACCAGATACAATATTATTAACATTCATACTTTAATAAAGCTAAGGGGTCGAGTTCATGCAACGCTTATGCATTTCATTACAAAACCATCTACACCCATGGACGCTGACATGCCACCATTATCGTCAGTGCTGAGTTACGTTGGGGCCTTAGTTTTCCTATTTAGGGAGGCTTTTTATTTTTAAAAACAAATTATTCTTTGTAAAGCTTCGTGTAAACGCCGGTTGATGTTTTGAATTTACTGAAGCAAAAGTTGCGTTGCTTCCCTCAGTCAGAGTCCAAAGGTCAAAAGTCACGCCATGCTTTGTTGTCTGTCGTCAGTAAGCTATGCCTGTGTCACACAGATCTATCAGAACTATGCTGTTCAGACATGCAAGCCTGTTCGAAGAATGGGTATTGTTACTAGTTTAATTAATCCAGTTAGTGGCGAGGCTAATGGTAACACAGCATTAAAGCTTCATTCAGATTTCTACTGTATACGTTTCAAATGATGAAAGGAATGCCCGTAGGCACAGAGAATTTAAACACAGTATTAGGGCCTGTTCCAATATCTGAATGTTCGTGCTATGTCTTTCCACTACATACTACCTCGAGATTAATTATTCCCAGTATACATCAAGCACAAAACCTGTCATATTATTCCTTGAGTATGAGAGGTTTGTAACTTTTTTTTTCATGCAATTGTAATTGTAATATCAGAACCCATGAAGTATTTTATCATACTAGATGTCACTTAAACGGGTAATGTTTGCAGAATATCAAAGACGGATCAAACAAATGAGAGTACATAATTATGCTGTGCCAAGCGTAATGAAAAAGCTAAGGTTAAAGAGCAGTTTCCTATCTCAGTCAAATGAACAACGGACACATAATGCAAGTCTGTAAAGTACTTTTATATCATGTGTATGTATAGCCCTAGATTCTATAAACTTAAGACTGAGTATAGAAAAAGAATTATTGTAGAAAATAGAGTTATTGCATTTCTATACACTTATCCTTGCGAGCTGCTGATGCAAGCATGGTATCTCGATGTGATGAAAGAGAGATTTGCATCAAAGAGAGATAGTTCTACGAGATTCTCGGTCACGACATTATCCGATTACTTCTAAGTTGAAAACCACTGCTGATGAGCTACAGCCTCTAGTCAGGAAGGCAGAAAATTACTCACCAGCTGATCACTATGGATATTTACTCAGCAGAACCAATGAGTCTCTCACCGGGCAATTGACCGAAGCACATTGACCGTAAATCTCTGTGAAAAGTTGATTAATGAGGTCAAAACACCAGAAGAAGAGTTTACACGGTTTCAATTTTCACTCCTACTGGAATAAGAAATGGAATTTCAATTGAGCTTTCCAATTTTTTTTTTAATTTGGTTCGTTTTCTGCCTCCTGAGCAGAAGTAGAAGTAGTCCTACTTTTTCTAATTGTACGAGATTTAGAATGAACTGAGGGGTCACGTGACAACAGAACGAAAGCAAAAACAATGGCGGCGGTAGTGAAAGTGACAAAGCGATTCATCGCATTATTCGGAAAACGCTGTTGTCTTCGGGATCACAGTCTCACAAAGTCGAAGATGAATTACAATAAAGAAATGTGGACACAACTAAAAAAATGAGCTTTAAAGGAAATGTGTTCGAGTTTAGAAATGGCTACTCACGGCAAGTGTTCATTTCAGTGTTACGTGGGTGCCAGAGACTAGAGGCAGGTCGTTGTGAATGGGCTGTACTTGTGCAAGGGATCACTCACTTTTGGCTTTTTTGTGGTCTGATGCCGATCTTGGTGAAGGAAAACAAAACAACAGGTTTCAACTTTTTGTATGTATATATTGCAAGATCGACATCAGGCTTATGGAAAGCAAAATGAGTGACCCATAACGAAAGCAGAGGCCTTTCACAACGACCTGCCTTAAGCAAGCACCATGGGCAGCCATCTCCAAACTCTAGAACATTTCCTTTCAAGCTTTCTTCACTGCTGGTACTTTGTTTAGTCTTTGGGACAAGATTGAGGGAGAGAAAGCACTTTTGTAAGAGCCCCTGAACAATATATATATAAGAACACCCCCTCTCTCCTAACCTGATTCCTAACCCTATCTTTGTTCTTAACCCTAAAGTAAGCACACTTTAGGGGAGCCTTAGAAATATATAAAATGAACATAACAAAGGCCACTTACAAACTACAGTGGCGGGTGCTTCAAGAGCGCAAGGATGTCTGAGCACAAAAATGTCTGAGCACAAAAATGCCTGAGCACACGATGTCTGAGTACAAAGATATCTGAGCACAATGATGTCTGAGTACAAAGATGTCTGAGCACAAAGATGTCTGAGCACAAAGATGTCTGAGCACAAAGATGTCTGAGCACAAAGATATCTGAGCACAAAGATGTCTGGGCATAAAAAAGCTGTGACTATCCAGAATAAGACAACACAATATGTCCAAGCGTCTGAGGATGCCTCTCAACAATCTGTGGAAGACAGACCACTCTAAGTTATTAGGCCATTCATGCATAGTCATTCAGGCATCGTGTGAAAGTACTGGTTCTTTCCACAAAGCTATCCAATATTAAACAATCGAAGTACTGATGAACTGGATACTTCGTACAACATTAACGACCATCACTTCTGCTGTCTACATAATTTCTATTGTCCGAGGAATATGACTGGCTTATGTGGTCTGTTACAGTGATTTTATTGTTTGGTGCATATTTCACTTTCGGAAGCGAGATTTGATGACCAGTCATACTGCTATTTTGCTTAAACCGGAAGTGAGCTTCATCGGACTTTAATTATAAAGAACGGTCTGTTCTGTTCATGTAGAACCGGAAACACCGTCATTTCATCCATCGAACCGATAGGTATTCAATCATCACGTCAGTTTTCAACGAAAGAGAGAGACAGAGAATAAGACAGACAGACAGACAGACAGACAGACAGACAGACAGACAGACAGACAGACAGACAGACAGACAGACAGACAGACAGACAGACAGACAAGTCTCAAAGTCAGATGGATGCAATGCCAGTGTCAGCCAGCGTTCCTGGCACTCTCTCTATTTCCTATGCTACTGGTAAGGGCATTGGTNGATAAAACATGTATGCAATTTTGTGTTTTGCTCTGAAAACATGGACTAGTCTTATTTTGTTGGAGAGAGAGAGAGAGAGAGAGAGAGAGAGAGAGAGAGAGAGAGAGAGAGAGAGTAGATAAAAATCACTTTTGAAATGAAAGATAATAGCAGACGCATGATGATGAAAGAGGAATAACATGCAATTAACTTTAACTTCGTGTTTTGCTTTTAATAACAAGAGCTAGTCTTATTTTGTTGCAGGCAGAGAGAAAGAGAAAGAGAGAGAGAGAAAGAGAGAGAGAGAGAGAGAGAGAGAGAAAACGGTGGAGAAGAGAGAGAGAGAGAGCGAAAAAACGATGGAGAAAAGAGAGAGAACGAGAGAGAAGAGAGAATACGAAAAAAAAATTAAGTTAACCACTTCTGCAAAAAAAAATTCAGACACATGATGATGAAAGAAGACATTACATGCACGCAATTTCGTGTTTTGCTTTGATGGCAAGGGCTAGTCTGCTAGTCTTATTTTGTTGTTAAGAAATTTCCACTCTACCATATTATTAAATCAATTTTTTTTTATATATATCTAGACTAAAACATTTGAACGATATGTGCTGTCATTATTTTTGACAGGTTCTGACATGTTATAGCGAGATGTTTCAGATTGGCTAGGTACGATTTTGAGACTCCCCCCCTCCCACCCCTCTCCTTTTAAAAAACAACAACCAAAAAAACAAAAAAATCGTTCCTATTTGGATCTCTTACAGTATTCAGTTTCGATAAGATCACTATGCCACCAGTTTATTTACTATACCCTTATGGGCCTACTTCGTATTCAGATTCCAGACTAGTCAAAGCTAGAATCTCTAGTACCGCTGGATGCCTCGGATCCAGCCTCCCACTGGCTGCGTGATCATTGTAACGTATAATGACTGTTGCACGTGTTGTCGGCCGGCCTATTAGGCCTAACTGACAAAATTCGACTTTCGCCACATAGGGTTGGCGCTGCCGTGCAAATGTTATTCTACCTTCACACCCAGCGTAGTGAAGTAAAGGCGAGAACTGATTCTACCGTAGCCCCACAAGGGTTAAATATAACTATTGAACAATTCCAACGGCCTATTTTTTCCTCTCTCTCCATCCGTTTTAGAATATTTCATACGTTAATCTGACACTTGCCAAAAACCAGCCTACTTGGGAAAGAACCGGAGTTCGTTGTCAAAAAGTACACTATATCTAGCAGTTTCACCAAAGTGCGTACTCAAAATTGAATATTATAATTTTAAAGAATTTGATGACAATATAATTCAAAATGAAACTTACAAATTAGAGATTAAATCAGTGATCTATGAAACGTTTCGTATGTTCTCGTTAGCTTTTCTTATTGTCTAAGGTTTGCAGCTTGCGGGGTGCTGTTTTTTGCAGATTTAACGAAACTTCTCTTTTTCAACCCTTAATGATACTATCATTATGTTTGATGACGTTTAAGTGCTGGTTGAAATTGATTACATAAAGATATGCAGTCAACTCTGCGGATAGCGTTCAGGCACTATTTGCAAGGCCAGCGTTGTGATCGTTGCTTGCACAAGTCACTGAGGATACTATTACGCCTCTCGCGAAGAAGAGTTCGTTTGTCACTGCAGATGGCGCCCAAACACTATCTCTGCAAAGTCCTAGCGAATAGCCACTCAGCGTTGTTTTTCATAGCTTGTTTGACTGAGTCAACGAGCATCTCCTGTACTATGGTGTATAGTACAGAGCCCGCACCATGTGATTTACCAAAGTACCCAACGAACCAGTACAGTATGATTGACCTAATTATCTGGTGCTAGCTACACAATGCTGATTAGATAATTGTTTATTTTGTCAGCGTAGGAGGGATCATCAGGCGAACGGAGATAAGAATATTGCAATGATATAATCACAATACTAAATATCGCAACTCATTAAAAAATAGCGCTGGTTGTTTTCGATACTGTTGTATGTATTCGGTTTAAATTACTCCACTGAAAGTGGAGACAAGTGTATACAGATTGAAAGTGCAAAAGAGTGAAAACATACTGAAAATGGAGTAGATTTCCCCCGTCATTATAGTCTGACTACCAAGACAACTTTACAACTAATGGCTGCGAAAGTTTCCATGGCCATCTTGGTTCATTTTGCTTGAGAATCTAGCACAAAGTAAACTTACAGACTAGCACTCTATGATTTTCGAATACTTTACAGTCTTCGAACACAAACATCACTATTGTCAACAGGCGCAGATTTCTCACTGTGATTATGTTATGATGTTAAGTTCACTATTCCCCCTTCAGGTACTGTTGTCTACCCCAGAGGTTTACACCCGCTGATTTGCGGGCCACAATGTGCGGGCAGCCAGTGCTGACCATGTTTAACACAAGTTACTAAAGATACACAACGCGGTGTGATAAATTGTGAAGAATTGTGCCTATCTAGGAAGACTCTATAGAGCACAAATTTGACTCCTCGTTCGAATAGCCTGCATAATATCAATCTGCGCCACCAGACTTCAGTGGCGTAGATAAGTAGGGGAAATCTGTGCCAAATTCAAAGAAAGGTTATGACCCCTCCTGCCACCCCCATACACCAGGGAGCCTTAATCTCCTACCCACCGAGTAGAGATCCATCTGTCTCCATTGGCTTACAGTCTTACATAAACATGGTTATTGGTATAGATGAGTAATGTATTCTGACACTGTGCTACGAAAATATGTATGTATGTGCATAATATATAGCTGCCAATGCAAAATAGAGCACTTGTCTCCACAGCGACAACTAATACTCTACATGAAGCATTAAAATGTGGAGACTGAGAAGAATGAACCATTGCCTTATTATTTTTTTAAAAGTCCTAATCTTATCCTTCCTTCCTCAGCATGACTTCAATGCCGAAAATTTCGTCGTATTCCAGTGGAACATCCAGAATAGCGACTGGGCCAACATCTCCCAACTGATGACAGAGAACGGGAAACAGAGTCACGGTAAAAGGCAATTCATATATTATTTGAAAGTTGTAGTTGCAAGTAAATAATTGATGCCTATGTTGCTGCTATGTATATATTCAGTTTCCCTCACAAAATAATATTAAACGCTCCCCGGTGTCATAACGAGCTGTCGGTGTTGTATGACAATGTCGAGACTAGAAAACCAGTGCTATCATTTGCATTCTATAGCCATTTTATTTGTTGTCAGAACGCCCATAAACACTAGACTATTTTCCACAAAAAGACAGGCTGTATGCGAGATGTAAGGGAGATAACTAAAAATTTTCATCTCTTCATAATGAAATGCAGTGCACTGCAGGTCCAGTAGACTGGCGGTAATAAGTAAGCCCTTGGTGCATTATATACCTTGGTGTTTTATACTATAGTAGCTATTTAAATTATTATTGTTATTATAAGAAGCATCCAAATTACCTGTCGTAGAATAGTTTTAGCTTCACTGCAATTTCAGATACTGCATGAGGCTGGCAATCCATGCCGCATTTCGATTTTGATTGTCTCCTAAGCCTAGTGCTCTTACTTCTCGGATAAGATAAGATAAGATAAGATAAGATAAGATTAGACAAGATAAGATAATATGCACATTACTAATCTTTCACAAGGAATTCATCTCTGAAAAAAGCGGTTCAAATTTATGACAGATATGGACAGGCATGCTCACATGTACGCACTCTTACATACAAAGCACACACACACACACACACACACAAACACACACACACACACACACACACACACACACACACACACACACACACACACGCGCGCGCGCGCGCGCTATGCACTTGACGTTAGTTACGCCTCCAGCTGGTACATTCTTTACCCTCGTGTCCTCAGTATTCTTACTGCTGATGTTTGGCCTGGATGTATTGCGGTTCATGAAGGCAGCCAGTGAGGGCAAACTCTTAGACGGTGAGCATGTCTTCATCTCCATTGACTTTGCCAACCAGGGGAGACGGACTGGACATCCACTGGACGGGCTACATCTCACAGGTGCGTAAGGCATGCTTATTCCACTTAATCGCACCAATATTGTCTTGCCTGTTGCCTGTGTGCAAGTTGTCTTTGATATCTTCTTAATAGCAAAGGTTCATTCATAATTCTACAGCAATTTTGATGAGGATAGATACTGTTCAGCTAACCACATTTTCAATATTATTTGGCTAATTTCCGTTGCCTCAGGGCTGAAATTGCTTATCTGGTATTACTAAATATATATTATCATTTCAGCGTAGCTAAATATAGACAGCGTAGAGTGCGACCCATTTAATCGACCAGTGTTATGGGTTTCGGTAGAAATATATATATATANTAACTGCAATTTTTTTTTTTTTGCGGAAGTAAATATGTTCCATCATAAAGGTAGGCAATCCAAAAGGTCCTGTTTAAAATCACTCTTCGTTTTATCGTAACATTCTTCTTTCCTCCCATAAGAAAATACTTCTTGGAATAATTTGGAAATTTTTCGATAAGACACCTCATTCTAATCTCATTCAAATAACCAACCATGAACTGCGATCTGACAAAGTCAGCCGTACCCTTTTCTTCTCTCGCAGGTCTTCTAGACATCACTATGGACGTGACCCCGGAGAGCACAATGTTTGAAGAATTTGTAACTGCTCTGAAGGCCAACTTGACCAGTGATGAAAATCAAATCGATGACAACTGTACGCATTACGAGGTAAGTACGCCATAAGAAATTAAACAGTAGTTTTGTTGTTTTTTTCCAAAACTGGGCAAATCGTTGTCGAATGCTTTCAATATTGAAGGAAATAATATATAAGTAGTTAATTTTCATTTTAGGATATTATATTTGCCTAATTTAAAACTAAGAAATTAATGGAAACAAAAGACGAGATCTCGAATTCGAGTTTGTTTTATTTTTTTATTTTTTTAATGAAGAAAAGTGGCACTGTATAGACTTGAGCTACACAACTATAGCAAAAAAATGGGCGCTCTTAGATTTAAAAACAAAATTTATTGAGTCCATCCTCGTATTGACTCATGACCTATGACATAAGGATAATTCAAGTGGCCTCGTCAGTTCGTTGTTTTTTCCTCTAAGTCTGTGACAGAATGCCGAGCACGATTAGTTCAATAAATTATCTCCAAGTGAATGGAATGATGCAATCTTGGAACTTCTCACAATAATCTCTGGCAATTGGTTGTCTTCCCTTAGGACTACTGACTAAAATGGTAGATGAGTGATCGCGTCAACACGGCTGTCTTCCTTCTAAATATGTATCTATTTAGTAATCTAATTACAGTGACTAGATCTAGATCAGTTTGGCTATCTTCCCCCTGAATCTCAGACCAAATTATAGATAAAGTGACTATTCTACATTTAGATCTAGACGTATGTCTTTTTGATATACTAACAAGATATAGTAAGAGTGACTAGATTACGTCAATCTGGTTGTCTTCCTTCATGACCTTTGACATATTAGATAGTAGACAGAATGGCCGGTCTTTTCTCTGAGCCTTTGACAAATGCTAAGTAAAGTGACTGTGCCAGTTTAGCTATCTTCCTTTTGCACCTCTGACTATATGGTTTGCCTAGTTGCAGTGTCAGTTTGATCATCTTCTTTCTGGACCGCTGACAAAATGGTAGATAAAGTGACGAGATTTGTGTCGGTTTAGCTGTCTTCCTTTTTGACCTCTGACAAAATGGTAGATAAAGTGACCCGATCTGTGTCGGTTTGGCTGTCTTCCTTTTTGACCTCTGACAAAATGGTAGATAAAGTGACGAGATATGTGTAGGTTTGGCTGTCTTCCTTTTTGACCTCTGACAAAATAGTAGATAAAGTGACGAGATCTGTTTAGGTTTGGGTAGCTTCCTTTTTGATCTTTGACAAAATGGTAGGATGAATGACAGGGTCAGTTTGACGATTTTCTCTTTTGATCTTGGACAAAATGGCGGGTGAAGTGACTGTGTCAAATTGCTTATTTTCCGTCTGGACTTCGGACATAATGATAGGTGGTTCACGATGTCATTTTGCCTGTCATAGCTGGTTGGGGGTTGGGAGGAGGGGGCGGGGGCGGTGACTGCGGGCTGTTTCATATGTAATATTATATGTTTACATGATTGTATGATGTGCAGTATTCTATGACGTGCAGTGTTATGAATGAGATGTTTGTAACTGAATGGCATTACATTCCTAGTTCCCATTCCGGGTCAATAAAACTCCTGGTTTCTTTCTCTTTTTCATTTTCTTTCTCGACCCCTGACAAAAATGCCAAGCAGAACAATTAAATGTATTATCTGACAATGTAATATCGGCATCGGTGTATCAATAAGATAAAGCCAACTATCATATAATAATGGAGCTTGGGCCCAACGTTGTTCCCGCAAAGGCTTTTTTAATACGTAACGTAAAGGAATGAAACCTGGCACACATATGTAAAATGTACTAAACCTGTGTGTGGTCTAAACATTTTTTTCCCGAAAATGTATATATTTTTCAGAAATTGAGTCGTAATTATCATCTATCAATTAATGATTGCGAATACGAGGTGATAATGTACTTCCGTCAAGTTCGTCATTTCCGTCTCAGACCGGAACTTCCGTTCTCAGATTGCACAACATTTAGTGACCGTGAATTATTTTCGTCCTCCTTACCTTTCCGTTCGTAGAACGGGTATTAAGCTAGTGCCAGTCATACGATTGCGACAGTCTATCAAGATGCTGAGAATTATTTAGTATTTTTTTTTAAGGAAAATTCACCTGATCATCAATTCATCGGTCATAGGAGAATCAAGAAAATTTGGAACATATTATTTGTTTTTCCAAGAGTCGTCCCCTTCTCTCGGGGCGACTTTCCTCGAGAATTTTCTGGCGAGTTCCTTTTCCTTTATGTTGTATCACTTCAAAACCTGGTCTAAAATGTGAGCTGCGATCGCTTCGATGTGACAAGTGAAAATCACGGCCCTGCTAATTATTTAGGGTCCGTGCCAAATCATGACACTTCCTCTTCTTCCCCACCTCTCCCCCTCTTGTCTGAGAAATTTAAAAAATATATAATTCAAGGATAATTGAAGATCGCCAGCAAGAATGCGTTGATGTCTTTCAACGACAATACAAATAAATAGATCTCATCTGTAGGCTTGAAAATTCAATTTAAGTTTAATTAATAACTTTGGGCTCTGTGTTGACAAAGCATTAGTGGTGGGACGATTCCACGTTTTGCGCATCGATGCGACACCGAGTATTATTTCTATAAATATTATTATTTCTGTTTATATATCGATACCTATATCGAGTATTCAGGTGAAACAAGATTGTAATAAATGTGTCATGACTGTGTCATCTGTTAAGGTAAGAAATAATGAAATTGCAAACACGTCATTGCAATGTTAAAATGTAATGAGAATATGCCAGAAATGTTCACATAGTGCACAATTATAGCTACACTAACAGTCAACACATCTGTATTATTGGAAAACGGCTGAAAACGGCGCCACTCTGTACTTAGGGACAGATTCTTCTCTATCAAGTCAGTCATAAAACCTTCAGATCTGCCATGCAACAACAAAGCACTATAAAATAGTAATTTGGTTTGCATATCTTACGATATTTTATTGTTAAACAGCAGAAATATTCGGCTGCGAGGGAAAAATGATCAAACTACTCGATACTTTACGACCAGTACTCACCGATACCGAAGCCGATACCTTATAAGTGCTCGGTATCGCATATTCGGTACTGATACTCGCCCAGCACTACAAAAGTACAAAGCATTCGAGTTTGCCCCACGACACAAGAGAGTGCGCATCCCAGCAGGTGTCACCAAATTTATTGGAGCTTTTACGCACAACAAATTAAAACACGACATGAGGTTCGTAAATATAACAATGGATGTTTATTTGTGAAGCAAGGCTGGTTGGTTGCTTAGGAGACGTAGTGACAATGGCAGAATGAATTGGTTCACAATAGTTTTAGACTTAGCAGAATTACAGTGGCACAGATACAATCAGTGTAAAGGTAATCGGTACATTGTTACTTGAACGTTTTGTGAGACTGAGCCATGAGAAGCTCTGAAGCAGTGGATTGTTTTGTGGGAGATTTTTTAACCGACTTAAATTTACTGTATGGAGTAACGTGTTCATGTTATTGGGGAATTAGACTGAGGCTTAGATGGTCATAGGGCTGATCCCGGCTATGGTCAGTTTGTAAATCGTACGCTTTTCTCGGAATTTTCATTAGTGTCCACTCTGCAAAAGGGCTGTGCGGTGTTGGTATAATGCTATAGGCCCTAATATTCAGCGCCTGCCAAACAACATTGGCGTTGTATGCACCTCTAAGCAGTTGGAAAAGTTGTTGGGATATTCTATCGAGATAACGAGCTGTTTTGGGGGATTTTTTTTACAGGAAAATTCTCTTCATCACCACTTCAACGGTCAAGGAAATGATTTGTCCCGCTTATGTAAAGAAAATGAAAATCAGGGTGAGGGATCATTACCTGAATAAGATTGTTATAAATCATAATATTATTACGCGTATTGAACAAGAACTTGTCAAATGGGCATAGATCTACGACTCTGTTTCGAGAAGAAAACACATTGAGTAGTACTAAAACAGTTGTAGTAAATTAAGTGTATTCTTCCTCAGGCAACGACCACAAAAAAATGTCAAGGTCTGTTATTGCGCATCACGAATATCGTAAAGTGTTCATCAAACGCTTCACCGGGTCCTCACGGTCACAATTGTTGCGCACAATGGGCTTTTTTATCCCCAAGGCTTTCTAAAAAGTGCATCGCTTCCATTTCTCTTCTCAGTCCGCCACTCTTGAGTGAGTATTGTCAAACCATTTGGCTATTACACCGAACACGAATGTAATCAATAGGGACCCTCAAAGTGTCATCAGTGGAAGCGCTTTGTCAACAAAAGACTTTGTTCTGTCATGGGGACAAAAAGCGATGAACTTCGACAGTTTACACAGATAAAAATCGGCCGTCTTCGATGTTTATTTGAACTGCATTCCAATGCGGAGTACTGAGAGGGAAAATTAATACAATCAGGGGCGTAGCAGGTGGCTATTGGGTATTACCGGTACCTGCTTTGTTGCACATAAGAGTGCGCAGTGGTTTTTGAGAATAGGTGTTGTGGACGGACAAAATTAAGAACTGATTAGAGGAGCTCCGTGTTTTCTTTTCCTTTTCATTCTAAGAATGGAAGGGGGGGG